>JAPDOI010001513.1:0-171311 GCA_029168955.1 Aplectana chamaeleonis
AAATGTCGTATTTTCTCGCCTGAATATTCAGATTCTCGATTTAGAAGGGGAAGAACTGAGCTTGGGATTTTCACGAAAACAGTTTTCAGCACACCTCGAACTCTCAAACAGTAAAAATCAGGCATGTCAGAGAAAACCATATTATCGATTTCAGGACTGACATTCATTCAACTTTCAAATCTTACTTGAGACCTTTGATTTTTCGTGCATTTCTAATGAATTGTCTGACTGTTAACTTGATGCACCACCTACGGAAATCCTCTCTACTCTTCCTGCAAAATTCTTCAAATCACTTATCAAGGTTAAGGATTCAATCCTAGCCTCTACCATATACGTAACGAACACAATAAACCCACTCAAAAAGCTTTTTCAGCTCCTCACAACAACAAGAATTCACTACCAAGAACATACACAAAAAATCTCCAAAATAAATTCACAAACAAATCAGAAAAAACCTGAAAAAACACACGAAACCTTTCGAAAAACGATCTTTCTATCAAACATTTGGCAAAGATCTCCCAACAATCATCATAAATAACACATTATATTTATACGCATTTCTTAATCACATCAATCACGAAAGCTCCACCACCAATACGTCCAGCGAAGCGTTGCTCTGCGGAGCATACGATGAAGACGACTGACTGGGAACTGTGTCCAGCTCTCGCGATGAGCGTGACTTAGCCTTCTTCCATAATTGGTCTTCGCCCCGCCTCCTTTTCCACGTGTACAGAAATCGTTGATGGAAGTTGCAGCGGAGTATGAGAACACTCACGGGTAGTTCCTGCCAATGCGTTTTGCCGTCGGTATATGCCCGGAGCCGGCCTCTCATGGTCCTGCTCCCCACTCTTCGGAGCGCTATCGGGAGGGGCTGGACACGGCTGGGGGCGGAGTCCCCACAGGCCGCCTCGCTCATGAACGAACCCGGGGCAAATACCCAGCACCACACACCTTACTCCATTGACAAGTCAGTGACCTCACTCTCTCTTCTCTCTCTCTCTCTCTCTCGAACCAACCACCAGTGGAGACAAGATGAGAAGGCGCACAGGAGTCCTACTCCGTTCATACATCTACCGTGTGCTCAAGCAGGTCCACCCTGACACCGGTGTGTTCTCGAAGGCTACATGTCGATCATGAACTCGTTCGTGAACGACGTCTTCTGAGCGCATCGCTGCCGAAGCCAGCCGTCTCGCCAATAACTGGCTACAACAAGCTGATCGACGATCTCTTCCTCGCGTGAATCCAGACAGCTGTCCTGACTCATCCTTTCCGGTGAGCTCTGCTAAGCACGCCGTCTCTGAGGGCACCTGGGCGCCGTCACCAACATACACTTCCAGCAAGTAAATTCCGTTTACTTGCCCTCGGTGTTTTTTTTTATTCTAACCCAACGCACCCTCTTTAGGGCCACAATTGATTGATCAAAGTGAATCAAGAATCGAACCTAATACTGCATTTGTTTGATGATAAAGCGAATTTGTGTGTGAATTCTAAACATGATTTCAGCTTTTTCAATGAATATTCAGGTCATCCGATTTGTCCTCACCAAAAACAGGCAGCAAAACCACTCAACATTTCTGGAAAATCATAGAAAAACAGAGAAGTGGCAAACGCAATCGTAGAAAGCAGGTGATTTTGGAGGTGAGATAGGTAGAAATGGACTGAATCCGATGAGAGGAAATCACACCGCACGCTCTGCAGAGGTCAGGAGGTTTATCGCCATGATCTCGCGTGTAGATCAGCGGTTGCGAAACTGCAATGTCCTCTCAAGCTAATTTCTGAAATTTTAAAAATGGCCCTCACAAGTGATTTTCCAGTTAGAAATAACTATTTCCCAATCGTTCACTCCCTTATTTTTCTGATTTCCCCACTGCTCTATTTTACTCCTCGGGGGATTAGCTCGATCCCCAGCAGCAGTGCAACGCTGGGCCGTCCCGGTATCTCTGCGTGGGGTTTGTCAACGCCGCTTCAACAAAGCGCCCATCCAGCAGTGGAGGGTCGTGGGCTGAAATGTTAAACCAACAATGAATTGCCCCTATTTCTGAATGAAACTCGAATTTCTATGCCATCTCGATGTTCGTGAAGAAGGGAATTCAGCTTAGGAAAAATCACTTCGTTTTCTGATAGAAGTAGACGCACTTACGAGCTTTTGTAGAGAATTTTCAGTATATTCGTCGCGTTAGAGATGCAGAACACAGGAAAATGTCCGAATCGTCAAAAACCGTGTAAAGGAATTGAAAAATTATGAGATTTCTCATGGTTTTGACGGAATTTCATTGTCAAAGTAGTCACCATAGATGATGACTACACTCGTTTTCCCAGCAAAAGTCGACGAGACTGGCAAAATACGATGAAAAGTGCGAATTCTTTCAGGACGTTCGCTCAAAAATGTTGAGCTTTTCAGGAGATAATCGGACGATTTTTCGAGTTTTTGGCAGATGGCCAATCTTTCGAAAAATCCAGTCCTAGAACGTCTCTGAGAAAGTTCCAGTTCTCTCAGAAATCCTTTGAGAAAAGCTATTTTTAGAAGAGTTGTTTAAAATTTCATCAAAAAGAGGGTTTTCCTCGTGAAAATTGTCAGAATTTTCTCATTTTTGGCATTCCTATTGCCAATCAGATTTTTAAATTCCAAAAGTTACGGAGATTAATTCGGGATTTCTGCAATTCATCGATTTTTCGATAGCATCAGTAGTGCTGTTTCGAGCCTCACTCTTTCCTGGAAATTGCCGTTGAAACAGACTGATTTACATGTGTTTTCCAATTTTCATCCCCAACTTTCAACTTTCAACTTTCCCGAGTATTCCAGTGTCTTTTCTGAGCTCAAAACTCCTAAGATAGAGTATGCAGGAACTGTGGAATGTGGGCAGAAAAAGCTAGAAGGCGCGGGTCTTTGTCTCGCGGTCGAAAAATCGGGGCCCTGCGTGGGTGAAGTCCCGGCCGGCCGGGCATGATAAGCGGCGTGCCCGGACGCCGCAGGTCTCCATCTCATTCGTGAGTGCTCGACCTCGACTTCTTAATCCTTCATCAGCGTCTGGGCGGGAAAAGCGAGGCAAAGCTGACTCCGGCAAGGGAGGTGCTAAGCGCCATCGCAAGGTGCTCCATGACAAATAACATCCAGGGAATCACCTGCCGGCTATCCGGGTCGTCTGACTCCAAGCCGTGGTGGTGTCAAGCCGTATCTCTGGTTCGCTGATCTTACGAGGAGACCTGTGGAGTTCGCAAGGTGCTTCTCGGAGAATGTGATCCGAGACGCTGTCACCGCACTGCGATGCACGCCAAGCGCAAAGACCGTCACCGCCACGGGATGGTCGTTCTATGCCTCTCAAGCGGCTGGCGGTCGCACTTTCATTTTTGATCTGGCGGATAAGAAGCTCTCTGAGAATCGTCTTTACATCTTAACCCAACGACCTCTTTAGGCCACAATTGCCTTCGTGAATCGAATCGAATCTCAAACAATTTCTTGTGTTTTTATCAATAAATACATGTTTATAGGATGGTATGGATGGTTTTTCAGATGGCTTTCGACTACGAATCCCATCTATTTCAGCAATTCTCTGTGCTAACTATGCGTTGTTTCCACTTTGGGGTTTGTTTTTTAAGTGACGTGTTGAAGCCGTCTGTAATGTCAATCAATATTGCACTCAAATGGGGGCAACTGGCTGCCGACCCACCCCCGTGTTAACGAGCGCGGTGTGTCCGAAAACGGAAAATTCGGACTATTTTGGGATCTTCGATAAAATTTAAAATCTTCAGCTTCGTTAAAAATTGCGTATTCTGCAGAAAATCGCGAATGTTAGAATTTTCTGACAATTTCTAGCCTTTAGTTTTCCGGGAAAAACAATTTTTAAAATTTTCCAACATTTCAAATCTCAATTTCGCATAACTCGTGTTTTTGCATTAAAGTCGCGATTCTTACGGATTTTCGGACAATTTTTTGCTCTAATGGTTGAGAAAAAGATTTTTTCGAGGACGGCAATGATTTTTACCCGCTTTGGAATTTCTGATTTTGTTGAAATTTTTGAAAAAAGGGTTTTTCAGAAAAATTCGAAAATTGGAAAATGGCCGGACATTTTGAAAAAAAACGTACTTTCTTTCGGGAGAACACGATGATTCTTCGCAGCCGAATTTTTGAATTTCTCTCGAAAATTCGGGAAAATCGTACTTTTGGCGAGTCTTGGTACAGAATTTCTTTGAAATTGGCGAGTTGTCGAGTTTGGAGGTTAGAGATTGTCCAATGGGCGAAAACAGAGCTGTGAAATTAGGAGATTCGGTATGCAAAATCTGGCTTCCCCAAATATTCTCGAGAATTCGGAAAATCGCAGGTTTTCTAAAAGCTCAAATCTTGAAATGCGCCTAAAATCGTGAAGAAATCGGCGTCCTCATGCTGGAAGCACGCTTTACGGAAATGAGATTGCGAATATGGTCGAAAATTCAGAAGATGGCTCTGTTTTGAAAATTTTGACGCTAGAAATAGTCAGAAAATTATAAGAATCTTTTCAGTTGCGCAAAATCGTGTTTTTCGCCAAAAAAGGGCGAAGCTTTTCATAAGTTTTGGACACTCTTCTGAGCACATAATAAAATCTTTGAAAAAGGTGAAATTTTTTAAAATTCTTGACAGCATTTCGAACTCCGCTCTTCGGGATAAACCGCGTTTTTTGCATCAAATCATGATTTTTAAGCGATTTTCCAACAATTTCTAACCTTCTCTGAATTTTCGAAAATGAGTGATTTTTGAGATTTTCATGACAACATTTAAACGCTCCATTTTACAAAATCGTATTTTTCAAAGAAAATCGCGGATTTTTCACAACTTCTGACAACTTTCAGTCTCTCCAATTTCTGAAAAAGAGCCATTTTCAAAATTTTTTATTTCGACAATATTTGAAATCTAATTTTCACAAGAATCGCGCTTTTGCATAAAATTGCGCTTTTACAAATTTCCAACAATTTCTAATCTCTTCGAATCTTTCAAAACGAGTGATATTTGAGATTTTCTGACAACATTCTGTAAGTCAAATTTCAGTAAAATCGTGTTTTTCTTCGTGCAAATCAGCGATTTTTACAATTTCCCAAAAACGCTGGATAACCTTTGAATTTCCGAAAGAGCGCCATTTGTGGGATTTTCGACTCATATTCGCAATTCCTGCAAAAATCGTGTTTCTTTTGCGAAATTGCTATTTATTCACAATTCTTCCAACAAGTCCTAACCTTCGAGTTATTGAAAATCGCCATTTTCAGGATTTTTGGCAGAATTTCAGAGCTCAGTTTCGCAAATCATCGTGTTTTTCGCGAAAAAACGCGATTTTCAATGATTTTGGACGCTTTCTTGACACTCTAAATCTTTGTAAAGGTGGAATTTTGGAATTTTTGGACAGCGTTTCGAACTCTGCTTCGCAAAATCGTGTTTTTCGCAAAAATCGCGATTTTTACAATTTTCCAACAATTTCTTAACCTCTGAATTTTTGAAAAATAGCCATTTTGGGAAATTTCGACAACATTTCCTGAAAATCAGTTTTCTGCAAAATCGTGTTTTTGCGAACAATCGCGATTTCTTACGATTTTCCAAAAAATTTATGACCTTGGAATTTCCGGAAAGAGCGAAATTTTCAGGATTTTCGACCATATTTGCAAATCGCGATTCCGCAAAATCGTTGTTTTTTGTGTGAAAATTAAGCGATTTTTACTATTTTCCAACAATTAAGAACCTCTAAATTTTTTAAAAAATAGCCATTTTTGGGAAATTCGACAGCATTTCGAAAATAAGTTTCTGCAAAAATCTGTAGTTTTTTGCGAAAATCGCGATTTTTACGATTTTCCAAGAGTTTATGACCTTGGAATTTCCTGGAAAGAGCTGAAATTTCTTGGGATTTTCGACCACTACACGCTATTAAGAACTCTTCAATTTTTTAAAATAGCAATTTTGAGAAATCTCTGACAACATTTCGAAAATTAGTGTCGCAAAATCGTGTTTTTGCGAAAATCGCGATTTTTTACGATTTTCCAAAAATTTCTAACCTCTGAATTTTTTGAAAATAGCAATATTTGGGAAATTCTACAACATTTCGAAAATTAGTTCTGCAAAAATCGTGTTTTTTTCGCGAAAAACGCGATTTTCATGATTTTGGACGCTTTCTGAAACTCAAATCTTTGTAAAGGTGAAATTTTGAAATTTTTGACAGCGTTTCTGAACTCTGGCTTCGCAAAATCGTGTTTTTCTTTGCAAAAATCGCGGATTTTTACAATTTTCCAACAATTTCTCACCTCTGAATTTTTGAAAATAGCCATTTCTTGGGAACAATTGACAACATTTCGAAATCAAGTTTCTGCAAAATCGTGTTTTTTGCGAAAAATCGCGATTTTTACGATTTTCCAAGAGTTTATGGACCTTGGAATTTCCTGGAAAGAGCGAAATTTTTGGGATTTTCGGACCACTACACGCTATTAAGAACCTTCAATTTTTTAAAAATAGCAATTTTTGAGAAATTCGACAACATTTCTGAAAATTAGTGTCGCAAAAATCGTGTTTCTTGCGAAAAATCGCGATTTTTACGATTTTCTCAAAAATTTCTAACCTCTGAATTTTTGAAAAATAGCAATATTTGGGGAAATTCTACAACATTTCGAAAATTAGTTTCGCAAAAATCGTGTGTTTTTTCGCGAAAAACGCGATTTTCTATGATTTTGGACGCTTTCTGAAACTCCAAATCTTTGTAAAGGTGAAATTTTGAAATTCTTGACAGTGTTTCGAATCTTCGCTTCTGCAAAAATCGTAATTTTGTTTTTCGCAAAAATCGCGATTTTTACTATTTTCCAACAATTAAGAATCTTCAAATTTTTGAAAATAGCCATTTTGGGAAATCTGGACAACATTTCGAAAATAAGTTTCTGCAAAATCGTGTTTTTTTGGCGAAAAAATCGCGATTTTTACGATTTTCCAAGAGTTTATGACCTTGGAATTTCCGGAAAGAGCCAGAAATTTTTGGGATTTTCTCGACCACTACACGCTATTAAGAACCTTTCAATTTTTTTAAAAATAGCAATTTTTGAGAAATTCGACAACATTTCGAAAATTAGCGGAATGTCGCAAAATCAGGGTGCTTCTTTTATGAAAATCGCGATTTTTACGATTTTCCAAAAATTTCCCTAACCTCTGAATTTTTTGAAAAAATAGCAATATTTTGGGAAATTCTACAACATTTCGAAATAATTAGTTTCTGGCAAAATCGTGTTTTTCGGCGAAAAACGCGCGATTTTCATGATTTTGGACGCTTGCTGACACCATCCAAATCTTTTGTAAAGGTGAAAATTTTTGGGAAAATTTTGATGACAGCGTTTCGAACTCTGGGCTTCTGCAAAAATCGTATTTTTCGGAGAAAATCGCGATTATTACTATTTTCCAACAATTTCCACTAACTCTGAATTTTCGCTTTGAAAATAGCCATTTTTGGGAAATTACCTGACAAATATTTCCTTGAAAAATACAGTTTCGCAAAATCGTGGTTTTTTATGTGAAAATCGCGATTTTTACGATTTTCCGAAAATTTCTAACCTCTGGAATTTTTGAAAAAATAGCAATATTTGGGAAATTCTCACAACATTTCGAAAATTAAAGATTTGCAAAAATCGTGTTTTTACAGCGAAAAAACGCGATTTTCAAGTGATTTTGACGCTTTCTGAAACTCAAATCTTTTTGTAAAGGTGAAATTTTTGAAAATTTTGACAGCGTTTCGAACTCTGCTGTCAGCAAAAATTCCTGTGTTTTTCGCAAAAATGGCGATTTTTACAATTTTCCAACAATTTCTCACCTCTGAATTTTTGAAAAATAGCCATTTTTGGGAAATTCGACAACATTTCGAAAATAAGTTTCGCAAAAATCGTGTTTTTTGCGAAAAATCGCGATTTTTACGATTTTCCAAGAGTTTATGACCTTGGAATTTCCGGAAAGAGCGAAATTTTTGGGATTTTCTGACCACTACACGCTATTAAGAACCTTCAAATTTTTTAAAATAGCAATTTTTGAGAAATTCGACAACATTTCGAAAATTAGTGTCGCAAAAATAGTGTTTTTATGCGAAAAATCGCGATTTTTACGATTTTCCAAAAATTTCTAACCTCTGAATCTCTTTTGGAAAAATAGCAATATTTGGGAAATTCTACAACATTTCCGAAAATTAGTTTCGCAAACATCGTGTTTTTCGCGAAAAACGCGGGATTTTCAAGTGATTTTGGACGCTTTCTGAAACTCAAATCTTTGTAAAGGTGGAAATTTTTTGGAAATTTTTGGACAGTGTTTCTTGAACTCTTGCTTCGCAAAATCGGTGTTTTTCGCAAAATCGCGATTTTTACAATTTTCCAACAATTTCACCTCTGAATTTCTCTTGAAAAATAGCCATTTTTGGGGAAATTCGGACAACATTTCGAAAATAAGTTTCGCAAAATCGTGTTTTTATGCGGTGAAAATCGCGATTTTTACGATTTTCCAAAAATTTATGACTCTTGAATTTCCTGGAAAAGAGCGAAATTTTGGGATTTTCTGACCACTACACGCTATTAAGAACCTTTCAATTTTTTTAGAAATAGGCAATTTTTGAGAAATTCGACAAACATTTCGAAAATTAGTGTCGCAAAATCGTGTTTTTTTTTGCGAAAATCGCGATTTTTACTTATTTCCTTTCCAACAATTAAGAATCTTTCAAATTTTTTAAAATAGCCATTTTTGGGAAATTCGACAAATACTTTCGAAAATAAGTTTCATAAAATCGTGTTTTTTTGCGAAAAATCGCGATTTTTACGATTTTCCAAGAGCTTATTATGACCTTTGGAATTTCCTGGAAAGAGCGAAATTCTTTGGGATTTTCGACCACATACACGCTTTATTAAGAACCTTTCAATTTTTTTAAAAATAGCAATTTTTGAGAAATTCTGACAACATTCTCCGAAAATTGAGTGTCGCAAAATCGTGTTTTTTGCGAAAAATCGCGATTTTTACGGATTTTCCAAAAATTCTCTAACCTCTGGAATTTTTGGAAAAATAGCAATATTTTGGGAAATTCTAAGCAACATTTCCGAAAATAAATTAAGGTTTCGCAAAAATCGTGTTTTTCGCGAAAAACGTTGCGATTTCTCATGATTTTGGACGCTTTCTGACACTCAAATCTTTGTAAAGGTGGAATTTTGGAATTTTTGACAGCGTTTTCGAATCTCTGCTTCGCAAAAATCGTGTTTCTTTCGCAAAAATCGCGATTTTTACTTATTTCCAAACAATTTCTAACCTCTGAATTTTTGAAAATACTAGCCATTTTTGGGAAATTCGACAAACATTTCGAAAATAAGTTTCGGCAAAATCGTGTTTTTTTGCGAAAAATCGCGATTTTTACGATTTTCCGAAAATTTCTAACCTCCTCTGAATTTTTTGAAAAAATAGCAATATTTTGGGAAATTCTACAACATTTCGAAAATTAGTTTCGCAAAAATCGTGTTTTTTCATGAGAAAACGCGATTTTCAAGTGATTTTGGACGCTTTCTGGACACTCAAATCTTTGTAAAGGTGAAATTCTTGACAGCGTTTCGAACTTCTGCTTCGCAAAAATCGTGTTTTTCGCGCAAAAACTCACGATTTTTACGGATTTTCCAAAAATTTCTTAACCTCTGAATTTTTGAAAAATAGCAATTTTTGGGAAATTTGACAGCATTTCTCAGAACTGAATCAGTTTCGCAAAATCGTGATTTTTTTGCGAAAAATCGCAATTTTTTCTGATTTTCCAAGAGTTTATGACCTTGGAATTTCCGAAAGAGCGAAATTTTGGGAGTTTCGACCACTACACGCTATTAAGAACCTTCAATTTTTTTAAAATAGCAATTTTTGAGAAATTCGACAACATTTAGAAAATTAGTGTCGCAAAATCGTGTTTTTGCGAAAATCGCAATTTTACGATTTTCCAAAAATTTCTAACCTCTGAATTTTTGAAAAAATAGCAATTTTTAGGAAATTTGACAGCATTTCGAAAATCAGATTCGCGAAAATCGTGTTTTTGCGCGATTTTTACGATTTTCCAACGATTTCTAACCATCAAAACTCGAAACCGAGATTTCTCAATTTTTCGACGAAGCTCAAAAACGCCACGCCCATGAAATCGTGTTTGACCGAAATTCACGATTTTCCTCGATTCTAGGCAGAATTCCGGGCTTTGAGTTTTTAGATGAACTGCAATTTTTTCTGAATTTTCGACAATGTTCCAGATGCCAGATTCGTAAATGTCGTATTTTCGCCTGAATATTCAGATTCCCTCGATTTTAGAAGAATTTGAGCTTGGGATTTTCACGAAAACAGTTTCTTTCAGCACAATTCCTGAACTCTCAAAACAGCAAAAATCGCGCATGTGTCAGAGAAAAACCATATTATCGATTTCAGGACGACATTCATTCAACTCTCAAATTCCACGAGACCTTGGATTTTTCGCATTTCTAACGAATTGTCGACTGTTAACTTGACACCACTCACGGAAATCCTCTGACTTCCTCCCAAAAATTTTCCACCACTTATCAAGGTTACGATTCAACCTAGCTTTCACCATATACGTACGAACACACAAAACCCATCAAAGTTTTTCAGCTCCTCACAACAACAAGAATTCACCAAGAAATACAACAAAATCTCCAAAATAAATTCACAACAAATCAGAAAACCTGAAAAAACACACAAAAACCTCAAAAACGATCTTTTCTATCAAAATTTGCGCATAGATCTCCCACAATCATCATAAATAACACATTATATTTATACGCATTTAATCACATCAATCACGAAAGCTCCACCACCAATACGTCCAGCGTAGTTGCTCTGGCGGAGCATACGGATGAAGACGACCGACTGGGAATTGAAGTCCAGCTCGCGATGAGCGTGACTTAGCCTTTCCACCGGTCTTCGCCCCGCGGCTCCTTTTCCACGTACAGAAATCGTTGATGTAGAAGTTGCAGCGAGATGAGAACACTCACGGGTAGTCTGGGCCGCGTTTTGGCCGTCGGTATATGCCCTGAGCCGGTTCCTCATGTCCCGCCCTCCACCTCTCTTGGAGCGCTATCGGAGGCTGGACACGGCTGGGGTATGGAGTCCCACAGGCCGATCTTTGAAAAGGTGAAATTTTTTAAAATTTTTGACAGCATCTCGAACTCCGTTTCGGATAAACCGCGTTTTTGCATCAAATCATGATTTTTAAGCGATTTTCCAACAATTTCTAACCTTCGAATTTTCTTGAAAATGAGTGATTTTTGAGATTTTCGACAACATTTAAACGCTCCATTTTACAAAAATCGTATTTTCAAAGAAAATCGCGATTTTCACAACTTCGGACAACTTCTAGTCTTCCAATTTCTGAAAAAGCCATTTTCAAAATTTTCGACAATATTTGAAATCTAATTTTCACAAGAATCGCGCTTTTGCATAAATTGCGCTTTTCTACAAATTTCCAACAATTTCTAACCTTCGAATTTTCAAAAATGAGTGATATTTGAGATTTTCGACAACATTCAAAGTCAAATTTTCGCAAAATCGTGTTTTTTTCGGCAGTAAATCGCGATTTTTACAATTTCCCCAAAAAAACTGATAACCTTTGAATTTCCGAAAGAGCGCCATTTGTGGGATTTTCGACTAATCTCGCAATTCCGCAAAATCGTGTTTTTTTGCATAAAATTGCTATTTATTACAATTTTCCAACAAGTCCTAACCTTCGAGTTATTGAAAAATCGCCATTTTCAGGATTTTTGGCAGAATTTCAGAGCTCAGTTTCGCAAAAATCGTGTTTTTCCCCGAAAAACGCGATTTTCATGATTTTGGACGCTTTCTGACACTCAAATCTTTGTAAAGGTGGAATTTTTGAATTTTTGACAGCAGCGTTTCGAACTCTGCTTCGCAAAATCGTGTTTTTCGCAAAAAATCGCGATTTTTTACAATTTTCCAACAATTTCTAACCTCTGAATTTTTGAAAATAGCCATATTTTTGGGAAATTTGACAACATTTCGAAAATCAGTTTCACGCAAAATCGTGTTTTTGCGAACAATCGCGATTTTTACGATTTTCCAAAAAATTTATGACCTTGGGAATTTTGAAAGAGCGAAATTTTCAGGATTTTCATGACCATATTTTGCATCGCGATTCCGCAAAAATTGTGCTTTTTTTTTGCGGAAAATCGCGATTTTTACTATTTTCCAACAATTAAGAACCTTCAAATTTTTTAAAGATAGCCATTTTGGGAAATTCGACAACATTTCTGAAAATAAGTTTCGCAAAAAATCGTGTTTTTACGATTTTCCAAGAGCTTAGTGACCTTTAATTTCCTGAAAGAGCGAAATTTTTGGGATTTTCTTTGACCACTACACGCTATTAAGAACCTTCAATTTTAAAATAGCAATTTTTGAGAAATTCGACAACATTTAGAAAATTAGTGTCGCAAAATCGTGTTTTTGGTGAAATCGCAATTTTAATGATTTTCCAAAAAATTTCTAACCTCTGAATTTTTGAAAAATAGCAATTTTGGGAAATTTGATAGCATTTCGAAAATCAGTTTCGCGAAAATCGTGTTTTTGCGCGATTTTTACGATTTTCCAACGATTTCTAACCATCAAAACTCGAAAAGCCGAGATTTCTCAATTTTTCGACGAAGCTCAAAACGCCACGCTCATGAAATCGTGTTTTTGACTGAAAATCACGATTTTCTCGATTCTTAGGCAGAATTCGGGCTTTGAGTTTTTAGATGAACTGCAATTTTTCAGAATTTTCGACAATGTTCCAGATGCCGGATTCTGTAAATGTCGTATTTTTCGCCTGAATATTCAGATTCCCCTGATTTTAGAAGAATTTGAGCTTGGGATTTTCAACGAAAACAGTTTTCAGCACAATTCGAACTTCCTCAAACAGCAAAAAATCGCGCATGTGTCAGAGAAAAAACCATATTATCGATTTCAGGACGACATTCATTCAACTTTTCAAATTCCACGAGACCTTGGATTTTTCGCATTTCTAACGAATTGTCGACTGTTAACTTGATACACCACTCACGGAAATCCTCTGACTTCCTCCCAAAATTTTCCACCACTTATCAAGGTTAGCGATTCAATCCTAGCCTTCACCATATACGTACGAACACACAAACCCATCAAAGTTTTTCAGCTCCTCACAACAACAAGAATCTCACCAAGAAATACACAAAAATCTCCAAAATAAATTCACAACAAATCAGAAAAAAACCTGAAAAAACACATTGTAAAAACTCCTTAAAAACGTGATCTTTTTCAATCAAAATTTGTGCTAAAGATCTCCCACAATCATCATAAATAAACACATTATATTTATACGCATTTAATCACATCAATCACGAAAGCTCCACCACCAATACGTCCAGCGTAGAAGCGTTTGCCCTGCGGAGCATACATGATGAAGACGACCGGACTTGGGAACCAGTCCAGCTTCGCGATGACAGGCGTGACTTAGCCTTCCACCGGTCTTCGCCCTGCCTCCTTCACACGTACAGAAATCGTTCAAACGACAGAGTTGCAGCAGTGATGAACACCAATGAGTAGTCTGGCCGCGTTTTACCACACAGTATATGCCTGTGCCGAGTCACTCATGTCCCAGCCCCACTCGGAGCGCTATCGGAGGGGCTGGACGCTTAACGGGCTGAGTCCAATGTGTCGCCTGTCGCTCATAGAACCCGGGGCCCATAACCAATCCAACTTACTCCATTGACAGAGTCAGTGACCACTCTCTCTCTCTCTCTCTCTCTCTCTCTCTCTCTCTCTCTCTCTCTCTGCTATCGACCAACCGCCATGGAGACAAGATGAGAAGGCACAGGAGTCCTACTCTGGGAGCATCTACCGTGTGCTCAAGCAGGTCCACCCCGACATCGGTGTCTCTCGAAGGCCATGTCGATCATGTGAACTCGTTCGTGAACGACGTCTTCGAGCGCATCGCTGCCGAAGCCAGCCGTCTCGCCAACTACAACAACAAGCGATCGACGATCTCTTCTCGGCGGAATCCAGACAGCTGTCCGACTCATCCTTTCCGGGTGAGCCTCGCCAAGCACTGCCGTCTCTGAGGGCACTTACAAGGCCGTCACCAAACACACTTCAGCAAGTAAACCCGTTTACTTGCCTCGGTGTTTTTTTTTTATCTAACCCAACGACCCCTCTTTAGGGCCACAATTGACTGATCAAAGTGAATCAAGAATCGAATCTACTGCATTTGTTTGATGATAAAGCGAATTTGTGTGTGAATTCTAAACATGATTTCAGCTTTTTCAATGAATATTCAGGTCATCCATTTGTCTCACCAAAAACAGGCAGCAAAACCACTCAACATTTCGAAAATCATGGAAAACAGAGGGGGTACAAACGCAATAGTAGAAAGCAGGTGATTTTGGAGGTGAGATAGGGTAGAAATGGACTGAATCGATGAGAGGAAATCACACTGCACGCTCTGCAGAGGTCGGGCGGCGGTCGCCATGATCTGCGTGTATCGCAGCGGTTGCGAAACTGCAATGTCCTCTCGCTAATTTCTGAAATTTTGTGGCCCTCACAAGTGATTTTTCCAGTTAGAAATAACTATTTCAATCGTTCACCCATTTTCTGATTCTCACTGCCCATTTTACCCCTTTCGGGATGAAGCTGATCCCAGCAGCAGTGCAAACGCTGGGCCGTCCCATGGCTCTCGCGTGGGTTTGTTCAACGCCGCTCAACAAAGCGCCCATCCAGCAGTGGAGGTGTGGGCTGAAATGTTAAAACCACAATGAATTGCCTTTATTTCGAATGAAACTCGGAATTCTATGCCATCTCGAATGTTCGTGAAGAAGGGGAATTCAAATAGGAAAATCACTGTTTTCTGATAGAAGAGACGATTTTACGGAGTTTTTCAGCAGAGAATTTCTCGTGGCATATTCGTCGCGTTAGAGATGCAGAAACACAGGAAAATGTCCTGAATCGTCAAAAACCGTAAAGGAATTGAAAATTATGAGATTTCTCGCGGTTTTGACGGAATTTCAGCTGTCAAAGTAGTCACCAGATGATGACTACACTGTTTTCCAGCAGCAAAAAGTCGACGAGACTTTAAATACGATGAAAAGAATTTTCAGGATGTTCTGTCATCAAAAGATACAGACTTTCAGAGATAATCGACGATTTTTTCGAGCTTTTGGCAGATGGCCAACTTTCTGGAAACTCCAGTCCTAGAACATGTCTGAGAAAAGTCTCAGTTCTCCCAGAAAACTCTTGATGAAGAAGCTTATTTTTAGAAGAGTTGTTTAAAATTTCCATCAAAAAGATATTTCTTCCTCGTGAAAATCCGTAGAATTTTTCTCATTTTTTTGCATTCTATTGCCAATCAGATTTTTAAATTCCAAAAGTTACGGAGATTAATTCGAGTTTCTGCAATTCATCGAATTTTCGATACATCAGTAGTGCCGTTTCGAGCCTACTCTTTCCTGAAATTCGGCTGGAAACAGACTGATTTCATGTGTTTTCAATTTTCATCCTCTAACTTTCAACCTTCAACTTTCCTGAGTATTCCGTGTTCTTCGAGTCAAAAACTCCTAAGATAGAGTATGCGCAGGAACTCAGGAATGGGCAGAAAAGCTAGAAGGGGCGGGTCTTGTCCGCGTCGAAAAATCGTCCGGGCCCGCGTGGTGTCCCGCCGGCACGGCATATGATGGCGCCCTCGACGCCGCAGTTCCCATCCCATTCGTGAGCGTTTGAACTCGACTTTTGAATCTCACCGTGTCTGGGCGTGGAAAAGGATGGCAAAGGACTCGGCAAAGGGAGGGTGCTAAGCGCCATCGCGCGGTGCTCCGCGACAACATCCAGGAATCACCAAGCCGGCATCATCCGTCGTCTGGCCCGCCGTGGTGGTGTCAAGCGTATCTCTGGTCTGATCTACGAGGAGACTCTCGTGGAGTTCTCAGTGTGTTTCTCGAGAATGTGATCCCGAGACGCACTGTCACCTACTGCGAGCACGCCAAGCCGCAAGACCGTCACCGCCATGGACGTCGTCTATGCCCTCAAGCGCCAAGGCCGCACTCTCTACGGATTCGGCGGATAAGAAGCTCTCGAGAATCGTCTCTACATCTAACCCAACGGCCCTCTTTAGGGCCACAATCGCCCTCGTGAATCGAATCAGAATCAAACGATTTCTTGTGCTTATTATTAATAAATGCATGTTTATGGCATGGTATGGATGATTTTCAGATGGCTTATCGACAACGAATCCCATCTATTTCAGCAATTTCGCGCTAACTATGCTGTTTCCACTTTCTGGTTTGTTTTCGGCGACGTTAGCTGTCTGTAGCGTCAATCAATATTGCACTCAAATGGGAACATAACTGGTTTGCTGACCCACCCCCAAACAGCGAGCGCGGTGTGTCCGAAAAACGGAAAATTCGACTATTTTGGGATCTTCGATTAAATTTAAAATCTCAGCTTCGCTAAAATTGCGTATTCTGCAGAAACCATCGCGAATGTTAGAATTTTCTGACAATTTATAGCCTTTAGTTTTCCGAAAAAAAACAATTTTTGAAAATTTCCAACATTTCAAATCTCAAATTTCACATAACTCGTGTTTTTGCATAAAGTCGCGATTCTTACGATTTTCGGACAATTTTGCCTCTAATGGTTGAGAAAGATTTTTTCGAGGACACGGCAATGATTTTACCTGTTTGGAATTTCCGATTTTGTTGAGAATTTTGCAAAAAGGGTTTTCAGAAAATCGAAATTGGAAAATGGCGGAAATTTTGAAAAAAAACTTTCTGGAGGTCTATTGATGATTCTTCACTTGTGCAGCCGAATTTTGAATTTCTTTGAAAATTCGGGAAAATCATGCACTGTACTTTGGCGAGTCTTGCCTAAATTTTTGAAATTGGCGAGCTTGTCGAGTTTTGACAGGTTAGAGATTGCCTGTAAGGAAAACAGAGCTGTAAAACTTAGGAGATTCTATGCAAAAATCTGGCTTCTGAAATATTCTCTATGAATTCGAAAATCTTGCAGGTTTTCTCAAAGCTCAAATCTTGAAATGCGCCTAAAATCGTGAAGAAATCATCGCGTCCTCATGCTGAATAACACGCTTCTTACGGAAATGAGATTGCGAATATGGAATGAAAATTCAGAAGATGGCCTCTATTTGAAAATTTTGACGCTAGAAATAGTTTGTGAAAATTATACGAATCACTTTTCAGTTGCGCGAAAATCTGTGTTTTTCGCCATAAAAAAAAGGCAGTTTCATAAGTTTGGACACCTTTCTGACACACAAATTCCTTTGAAAAGGTGAAATTTTAAAATTTTAGTAGCATTTCGAACCCTGTTTCCTGATAAATCGCGTTTAACATCAAATCATGATTTTGCGATTTTTTCCAACAATTTCTAACCTTCGAACTTCAAAATGAGTGATTTTGGGATTTCGACAAACATTTTAAACGCTCCATTTTACAAAAATCGTAGATTTTCAAAGGAAACCGACTTTCACAATCTTCGGTCAACTTCTAGTCTTCCAATTTCTGGAAAAAGAGCCATTTTCAAAATTTTCGGCAATATTTGAAATCTAGTTTTCACAAGAATCGCGCTATGCATAAAATTATGCTTTTTACAAATTTCCAACTCAATACTTTAACGCTTTGAATTTTCAAAAACGAGTGATATTTGAGATTTTCGACAACATTCAAAAGTCAAATTTCGGCAAAATCGTGTTTCCATATGGCAAATCGCGATTTTTACAATTTCCCAAAAAACTGATAACCTTTGAATTTCCGAAAGAGCGCCATTTGTCAGATTTTCGACTATATTCGCAATTCACCAAAAATCGTGTTTTTGCATAAAAATTGTTATTTATTACAATTTTCCAACAAGTCCTAACCTTCGAGTTATTGAAAAATCGCCATTTCAAGGTTACGGCGGATTTTTGCAGAATTTCAGAGGTTTAATTTCGCAAAAATCGTGTTTTTCGCGAAAAAGCGCGATTTTCACTGATTGATTTTGACGCTTTCTGACACTCCAAATCTTTGTAAAGGTGGAATTTTTGGAATTTTTGACCTTGAGCGTTTCGAAGCTCTGCTTCGAAAATCGTGTTTTTCGTAAAAAATCACTGATTTTTACAATTACTCAACAATTTTTAACCTCTGAACTTTTGAAAAATAGCCATTTTTGGGAAACGATTTACAACACTTTGAAAATCAGTTTCGCAAAAATCGTGTTTTTACGAACAATCGCGATTTTCATTGATTTTCCAAAAATTTATGACCTCTGAATTTCCTAAGAGCGAAATTTTCAGGATTTTCGACTGATATTTTGCAAACTCGCAATTCCTGCAAAAATTGTGTTTTTGCGGAAAATCGCGATTTTACTATTTTCCAACAATTAAGAACCTTCAAATTTTTAAAATAGCCATTACTGGGAAATTCGACAACATTTCGAAAATAAGTTTCTGCAAAAATCGTGTTTTTACGATTTTCCAAGAGTTTATGACCTTGGAATTTCCGAGAGCGAAATTTTTAAACTGATTTTCAACCACTACACGCTATTAAGAACCTTCAATTTTTTAAAATAGCAATTTCTTGAGAAATTGACAACATTTAGGAAAGTACCAGTGTCGCAAAATCGTGTTTTTGGTAGAAAATCTCCACTTTACGATTTTCCAAAAATTTCTGAACTCTGAACTTTTTGAAAAAATAGCAATTTTTGGGAAATTTGACAGCATTTCGAAAATCAGTTCTTCATGAAAATCGTGTTTTTGCGCGATTTTTGCCATTTTCCAACGATTTCTAATCACTCAAAACTCGAAAAAACCGAGATTTCTCAATTTTTCGGACTTGGGAAGCTCAAAACGCCACGCTCATGAAATCGTGTTTTTGACCGAAAATCACGATTTTCTCTCGATTCTAGGCAGAATTCGGGCTTTGAGTTTTTAGATGAACTGCAATTTTTCAGAATTTTCTTGACAATGTTCCAGATGCCGGATTCGTAAATGTCGTATTTTCGCCTGAATATTCTTCAGATTCCCTCGATTTGCAGAATTTGAGCTTGGGACTAAACGAAACATGTTTTCAGCACAATTCGAACTCTCAAACAGCGAAATCGCGTCATGTCTAAGAGAGAAACCATAGTATCGATTTCGGGACGACATTCATTCAACTTTCAAATTCCACTTGAGATCTTTGGATTTTTCGCATTTCTAACGAATTGTCGACTGTTAACTTGACACCACTCACAAAATCCTCTGACTTCCTCCCAAAATTTTCCACCACTTATCAAGGTTACGATTCAACCTAGCCTTCACCATATACGTACGAACACACAAACCCACATCAAAGTTTTTCAGCTCCTCACAACAACAAGAATTCACCAACAAATTCACAAAAAATCTCCAAAATAAATTCACAACAAATCAGAAAAAACCTGAAAAAACACACAAAAACCTCAAAAAACGATCTTTTCTATCAAAATTTGCGCAAAGATCTCCCACAATCATCATAAATAACACATTATATTTATACGCATTTAATCACATCAATCACGAAAGCTCCACCACCAATACGTCCAGCGTAGTTGCCCTGCGGAGCATACGATGAAGACGACCGACTGGGAACTGAAGTCCAGCTCTCGATGAGCGTGACTTAGCCTTTCCACCGGTCTTCGCCCCGCCTCCTTCTTCCACGTACAGAAATCGTTGATGTAGAAGTTGCAGCGAAGATGAGAACACTCACGGGTAGTCTGGCCATGCGTTTTGGCTGGTCGGTATATGCCCAGAGCCGGCTCCTCATGTCCCGCCCCCACTCGGAGCGCTATCGGAGGGGCTGGACACGGCTGGGGGCCAAGTCCCACAGGCCGCCTCGCTCATAGAACCCGGGCCCTGCACCACACACCTTACCCATTGACAAGTCAGTGACCCTCACTCTCTCTCTCTCTCTCTCTCTCTCTCTCTCTCTCAACTCTCTCTCTCTCGACCAACCACCATGGAGACAAGATGAGAAGGCACAGGAGTCCTACTCCGTCTACATCTACCGTGTGCTCGGCTGGCGGTCCACCCCGACACCGGTGTCTCCTCGAAGACCATGGCGTCGATCATGAACTCGTTCAGAACGACGTCTTCGAGCGCATCGCCGCCGGGCCAGCCGTCTCGCCAACTACAACAAGCGATCGACGATCTCTTCTCGCGGAATCCAGACAGCTGTCCGACTCATCCTTTCCGCAGCTCGCTAAGCACGCCGTCTCTGAGGGCACCAAGGCCGTCACCAAATACACTTCCAGCAAGTGCACCTTGCTTCTACTTGCCTCGGTGTATTTTTTAATCTAAACCAACGACCCTCTTTAGGGCCACAATTGACTGATCAAAGTGAATCAAGAATCGAATCTACTGCATTTGTTTGATGATAAAGCTGAATTTGTGTGTGAATTCTAAACATGATTTCAGCTTTTTCAATGAATATTCAGGTCATCGATTTGTCTCACCAAAAACAGGCAAAACCACTCAACATTTCGAAAAATCATGGAAAACAGAGAAGTAACAAACGCAATAGTAGAAAGCAGGTGATTTGGAGGTGAGATAGGGTAGAAATGGACTGAATCGATGAGAGGAAATCACACTGCACGCTCTGCAGAGGTCGAAGTGGTCGCCACGCGATCTGCGTGTATCGCAGCGGTTGCGAAACTGCAATGTCCTCTCGCTAATTTCTGAAATTTTGTGGCCCTCACAAGTGATTTTCCAGTTAGAAATAACTATTTCCCAATCGTTCACTCCCATTTTCTGATTTCACTGCCCATTTTACTTTCAGATTAGCCGATCCCAGCAGCAGTGCAACGTTGGGCCGTCCCGTATCTCGCGTGGGTTTGTCAACGCCGCTCAACAAAGCGCCCATCCAGCAGTGGAGGGGGTGTGGGCTGAAATGTTAAAACCACAATGAATTGCCCCCTATTTCGAATGAAACTCTAATTCTATGCCATCTCGATGTTCGTGAAGAAGGGAATTCAGCTAGGAAAATCACTGTTTTCTGATAGAAGAGACGATTTACGAGTTTTCATAGAGAATTTCTCGTATATTCGTCGCGTTAGAGATGCAGAACACAGGAAAATGTCCGAATCGTCAAAAAACCGTAAAGGAATTGAAAATTATGAGATTTCTCGCGGTTTTGACGGAATTTCAGCTGTCAAAGTAGGCACTAGATGATGGCTACACTGTTTTCCAGCAAAAAGTCGACGAGACTTTAAAATACGATGAAAAGTGCGAATTTTCAGGACGTGCGCTCAAAAATGATGAGCTTTCAGAGATAATCGACGATTTTTCGAGTTTTTGGCAGATGGCCAACTTTCGAAAATCCAGTCCTAGAACATCTGAGAAAGTTCAGTTCTCCCAGAAATCCTTGAGAAAAGCTATTTTTAGAAGAGTTGTTTAAAATTTCATCAAAAGAGGTTTTCCTCGTGAAAATTAAGAATTTTCTCATTTTTTTGCATTCTATTGCCAATCAGATTTTTAAATTCCAAAAGTTACGGAGATTAATTCGACTTTCTGCAATTCATCGATTTTTCGATACATCAGTAGTGCCGTTTCGAGCCTACTCTTTCCTGAAATTGCCGAAAACAGACTGATTTCATGTTTTCCAATTTTCATCCCCAACTTTCAACTTTCAACTTTCCCGAGTATTCAGCTTCTTCGAGTCAAAAACTCCTAAGATAGAGTATGCAGGAACGGTGGAATGGGCAGAAAAAGCTAGAAGGGCGGGTCTTGTCCGCGTCAGAAAAATCGGGGCCCGCGTGGTGTCCCGGCCGGCCGGCATATAAGCGGCGCCCGACGCCGCAGTCTCCATCTCATTCGTGAGTGCTCGACTCGACTTTAATCTCATCATGTCTGGGCGTGGAAAAGGAGGCAAAGGACTCGGCAAGGGAGGGGGTAAGCGCCATCGCAAGGGGCTCCATGACAACATCCAGGGAATCACCAAGCCGGCTATCCGTCGTCTGGCCCGCCGTGGTGGTGTCAAGCGTATCTCTGGTCTGATCTACGAGGAGACTCGTGGAGTTCTCAAGGTGTTTCTCGAGAATGTGATCCGAGACGCTGTCACCTACTGCGAGCACGCCAAGCGCAAGACCGTCACCGCCATGGACGTCGTCTATGCCCTCAAGCGCCAAGGCCGCACTCTCCACGGATTCGGCGGATAAGAAGCTCTCGAGAATCGTCTTTACATCTAACCCAACGACCCTCTTTAGGGCCACAATTGCTCTTTCGTGAATCAGAATCGAATCAAACGATTTCTTGTGTTTTTATTAATAAATGCATGTTTATAGGATGGTATGGATGATTTTCAGATGGCTTTCGACTACGAATCCCATATATTTCAGCGATTTCGTGCTAACTATGCTGTTTCCACTTTGCGGTTTGTTTTCGGCGACGTTAGCTGTCTGTAATGTCAATCAATATTGCACTCAAATGGGGGCAACTGGTCGCCGACCCACCCCCGTGTTATTAGCGAGCGCGGTGTGTCCGAAAACGGAAAATTCGACTATTTTGGGATCTTCGATAAAATTTAAAATCTCAGCTTTATAAATTGCGTATTCTGCAGAAAATCGCGAATGTTAGAATTTTCTGACAATTTATAGCCTTTAGTTTTCCGAAAAAAACAATTTTTAAAATTTCCAACATTTCAAATCTCAATTTCGCATAACTCGTGTTTTTGCATAAAGTCGCGATTCTTACGATTTTCGGACAATTTTTGCCTCTAATGGTTGAGAAAGATTTTTTTCGAGGACGGCAATGATTTTTACCTGTTTGGAATTTCCGATTTTGTTGAAATTTTGGAAAAAAGGGTTTTCAGAAAATCGAAAATTGGAAAATGGCCGGAAATTTTGGAAAAACGTACCTTTTCGGGAGAACACGATGATTCTTCGCAGCCGAATTTTGAATTTCTTCGAAAATCTTGGGAAAATCGTACTTTTGGCGAGTCTTGCCTAAATTTTGAAATTGGCGAGTTGTCGAGTTTTGGAGGTTAGAGATTGCCTGTAAGGAAAACAGAGCTGTGAAATTAGGAGATTCTATGCAAAATCTGGCTTCCCAAATATTCTCGAGAATTCGAAAAATCGCAGGTTTTCTCAAAGCTCAAATCTTGAAATGCGCCTAAAATCGTGAAGAAATCGCGTCCTCATGCTGAAGCACGCTTCTTACGGAAATGAGATTGCGAATATGGTCGAAAATTCAGAAGATGGCTCTATTTTGAAAATTTTGACGCTAGAAATAGTCAGAAAATTATAAGAATCTTTTCAGTTGCGCAAAATCGTGTTTTTCGCCAAAAAAGGCGGTTTTCATAAGTTTGGACACTTTCTGACACACAAATCTTTGAAAAGGTGAAATTTTAAAATTTTTGACATCATTTCGAACTCCGTTTCGGATAAATCGCGTTTTTTTGCATCAAATCATGATTTTTGCGATTTTCCAACAATTTCTAACCTTCGAATTTTCGAAAATGAGTGATTTTTGAGATTTTCGACAACATTTAAACGCTCCATTTTACAAAAATCTGATTTTTCAAAGAAAATCGCGATTTTCACAACTTCAGACAACTTCTAGTCTTCCAATTTCTGAAAAAAGAGCCATTTTCAAAATTTTCGACAATATTTGAAATCTAGTTTTCACAAGAATCGCGCTTTTTGCATAAAATTGCGCTTTACAAATTTCAACAATTTCTAACCTTCGAATTTTCAAAAACGAGTGATATTTGAGATTTTCGACAACATTCAAAAGTCAAATTTCGCAAAATCGTGTTTTTCGCAGTAAATCGCGATTTTTACAATTTCCAAAAAACTGATAACCTTTGAATTTCCGAAAGAGCGCCATTTGTGGATTTTTCGACTATATTCGCAATTCCGCAAAAATCGTGTTTTTTGCATAAAATTGCTATTTATTACAATTTTCCAACAAGTCCTAACCTTCGAGTTATTGAAAAATCGCCATTTTCAGGATTTTTTGGCAGAATTTCAGAGCTCAGTTTCGCAAAAATCGTGTTTTTCGCGAAAAACGCGATTTTCATGATTTTTGGACGCTTTCTGACACTCAAATCTTTGTAAAGGTGGAATTTTTGGAATTTTTGACAGCGTTTCGAACTCTGCTTCGCAAAATCGTGTTTTTCGCAAAAAATCGCGATTTTACAATTTTCCAACAATTTCTAACCTCTGAATTTTTGAAAATAGCCATTTTGTGGAGATTCGACAACATTTCGAAAATCAGTTTCGCAAAATCGTGTTTTTGCGAACAATCGCGATTTTTACGATTTTCCAAATTTATGACCTTGGAATTTCCGGAAAGAGCGAAATTTTCAGGATTTTCGACCATATTTGCAATCGCGATTCCGCAAAATTGTGTTTTTGCGGAAAATCGCGATTTTTACTATTTTCCAACAATTAAGAACCCTTCAAATTTTTAAAATAGCCATTTTTGGGAAATTCGACAACATTTCGAAAATAAGTTTCGCAAAAATCGTGTTTTTTACGATTTTCCAAGAGTTTATGACCTTGGAATTTCCTGAAAGAGCGAAATTTTTGGGATTTTCGACCACTACACGCTATTAAGAACCTTCAATTTTTTTTAGCAATTTTTGAGAAATTCGACAACATTTAGAAAATTAGTGTCGCAAAAATCGTGTTTTTTGCGAAAAATCGCAATTTTACGATTTTCCAAAATTTCTAACCTCTGAATTTTTAAAAATAGCAATTTTGGGAAATTTGACAGCATTTCGAAAATCAGTTTCGCGAAAATCGTGTTTTTGCGCGATTTTTACGATTTTCCAACGATTTCTAACCATCAAAACCTCGAAAAGCCGAGATTTCTCAATTTTTCGACGAAGCTCAAAACGCCACGCTCATGAAATCGTGTTTTTGACCGAAAATCACGATTTTCTCGATTCTAGGCAGAATTCGGGCTTTGAGTTTTTAGATGAACTGCAATTTTTCGAATTTTCGACAATGTTCCAGATGCCGGATTCGTAAATGTCGTATTTTCGCCTGAATATTCAGATTCCCTCGATTTTAGAAGAATTTGAGCTTGGGATTTTCACGAAAACAGTTTTCAGCACAATTCGAACTCTCAAACAGCAAAAATCGCGCATGTGTCAGAGAAAAACCATATTATCGATTTCAGGACGACATTCATTCAACTTTCAAATTCCACGAGACCTTGGATTTTTCGCATTTCTAACGAATTGTCGACTGTTAACTTGACACCACTCACGGAAATCCTCTGACTTCCTCCCCAAAATTTTCCACCACTTATCAAGGTTACGATTCAACCTAGCCTTCACCATATACGTACGAACACACAAAACCCATCAAAGTTTTTCAGCTCCTCACAACAACAAGAATTCACCAAGAAATACACAAAAATCTCCAAAATAAATTCACAACAAATCAGAAAACCTGAAAAAACACACACAAAACCTCAAAAAAACGATCTTTTCTATCAAAATTTGCGCAAAGATCTCCCACAATCATCATAAATAACATTATATTTATACGCATTTAATCACATCAATCACGAAAGCTCCACCACCAATACGTCCAGCGTAGTTGCCCCTGCGGAGCATACGATGAAGACGACCGACTGGGAACTGAAGTCCAGCTCGCGATGAGCGTGACTTAGCCTTTCCACCGGTCTTCGCCCTGCCTCCTTTTCCACGTACAGAAATCGTTGATGTAGAAGTTGCAGCGAGATGAGAACACTCACGGGTAGTCTGGCCGCGTTTTGGCCGTCGGTATATGCCCGAGCCGGCTCCTCATCAGGGCTGTGCGTAACTGAATTTTGTAATTTCGTAAATCGTAAATCGTAATTTTTCATATTCCTCGTAATTCGTAAATCGTAATTCGTAACTGATAATGAGAAATAAGCCCACACATAGCCCAAACCTAAATGGATTGTGAACCTCCCAGAACTTAAGTGATGAGGTGTTTCTATATCGAGGAAGGTTAGAGGTTGGGTTTCAAACAACACTGTTTTGAGCAGTACTTGAAGAAATTTTCTGTATGCATAAGTGGGATAAATGCGAATTAAATAGACAAAATCGAACTTCTACATGTTTTCAAATACCAAGCCTGTACCACGCTTTGCCCAACTTTTGAAAGGACAATCGTTAAAAGAAAGGATTCTTGGATAAGGTGGCCATTTCAAAAGCGGATATAAATTTACAAAACCCTTTTGACGCGGAAATCGAGTCTGCCCTCTATATTTGTGAAGCGTTACTCTGAACGAAGTTATCAACGTTCCTCCCATGTATATGCAGGTTTGATGGCGGGGGGGGGTGGAGACAGCGGTACGAGAGGTGAAGGTTGTTTAGAATTCTTGAAATCCAAAAGGAGAAGGTTTTCTTCAAACTTCTTATTTCAAAAAAATCCTTAATCCTCTTAAGCATCTAGAAGATTCTTTAATTTTCAATTTGAAAACATTGAATAACCTTTTTGAAAATGTAGGAGACTGTGTGCAGTCATAACTTTTGTTGAAATTTCCAAACCGAACTTCGGAATTACAACTTTTGCTCCCGTAGCTTATTTGCCCCTGGACATAGATATCTATGAAAGGTTATTTCGGGAATCCAGTAAAACACTTCGTCGAGTAATGTTTTCAGTTCAGAATAATATCCTTCAGCAGAGTTCGATTCACGAATTATACAGCTTTTGCCTGTAACTTTAAACAGCTGAACATGCGCGGTGAAGGTTGTTTTTGAAATCACCATGAAATTTTGCAAGAAAGCGAACATTGGGTTCTAACCTCTATTTGCTCTCTAAGCCGGTCAGGTCTTCAAAGCTGATCCCCACATTTACCTTCTAAAGCGGGGTGGAGCTTCTGTCCGCAGCTGCGGACAATCGCTTTTGCAGACTGCAGCACGAAGATAATCGTGCTGGGGACGAATATTAGGCGTGCCAGGACCTCGTAGTCCCAGCATGCCTCTGTTTGCAGTAACTAGGGACTGCTTTAAGTATCCCGAGGAGATTTGGAAAACCATGTTGTCGTTGCTGTAGGTCTCTGCCAGTATATAAATAATCCGTGCTTGAAATTCCCTAAATGGCTGCGGGTTTTTTGAAAAATGGCATTTTCATTGCTTCTAAAAAAGGTAGGGGGGGGGCATCAGAGAATTTTTGGGATATTGATAAAAAATTTTCGGATTCGGCTCAAAACTTGCATCTGGGGGTTATTTAGGGCGCTGAACCCAAATGCGGGGTCTATTCCGCGCCTGACTTAGGGTTACGGTGGGTAAAATGCTTTTGACTGGCCTTACTTACCTACAAACTTCGAAAATTGAAAATGGACCTCAAATTCGTGTTCAGCGTTCCAAGTAACACCCACAGTTTAATTTTGAGTCAAATCTGAGACTTTCACCGAGCTACACTAACCCGAGCGTAATCTACCGTAATATATCTAAACTCAATAAACGGGTTGCAGATTCGTGATAGGCAGGCCGAACAACCCCAATGCACAAGATTTGAGGCGAATTGATCATAGCATTCTCGAAATCGTCAAAGTGGCGTTTTCCCACCGAAATTTTCCCAATTTTGAAGCTTCGGACCAAATCATTTTCAAATATTGACAAATGGGTTTCAGATTCGTAATCAGCACCCAAAACAACTCCTAGAAACAAGTTTCCAGCCCAATCCGAGACAATGTTTTTGAACATCCTGAGAATCCCCATTCGTGTACCTTTATGAGTATCTACGCAATGCTATGAAATAACCCACTTTTGGTAATCTCCTTTAAATCCCCAAGGCATTTAGGCGATTTAGAAAACGGATTATCAATGCTGTGTCCCATACCTACAACTATCAGCATATGGTTTTATAAAGCCCACCGGAAGTGTAAGGCAAGACCTAGTAAGTGTTGCAACAGCGGTTGTCTGCAACTACGGGCAGGAATTTCCTCCGATAAAGAAAGCAGCTCGGCCAAATGACTGCGTCTCTCGTGTTCATGATGGGAGTGAGAGCACCCCATGGAGATAAGCAACTGTGGAGCTCCTCCAGCGACCTGTCTCACATATGGAACAATGAAAGGTTGAAACCCAGTAATAAGTTTAGGCCGGTCAGTGTGTGAGAAGCGGAGCTGTCGGTCGCACCTGAATCTCGTTATAGACAAATACTCAGACAAACCATCGCTCGGAGCGACACCGGCTCCTCCCAACTATGTCGTCATCGCCCAGACAGAGGCCGCGGGCAAACGGGCACCGCGGCCCTTGTCCGTGCCAGTTCGCCCCTCGGCCGCTGTCCGGTGGCTTTCGGGGCGACAGCGGTGCCAACTCCAAAGATAGATATGAGCGCAGATTTGGTTGTTCTCTGAATGATAAACTGTGGGACCTCAGTGACAGCGCGCCGGACGCCGAACAAAGTATACGGGACCCAATTGGCGGTGCGCCGGACGCCGGATATAGTTTGCGGGACCCAAATGGGAATACGTCAGACGCCGTAAAACGTAAGCGGGACCCAAGAGCGAGTGCATCAGACGCCATAAAAATGTCCGGGACCCGAATTGGAATACGTAAGACGCCGTGAAACGTATGCGGTAGCCAGAGGAGTGCGTCAGACGCCATAAAAAATGTGCGGGACCCAAATGCGAATACGTTGGACGCCGTAAAACGTATGCCGGACCCTTCAATAGGGTTTTCCGTTTCTTCCCTTGTCTTTTTCGCTTTCTGTGACTACTCAGACAGGAATATAAGATCATCTGGTGAATTTCTGTCTTCTCCCCAAATACACAGCCAGTGCGATTTCCCCGAGCTCAAGTCCGTTACCCGTCATACAATGAACCGTTGAAAGAGTGCGTGGTGCAGTGGCAGACATGAAAAACATGGTGAAGCGAATTATCACGTCCTAATGTGTTTATCACATGCACAGCCGGTATAAAAGTTGCCTCATCTCACTCGAGTCCTCATTCGGCATTCTGATGCCATCCCTGGAAGGTGACTTGGAGTCCCTCTCCGGAGGCCAGCATATTTTTGACCGCTGAGGGATAGGGGATCCCACAGTTGGGAGGGGGTGGCGGTTTCGCCGCGGTCCGCAGGGAGGGTGGTTTCTCACCGCAGACCTCGGCGAAGGTTACGCTCCTGAAGCGGACCGAGGCAGGGCTTTCTCCGCCGTGGACCGTGACATTCACGCACCTCTCGAAAAAGAGGCGGATATAAAAAAACTAGGGGAAATTTCGAAAATCGCCCGGACAGTGACCGCAGTGCCAAGTGCGACTGAATATCGCCCGAGCGGGATTGCGGTCGCCTGGAGAGCGGCTGCTGTGGCCCGAGTAGATGGTTCATTTTCGCTCCGGAGCGGAGAGACAGCGTCGCTCGAGTCGCTCTCCGGTCCCGCTCCGAGCGATGGTTTGCCTGAGTATATTTCGCCAACTACGACCTACTGCTGACTACGCCTGACTGAGAATTTCAGGGTAAGGTATCACCGAAAAATTGAAATTTGAAAGAATAATCAATTATCAGGAATGTGAAAGAAGTGCTACATTTGTCTATGCTCTAGGCCGCTAACTTACATTGTTCTTCTCAACTGCATTTTCACGATTTGTTACGATTTGTTACGATTCGTTACGATTTTGAGTCAAAATTTCGTAAATCGTAAATCGTAAAAAAATTGCCAAAAACGCCCGTAATTCGTAAATCGTAATTCGTAATTCGTAATTACGCACAGCCCTGCTCCTCATGTCCCGCCCCCACTCGGAGCGCTATCGGAGGGCTGGACACGGCTGGGGCGGAGTCCCACAGGCCGATCTTTGAAAAGGTGAAATTTTAAAAATTTTTGACAGCATTTCGAACTCCGTTTCGGATAAATCGCGTTTTTTGCATCAAATCATGATTTTTGCGATTTTCCAACAATTTCTAACCTTCGAATTTTCGAAAATGAGTGATTTTTGAGATTTTCGACAACATTTAAACGCTCCATTTTACAAAAATCGTATTTTTCAAAGAAAATCGCGATTTTCACAACTTCGGACAACTTCTAGTCTTCCAATTTCTGAAAAAAAGAGCCATTTTCAAAATTTTCGACAATATTTGAAATCTAATTTTCACAAGAATCGCGCTTTTTGCATAAAATTGCGCTTTTTACAAATTTCCAACAATTTCTAACCTTCGAATTTTCAAAAACGAGTGATATTTGAGATTTTCGACAACATTCAAAAGTCAAATTTCGCAAAATCGTGTTTTTCGCAGTAAATCGCGATTTTTACAATTTCCCAAAAAAACTGATAACCTTTGAATTTCCGAAAGAGCGCCATTTGTGGGATTTTCGACCATATTCGCAATTCCGCAAAAATCGTGTTTTTTGCATAAAATTGCTATTTATTACAATTTTCCAACAAGTCCTAACCTTCGAGTTATTGAAAAATCGCCATTTTCAGGATTTTTGGCAGAATTTCAGAGCTCAGTTTCGCAAAAATCGTGTTTTTCGCGAAAAAACGCGATTTTCATGATTTTGGACGCTTTCTGACACTCAAATCTTTGTAAAGGTGGAATTTTTGGAATTTTTGACAGCGTTTCGAACTCTGCTTCGCAAAAATCGTGTTTTTCGCAAAAAATCGCGATTTTTACAATTTTCCAACAATTTCTAACCTCTGAATTTTTGAAAAATAGCCATTTTTGGGAAATTCGACAACATTTCGAAAATCAGTTTCGCAAAAATCGTGTTTTTGCGAACAATCGCGATTTTTACGATTTTCCAAAAATTTATGACCTTGGAATTTCCGAAAGAGCGAAATTTTCAGGATTTTCGACCATATTTGCAATCGCGATTCCGCAAAAATCGTGTTTTTTTTGCGGAAAATCGCGATTTTTACTATTTTCCAACAATTAAGAACCTTCAAATTTTTTAAAATAGCCATTTTTGGGAAATTCGACAACATTTCGAAAATAAGTTTCGCAAAAATCGTGTTTTTTGCGAAAAATCGCGATTTTTACGATTTTCCAAGAGTTTATGACCTTGGAATTTCCGAAAGAGCGAAATTTTTGGGATTTTCGACCACTACACGCTATTAAGAACCTTCAATTTTTTTAAAAATAGCAATTTTTGAGAAATTCGACAACATTTCGAAAATTAGTGTCGCAAAAATCGTGTTTTTTGCGAAAAATCGCGATTTTTACGATTTTCCAAAAATTTCTAACCTCTGAATTTTTGAAAAAATAGCAATATTTGGGAAATTCTACAACATTTCGAAAATTAGTTTCGCAAAAATCGTGTTTTTCGCGAAAAAACGCGATTTTCATGATTTTGGACGCTTTCTGACACTCAAATCTTTGTAAAGGTGAAATTTTTGACAGCGTTTCGAACTCTGCTTCGCAAAAATCGTGTTTTTCGCAAAAAATCGCGATTTTTACGATTTTCCAAAAATTTCTAACCTCTGAATTTTTGAAAAAATAGCAATTTTTGGGAAATTTGACAGCATTTCAAAAATCAGTTTCGCAAAAATCGTGATTTTTGCGAAAAATCGCAATTTTTTCGATTTTCCAAGAGTTTATGACCTTGGAATTTCCGAAAGAGCGAAATTTTTGGGATTTTCGACCACTACACGCTATTAAGAACCTTCAATTTTTTTTTTAAAATAGCAATTTTTGAGAAATTCGACAACATTTAGAAAATTAGTGTCGCAAAAATCGTGTTTTTTGCGAAAAATCGCAATTTTTACGATTTTCCAAAAATTTCTAACCTCTGAACTTTTGAAAAATAGCAATTTTTGGGAAATTTGACAGCATTTCAAAAATCAGTTTCGCAAAAATCGTGATTTTTGCGAAAAATCGCAATTTTTTCGATTTTCCAAGAGTTTATGACCTTGGAATTTCCGAAAGAGCGAAATTTTTGGGATTTTCGACCACTACACGCTATTAAGAACCTTCAATTTTTTTAAAAATAGCAATTTTTGAGAAATTCGACAACATTTCGAAAATTAGTGTCGCAAAAATCGTGTTTTTTTGCGAAAAATCGCGATTTTTACGATTTTCCAAAAATTTCTAACCTCTGAATTTTTGAAAAAAAGCAATATTTGGGAAATTCTACAACATTTCGAAAATTAGTTTCGCAAAAATCGTGTTTTTCGCGAAAAAACGCGATTTTCATGATTTTGGACGCTTTCTGACACTCAAATCTTTGTAAAGGTGAAAAGTTTTTCATTTTTGAGACCGGTTCGAACTCTGCTTCGCAAAATCGTGTTTTTCGCAAAAATCGCGATTTTTACGATTTTCCAAAATTTCTAACCTCTGAATTTTTGAAAAATAGCAATTTTGGGAAATTTGGCAGCATTTCAAAAATCAGTTTCGCAAAAATCGTGATTTTTGCGAAAAATCGCAATTTTTTTCGATTTTCCAAGAGTTTATGACCTTGGAATTTCCGAAAGAGCGAAATTTTTGGGATTTTCGACCACTACACGCTATTAAGAACCTTCAATTTTTTTTTAAATAGCAAGTTTTGAGAAATTCGACAACATTTAGAAAATTAGTGTCGCAAAATCGTGTTTTTTTGCGAAAAATCGCAATTTTACGATTTTCCAAAAATTTCTAACCTCTGAATTTTTGAAAAAATAGCAATTTTAGGAAATTTGACAGCATTTCAAAAATCAGTTTCGCAAAAATCGTGATTTTTGCGAAAAATCGCAATTTTTTCGATTTTCCAAGAGTTTATGACCTTGGAATTTCCGAAAGAGCGAAATTTTTGGGAGTTTCGACCACTACACGCTATTAAGAACCTTAAATTTTTTTTAAAATAGCAATTTTTGAGAAATTCGACAACATTTCGAAAATCAGTTTCGCGAAAATCGTGTTTTTGCGCGATTTTTACGATTTTCCAACGATTTCTAACCATCAAAACTCGAAAAACCGAGATTTCTCAATTTTTCGACGAAGCTCAAAACGCCACGCTCATGAAATCGTGTTTTTGACCGAAAATCACGATTTTCTCGATTCTAGGCAGAATTCGGGCTTTGAGTTTTTAGATGAACTGCAATTTTTCGAATTTTCGACAATGTTCCAGATGCCAGATTCGTAAATGTCGTATTTTCGCCTGAATATTCAGATTCCCTCGATTTTAGAAGAATTTGAGCTTGGGATTTTCACGAAAACAGTTTTCAGCACAATTCGAACTCTCAAACAGCAAAAATCGCGCATGTGTCAGAGAAAAACCATATTATCGATTTCAGGACGACATTCATTCAACTTTCAAATTCCACGAGACCTTGGATTTTTCGCATTTCTAACGAATTGTCGACTGTTAACTTGACACCACTCACGGAAATCCTCTGACTTCCTCCCAAAATTTTCCACCACTTATCAAGGTTACGATTCAACCTAGCCTTCACCATATACGTACGAACACACAAAACCCATCAAAGTTTTTCAGCTCCTCACAACAACAAGAATTCACCAAGAAATACACAAAAATCTCAAAAAAAACGATCTTTTCTATCAAAATTTGCGCATAGATCTCCCACAATCATCATAAATAACACATTATATTTATACGCATTTAATCACATCAATCACGAAAGCTCCACCACCAATACGTCCAGCGTAGCGTTTCTGCGGAGCATCCGATGAAGACCACCGACTGGGAACTGAAGTCCAGCTCGCGATGAGCGTGACTTAGCCTTTCCACCGGTCTTCGCCCTGCCTCCTTTTCCACGTACAGAAATCGTTGATGTAGAAGTTGCAGCGAGATGAGAACACTCACGGGTAGTCTGGCCGCGTTTTGGCCGTCGGTATATGCCCGAGCCGGCTCCTCATGTCCCGCCCCCACTCGGAGCGCTATCGTAGGGCTGGACACGGCTGGGGGCGGAGTCCCACAGGCCGATCTTTGAAAAGGTGAAATTTTAAAATTTTTGACAGCATTTCGAACTCCGTTTCTGATAAATCGCGTTTTTTGCATCAAATCATGATTTTTGCGATTTTCCAACAATTTCTAATCTTCGAATTTTCGAAAATGAGTGATTTTTGAGATTTTCGACAACATTTAAACGCTCCATTTTACAAAAATCTATTTTTCAAAGAAAATCGCGATTTTCACAACTTCGGACAACTTCTAGTCTTCCAATTTCTGAAAAAAAGAGCCATTTTCAAAATTTTCGACAATATTTGAAATCTAATTTTCACAAGAATCGCGCTTTTTGCATAAAATTGCGCTTTTTACAAATTTCCAACAATTACTAACCTTCGAATTTTCAAAGATGAGTGATATTTGAGATTTTCGACAACATTCAAAAGTCAAATTTCGCAAAATCGTGTTTTTCGCAGTAAATCGCGATTTTTACAATTTCCCAAAAAAACTGATAACCTTTGAATTTCCGAAAGAGCGCCATTTGTGGGATTTTCGACCAAATTCGCAATTCCGCAAAAATCGTGTTTTTTGCATAAAATTGCTATTTATTACAATTTTCCAACAAGTCCTAACCTTCGAGTTATTGAAAAATCGCCATTTTCAGGATTTTTGGCAGAATTTCAGAGCTCAGTTTCGCAAAAATCGTGTTTTTCGCGAAAAAACGCGATTTTCATGATTTTGGACGCTTTCTGACACTCAAATCTTTGTAAAGGTGAAATTTTTGAAATTTTTGACAGCGTTTCGAACTCTGCTTCGCAAAAATCGTGTTTTTCGCAAAAAATCGCGATTTTTACGATTTTCCAAAAATTTCTAACCTCTGAATTTTTGAAAAAATAGCAATTTTTGGGAAATTTGACAGCATTTCAAAAATCAGTTTCGCAAAAATCGTGATTTTTGCGAAAAATCGCAATTTTTTCGATTTTCCAAGAGTTTATGACCTTGGAATTTCCGAAAGAGCGAAATTTTTGGGAGTTTCGACCACTACACGCTATTAAGAACCTTCAATTTTTTTTAAAATAGCAATTTTTGAGAAATTCGACAACATTTAGAAAATTAGTGTCGCAAAAATCGTGTTTTTTGCGAAAAATCGCAATTTTTACGATTTTCCAAAAATTTCTAACCTCTGAATTTTTGAAAAAATAGCAATTTTTAGGAAATTTGACAGCATTTCGAAAATCAGTTTCGCGAAAATCGTGTTTTTGCGCGATTTTTACGATTTTCCAACGATTTCTAACCATCAAAACTCGAAAAGCCGAGATTTCTCAATTTTTCGACGAAGCTCAAAACGCCACGCTCATGAAATCGTGTTTTTGACCGAAAATCACGATTTTCTCGATTCTAGGCAGAATTCGGGCTTTGAGTTTTTAGATGAACTGCAATTTTTCGAATTTTCGACAATGTTCCAGATGCCAGATTCGTAAATGTCGTATTTTCGCCTGAATATTCAGATTCCCTCGATTTTAGAAGAATTTGAGCTTGGGATTTTCACGAAAACAGTTTTCAGCACAATTCGAACTCTCAAACAGCAAAAATCGCGCATGTGTCAGAGAAAAACCATATTATCGATTTCAGGACGACATTCATTCAACTTTCAAATTCCACGAGACCTTGGATTTTTCGCATTTCTAACGAATTGTCGACTGTTAACTTGACACCACTCACGGAAATCCTCTGACTTCCTCCCAAAATTTTCCACCACTTATCAAGGTTACGATTCAACCTAGCCTTCACCATATACGTACGAACACACAAAACCCATCAAAGTTTTTCAGCTCCTCACAACAACAAGAATTCACCAAGAAATACACAAAAATCTCCAAAATAAATTCACAACAAATCAGAAAAAACCTGAAAAAAACACACAAAAACCTCAAAAAAAAAACGATCTTTTCTATCAAAATTTGCGCAAAGATCTCCCACAATCATCATAAATAACACATTATATTTATACGCATTTAATCACATCAATCACGAAAGCTCCACCACCAATACGTCCAGCGTAGTTGCCCCTGCGGAGCATACGATGAAGACGACCGACTGGGAACTGAAGTCCAGCTCGCGATGAGCGTGACTTAGCCTTTCCACCGGTCTTCGCCCTGCCTCCTTTTCCACGTACAGAAATCGTTGATGTAGAAGTTGCAGCGAGATGAGAACACTCACGGGTAGTCTGGCCGCGTTTTGGCCGTCGGTATATGCCCGAGCCGGCTCCTCATGTCCCGCCCCCACTCGGAGCGCTATCGGAGGGGCTGGACACGGCTGGGGGCGGAGTCCCACAGGCCGATCTTTGAAAAGGTGAAATTTTTAAAATTTTTGACAGCATTTCGAACTCCGTTTCTGATAAATCGCGTTTTTTGCATCAAATCATGATTTTTGCGATTTTCCAACAATTTCTAATCTTCGAATTTTCGAAAATGAGTGATTTTTGAGATTTTCGACAACATTTAAACGCTCCATTTTACAAAAATGTATTTTTCAAAAAAAATCGCGATTTTCACAACTTTCGACAACTTCTAGTCTTCCAATTTCTGAAAAAAAGAGCCATTTTCAAAATTTTCGACAATATTTGAAATCTAATTTTCACAAGAATCGCGCTTTTTGCATAAAATTGCGCTTTTTACAAATTTCCAACAATTACTAACCTTCGAATTTTCAAAGATGAGTGATATTTGAGATTTTCGACAACATTCAAAAGTCAAATTTCGCAAAATCGTGTTTTTCGCAGTAAATCGCGATTTTTACAATTTCCCAAAAAAACTGATAACCTTTGAATTTCCGAAAGAGCGCCATTTGTGGATTTTCGATCAAATTCGCAATTCCGCAAAAATCGTGTTATATGCTTAAATTTGCTTTTTATTTCAATTTTCCAACATGTCCTATCCTACGAGTTATTGAAAAATCGCCAGTTTCTGGATTTTTGTCAGAATTACTGAGCTCAGTATCGACAAAATGGTGGTTTTCGCGAAAAACGCGATTTTCATGATTTTGGACGCTTTCTGACACTCAAATCTTTGTAAAGGTGAAATTTTTGAAATTTTTGACAGCGTTTCGAACTCTGCTTCGCAAAAATCGTGTTTTTTTTTGCGGAAAATCGCGATTTTTACTATTTTCCAACAGATTCCAACCTCAGAATTACTGCAAAAATAGCAATTTTTGGGAAATTTGACAGCATTTCAAAAATCAGTTTCGCAAAAATCGTGATTTTTGCGAAAAATCGCTATTTTTTCTCGATTTTCCAAGAGTTTATGACCTTGGAATTTTCGAAAGAGCGAAATTTTTGGGAGTTTCGACCACTACACGCTATTGAGAACCTTCAATTTTTTTAAAATAGCAATTTTTGAGAAATTCGACAACATTTAGAAAATTAGTGTCGCAAAATCGTGTTTTTTGCGAAAAATCGCAATTTTACGATTTTCCAAAATTTCTAACCTCTGAATTTTTGAAAAATAGCAATTTTTAGGAAATTTGACAGCATTTCGAAAATCAGTTTCGCGAAAATCGTGTTTTTGCGCGATTTTTACGATTTTCCAACGATTTCTAACCATCAAAACTCGAAAACCGAGATTTCTCAATTTTTCGACGAAGCTCAAAACGCCACGCTCATGAAATCGTGTTTTTGACCGAAAATCACGATTTTCTCGATTCTAGGCAGAATTCGGGCTTTTAGTTTTTAGATGAACTGCAATTTTTCGAATTTTCGACAATGTTCCAGATGCCAGATTCGTAAATGTCGTATTTTCGCCTGAATATTCAGATTCCCTCGATTTTAGAAGAATTTGAGCTTGGGATTTTCACGAAAACAGTTTTCAGCACAATTCGAACTCTCAAACAGCAAAAATCGCGCATGTGTCAGAGAAAAACCATATTATCGATTTCAGGACGACATTCATTCAACTTTCAAATTCCACGAGACCTTGGATTTTTCGCATTTCTAACGAATTGTCGACTGTTAACTTGACACCACTCACGGAAATCCTCTGACTTCCTCCCAAAATTTTCCACCACTTATCAAGGTTACGATTCAACCTAGCCTTCACCATATACGTACGAACACACAAAACCCATCAAAGTTTTTCAGCTCCTCACAACAACAAGAATTCACCAAGAAATACACAAAAATCTCCAAAATAAATTCACAACAAATCAGAAAAAACCTGAAAAAACACACAAAAACCTCAAAAAAAAAGATCTTTTCTATCAAAATTTGCGCAAAGATCTCCCACAATCATCATAAATAACACATTATATTTATATGCATTTAATCACATCAATCACGAAAGCTCCACCACCAATACGTCCAGCGTAGCGTTTCTGCGGAGCATACGATGAAGACGACCGACTGGGAACTGAAGTCCAGCTCGCGATGAGCGTGACTTAGCCTTTCCACCGGTCTTCGCCCTGCCTCCTTTTCCACGTACAGAAATCGTTGATGTAGAAGTTGCAGCGAGATGAGAACACTCACGGGTAGTCTGGCCGCGTTTTGGCCGTCGGTATATGCCCGAGCCGGCTCCTCATGTCCCGCCCCCACTCGGAGCGCTATCGGAGGGGCTGGACACGGCTGGGGGCGGAGTCCCACAGGCCGCCTCGCTCATAGAACCCGGGGCCCCGCACCACACACCTTACCCATTGACAAGTCAGTGACCACTCTCTCTCTCTCTCTCTCTCTCTCTCTCTCTCTCTCTCTCTCTCTCTCTCTCTCTCGACCAACCACCATGGAGACAAGATGAGAAGGCACAGGAGTCCTACTCCGTCTACATCTACCGTGTGCTCAAGCAGGTCCACCCCGACACCGGTGTCTCCTCGAAGGCCATGTCGATCATGAACTCGTTCGTGAACGACGTCTTCGAGCGCATCGCTGCCGAAGCCAGCCGTCTCGCCAACTACAACAAGCGATCGACGATCTCTTCTCGCGGAATCCAGACAGCTGTCCGACTCATCCTTTCCGGTGAGCTCGCCAAGCACGCCGTCTCTGAGGGCACCAAGGCCGTCACCAAATACACTTCCAGCAAGTAAATTCGTTTACTTGCCTCGGTGTATTTTTTAATCTAACCCAACGACCCTCTTTAGGGCCACAATTGACTGATCAAAGTGAATCAAGAATCGAATCTACTGCATTTGTTTGATGATAAAGCGAATTTGTGTGTGAATTCTAAACATGATTTCAGCTTTTTCAATGAATATTCAGGTCATCCGATTTGTCTCACCAAAAACAGGCAAAACCACTCAACATTTCGAAAAATCATGGAAAACAGAGAAGTACAAACGCAATAGTAGAAAGCAGGTGATTTGGAGGTGAGATAGGGTAGAAATGGACTGAATCGATGAGAGGAAATCACACTGCACGCTCTGCAGAGGTCGAAGTGGGTCGCCATGATCTGCGTGTATCGCAGCGGTTGCGAAACTGCAATGTCCTCTCGCTAATTTCTGAAATTTTGTGGCCCTCACAAGTGATTTTCCAGTTAGAAATAACTATTTCCCAATCGTTCACTCCCATTTTCTGATTTCACTGCCCATTTTACCCTCGGGGATTAGCCGATCCCAGCAGCAGTGCAACGCTGGGCCGTCCCGTATCTCGCGTGGGTTTGTCAACGCCGCTCAACAAAGCGCCCATCCAGCAGTGGAGGGGGTGTGGGCTGAAATGTTAAAACCACAAATGAATTGCCCCCTATTTCGAATGAAACTCGAATTCTATGCCATCTCGATGTTCGTGAAGAAGGGAATTCAGCTAGGAAAATCACTGTTTTCTGATAGAAGAGACGATTTACGAGTTTTCATAGAGAATTTCTCGTATATTCGTCGCGTTAGAGATGCAGAACACAGGAAAATGTCCGAATCGTCAAAACCGTAAAGGAATTGAAAATTATGAGATTTCTCGCGGTTTTGACGGAATTTCAGCTGTCAAAGTAGTCACTAGATGATGACTACACTGTTTTCCAGCAAAAGTCGACGAGACTTTAAAATACGATGAAAAGTGCGAATTTTCAGGACGTTCGCTCAAAAATGATGAGCTTTCAGAGATAATCGACGATTTTTCGAGTTTTTGGCAGATGGCCAACTTTCGAAAATCCAGTCCTAGAACATCTGAGAAAGTTCAGTTCTCCCAGAAATCCTTGAGAAAAGCTATTTTTAGAAGAGTTGTTTAAAATTTCATCAAAAAGAGGGTTTTCCTCGTGAAAATTGTGAATTTTCTCATTTTTTTGCATTCTATTGCCAATCAGATTTTTAAATTCCAAAAGTTACGGAGATTAATTCGGATTTCTGCAATTCATCGATTTTTCGATACATCAGTAGTGCCGTTTCGAGCCTACTCTTTCCTGGAAATTGCCGAAAACAGACTGATTTCATGTGTTTTCCAATTTTCATCCCCAACTTTCAACTTTCAACTTTCCCGAGTATTCCGTGTTCTTCGAGTCAAAAACTCCTAAGATAGAGTATGCAGGAACTGTGGAATGGGCAGAAAAGCTAGAAGGGGCGGGTCTTGTCCGCGTCGAAAAATCGGGGCCCCGCGTGGTGTCCCGGCCGGCCGGCATATAAGCGGCGCCCGACGCCGCAGTCTCCATCTCATTCGTGAGTGCTCGACTCGACTTTAATCTCATCATGTCTGGGCGTGGAAAAGGAGGCAAAGGACTCGGCAAGGGAGGTGCTAAGCGCCATCGCAAGGTGCTCCGCGACAACATCCAGGGAATCACCAAGCCGGCTATCCGTCGTCTGGCCCGCCGTGGTGGTGTCAAGCGTATCTCTGGTCTGATCTACGAGGAGACTCGTGGAGTTCTCAAGGTGTTTCTCGAGAATGTGATCCGAGACGCTGTCACCTACTGCGAGCACGCCAAGCGCAAGACCGTCACCGCCATGGACGTCGTCTATGCCCTCAAGCGCCAAGGCCGCACTCTCCACGGATTCGGCGGATAAGAAGCTCTCGAGAATCGTCTTTACATCTAACCCAACGACCCTCTTTAGGGCCACAATTGCTCTCGTGAATCGAATCGAATCAAACGATTTCTTGTGTTTTTATTAATAAATGCATGTTTATAGGATGGTATGGATGATTTTCAGATGGCTTTCGACTACGAATCCCATCTATTTCAGCAATTTCGTGCTAACTATGCTGTTTCCACTTTGGGGTTTGTTTTCGGCGACGTTAGCTGTCTGTAATGTCAATCAATATTGCACTCAAATGGGGGCAACTGGCTGCCGACCCACCCCGTGTTAGCGAGCGCGGTGTGTCCGAAAAACGGAAAATTCGACTATTTTGGGATCTTCGATAAAATTTAAAATCTCAGCTTCGCTAAAATTGCGTATTCTGCAGAAAATCGCGAATGTTAGAATTTTCTGACAATTTATAGCCTTTAGTTTTCCGAAAAACAATTTTTAAAATTTCCAACATTTCAAATCTCAATTTCGCATAACTCGTGTTTTTGCATAAAGTCGCGATTCTTACGATTTTCGGACAATTTTTGCCTCTAATGGTTGAGAAAGATTTTTCGAGGACGGCAATGATTTTTACCTGTTTGGAATTTCCGATTTTGTTGAAATTTTGGAAAAAAGGGTTTTCAGAAAATCGAAAATTGGAAAATGGCCGGAAATTTTGAAAAAACGTACCTTTCGGGAGAACACGATGATTCTTCGCAGCCGAATTTTTGAATTTCTTCGAAAATTCGGGAAAATCGTACTTTTGGCGAGTCTTGCCTAAATTTTTGAAATTGGCGAGTTGTCGAGTTTTGGAGGTTAGAGATTGCCTGTAAGGAAAACAGAGCTGTGAAATTAGGAGATTCTATGCAAAATCTGGCTTCCCAAATATTCTCGAGAATTCGAAAAATCGCAGGTTTTCTAAAAGCTCAAATCTTGAAATGCGCCTAAAATCGTGAAGAAATCGCGTCCTCATGCTGAAGCACGCTTCTTACGGAAATGAGATTGCGAATATGGTCGAAAATTCAGAAGATGGCTCTATTTTGAAAATTTTGACGCTAGAAATAGTCAGAAAATTATAAGAATCTTTTCAGTTGCGCAAAAATCGTGTTTTTCGCCAAAAAAAAAGGCGGTTTTCATAAGTTTGGACACTTTCTGACACACAAATCTTTGAAAAGGTGAAATTTTTAAAATTTTTGACAGCATTTCGAACTCCGTTTCGGATAAATCGCGTTTTTTGCATCAAATCATGATTTTTGCGATTTTCCAACAATTTCTAACCTTCGAATTTTCGAAAATGAGTGATTTTTGAGATTTTCGACAACATTTAAACGCTCCATTTTACAAAAATCGTATTTTTCAAAGAAAATCGCGATTTTCACAACTTCGACAACTTCTAGTCTTCCAATTTTTGAAAATAAAGAGCCATTTTCAAAATTTTCGACAATATTTGAAATCTAATTTTCACAAGAATCGCGCTTTTTGCATAAAATTGCGCTTTTTACAAATTTCCAACAATTTCTAACCTTCGAATTTTCAAAAACGAGTGATATTTGAGATTTTCGACAACATTCAAAAGTCGAATTTCGCAAAATCGTGTTTTTCGCAGTAAATCGCGATTTTTACAATTTCCCAAAAACTGATAACCTTTGAATTTCCGAAAGAGCGCCATTTGTGGGATTTTCGACCATATTCGCAATTCCGCAAAATCGTGTTTTTGCATAAAATTGCTATTTATTACAATTTTCCAACAAGTCCTAACCTTCGAGTTATTGAAAAATCGCCATTTTCAGGATTTTTGGCAGAATTTCAGAGCTCAGTTTCGCAAAATCGTGTTTTTCGCGAAAAACGCGATTTTCATGATTTTGGACGCTTTCTGACACTCAAATCTTTGTAAAGGTGGAATTTTAGGAATTTTTGACAGCGTTTCGAACTCTGCTTCGCAAAAATCGTGTTTTTCGCAAAATCGCGATTTTTACAATTTTCCAACAATTTCTAACCTCTGAATTTTTGAAAAATAGCCATTTTTGGGAAATTCGACAACATTTCGAAAATCAGTTTCGCAAAATCGTGTTTTTGCGAACAATCGCGATTTTTACGATTTTCCAAAATTTATGACCTTGGAATTTCCGGAAAGAGCGAAATTTTCAGGATTTTCGACCATATTTGCAATCGCGATTCCGCATAAATCGTGTTTTTAGCGAAAAATCGCAATTTTTACGATTTTCCAGAAATTGAGAACCTTCAAATTTTTTTAAAATAGCAATTTTTCGGAAATTCGACATTTCGAAAATTAGTTTCGCAAAAATCGTGTTTTTTGCGAAAAATCGCGATTTTTACGATTTTCCAAGAGTTTATGACCTTGGAATTTCCGAAAGAGCGAAATTTTTGGGATTTTCGACCACTACACGCTATTAAGAACCTTCAATTTTTTTAAAAATAGCAATTTTTGAGAAATTCGACAACATTTCGAAAATTAGTGTCGCAAAAATCGTGTTTTTTGCGAAAAATCGCGATTTTTACGATTTTCCAAAAATTTCTAACCTCTGAATTTTTGAAAAAATAGCAATATTTGGGAAATTCTACAACATTTCGAAAATTAGTTTCGCAAAAATCGTGTTTTTCGCGAAAAAACGCGATTTTCATGATTTTGGACGCTTTCTGACACTCAAATCTTTGTAAAGGTGAAATTTTTGACAGCGTTTCGAACTCTGCTTCGCAAAAATCGTGTTTTTCGCAAAAAATCGCGATTTTTACGATTTTCCAACAATTTCTAACCTCTGAATTTTTGAAAAATAGCAATTTTGGGAAATTTGACAGCATTTCAAAAATCAGTTTCGCAAAAATCGTGATTTTTGCGAAAAATCGCAATTTTTTCGATTTTCCAAGAGTTTATGACCTTGGAATTTCCGAAAGAGCGAAATTTTTGGGATTTTCGACCACTACACGCTATTAAGAACCTTCAATTTTTTTGAAAATAGCAATTTTTGAGAAATTCGACAACATTTAGAAAATTAGTGTCGCAAAAAATCGTGTTTTTTGCGAAAAATCGCAATTTTTACGATTTTCCAAAAATTTCTAACCTCTGAATTTTTGAAAAAATAGCAATTTTTGGGAAATTTGACAGCATTTCAAAAATCAGTTTCGCAAAAATCGTGATTTTTGCGAAAAATCGCAATTTTTTCGATTTTCCAAGAGTTTATGACCTTGGAATTTCCGAAAGAGCGAAATTTTTGGGATTTTCGACCACTACACGCTATTAAGAACCTTCAATTTTTTTAAAAATAGCAATTTTTGAGAAATTCGACAACATTTCGAAAATTAGTGTCGCAAAAATCGTGTTTTTTGCGAAAAATCGCGATTTTTACGATTTTCCAAAAATTTCTAACCTCTGAATTTTTGAAAAAATAGCAATATTTGGGAAATTCTACAACATTTCGAAAATTAGTTTCGCAAAAATCGTGTTTTTCGCGAAAAAACGCGATTTTCATGATTTTGGACGCTTTCTGACACTCAAATCTTTGTAAAGGTGAAATTTTTGAAATTTTTGACAGCGTTTCGAACTCTGCTTCGCAAAAATCGTGTTTTTCGCAAAAAATCGCGATTTTTACAATTTTCCAACAATTTCTCACCTCTGAATTTTTGAAAAATAGCCATTTTGGGAAATTCGACAACATTTCGAAAATCAGTTTCGCAAAAATCGTGTTTTTGCGAAAAATCGCAATTTTTTCGATTGTCCAAGAGTTTATGACCTTGGAATTTCCGAAAGAGCGAAATTTTAGAGATTTTCGACCACTACACGCTATTAAGAACCTTCAATTTTTTTTAAAATAGCAATTTTGGAGAAATTCGACAACATTTAGAAAATTAGTGTCGCAAAAATCGTGTTTTTTGCGAAAAATCGCAATTTTTACGATTTTCCGAAAATTTCTAACCTCTGAATTTTTGAAAAAATAGCAATATTTGGGAAATTTGACAGCATTTCAAAAATCAGTTTCGCAAGTTCGTGATTTTTGCGAAAAATCGCAATTTTTTCGATTTTCCAAGAGTTTATGACCTTGGAATTTCCGAAAGAGCGAAATTTTTGGGAGTTTCGACCACTACACGCTATTAAGAACCTTCAAATTTTTTAAAATAGCCATTTTTGGGAAATTCGACAACATTTCGAAAATCAGTTTCGCGAAAATCGTGTTTTTGCGCGATTTTTACGATTTTCCAACGATTTCTAACCATCAAAACTCGAAAAACCGAGATTTCTCAATTTTTCGACGAAGCTCAAAACGCCACGCTCATGAAATCGTGTTTTTGACCGAAAATCACGATTTTCTCGATTCTAGGCAGAATTCGGGCTTTGAGTTTTTAGATGAACTGCAATTTTTCGAATTTTCGACAATGTTCCAGATGCCGGATTCGTAAATGTCGTATTTTCGCCTGAATATTCAGATTCCCTCGATTTTAGAAGAATTTGAGCTTGGGATTTTCACGAAAACAGTTTTCAGCACAATTCGAACTCTCAAACAGCAAAAATCGCGCATGTGTCAGAGAAAAACCATATTATCGATTTCAGGACGACATTCATTCAACTTTCAAATTCCACGAGACCTTGGATTTTTCGCATTTCTAACGAATTGTCGACTGTTAACTTGACACCACTCACGGAAATCCTCTGACTTCCTCCCAAAATTTTCCACCACTTATCAAGGTTACGATTCAACCTAGCCTTCACCATATACGTACGAACACACAAAACCCATCAAAGTTTTTCAGCTCCTCACAACAACAAGAATTCACCAAGAAATACACAAAAATCTCCAAAATAAATTCACAACAAATCAGAAAAAACCTGAAAAAAACACACAAAAACCTAAAAAAAACGATCTTTTCTATCAAAATTTGCGCATAGATCTCCTACAATCATCATAAATAACACATTATATTTATACGCATTTAATCACATCAATCACGAAAGCTCCACCACCAATACGTCCAGCGTAGCGTTTCTGCGGAGCATACGATGAAGACGACCGACTGGGAACTGAAGTCCAGCTCGCGATGAGCGTGACTTAGCCTTTCCACCGGTCTTCGCCCTGCCTCCTTTTCCACGTACAGAAATCGTTGATGTAGAAGTTGCAGCGAGATGAGAACACTCACGGGTAGTCTGGCCGCGTTTTGGCCGTCGGTATATGCCCGAGCCGGCTCCTCATGTCCCGCCCCCACTCGGAGCGCTATCGGAGGGGCTGGACACGGCTGGGGGCGGAGTCCCACAGGCCGATCTTTGAAAAGGTGAAATTTTTAAAATTTTTGACAGCATTTCGAACTCCGTTTCGGATAAATCGCGTTTTTTGCATCAAATCATGATTTTTGCGATTTTCCAACAATTTCTAACCTTCGAATTTTCGAAAATGAGTGATTTTTGAGATTTTCGACAACATTTAAACGCTCCATTTTACAAAAATCGTATTTTTCAAAGAAAATCGCGATTTTCACAACTTCGGACAACTTCTAGTCTTCCAATTTCTGAAAAAAAGAGCCATTTTCAAAATTTTCGACAATATTTGAAATCTAATTTTCACAAGAATCGCGCTTTTTGCATAAAATTGCGCTTTTTACAAATTTCCAACAATTACTAACCTTCGAATTTTCAAAGATGAGTGATATTTGAGATTTTCGACAACATTCAAAAGTCAAATTTCGCAAAATCGTGTTTTTCGCAGTAAATCGCGATTTTTACAATTTCCCAAAAAAAACTGATAACCTTTGAATTTCCGAAAGAGCGCCATTTGTGGGATTTTCGACCAAATTCGCAATTCCGCAAAATCGTGTTTTTGCATAAAATTGCTATTTATTACAATTTTCCAACAAGTCCTAACCTTCGAGTTATTGAAAAATCGCCATTTTCAGGATTTTTGGCAGAATTTCAGAGCTCAGTTTCGCAAAAATCGTGTTTTTCGCGAAAAAACGCGATTTTCATGATTTTGGACGTTTTCTGACACTCAAATCTTTGTAAAGGTGAAATTTTTGAAATTTTTGACAACGTTTCGAACTCTGCTTCGTAAAAATGGTGTTTTTCGCAGAAAATCGCGATTTTTACGATTTTCCAAAAATTTCTAACCTCTGAATTTTTGAAAAAATAGCAATTTTTGGGAAATTTGACAGCATTTCAAAATCAGTTTCGCAAAATCGTGATTTTTGCGAAAAATCGCTATTTTTTCGATTTTCCAAGAGTTTATGACCTTGGAATTTTCGAAAGAGCGAAATTTTGGGAGTTTCTGACCACTACACGCTATTGAGAACCTTCGATTTTTTTAAAATAGCAATTTTTGAGAAATTCGACAACATTTAGAAAATTAGTGTCGCAAAATCGTGTTTTTGCGAAAAATCGCAATTTTTACGATTTTCCAAAATTTCTAACCTCTGAATTTTTGAAAAAATAGCAATTTTTAGGAAATTTGACAGCATTTCGAAAATCAGTTTCGCGAAAATCGTATTTTTGCGCGATTTTTACGATTTTCCAACGATTTCTAACCATCAAAACTCGAAAAACCGAGATTTCTCAATTTTTCGACGAAGCTCAAAACGCCACGCTCATGAAATCGTGTTTTTGACCGAAAATTACGATTTTCTAGATTCTAGGCAGAATTCGGGCTTTGAATTTTCAGAAATCCTGCAATTTTTCGAAAATGTTCCAGAAGCTAGATTCGTAGATGTCGTATTTTCGCCTGAAAATTCAGATTCCCTCGATTTTAGAAAAACATAAGCTCGGAATCTTCATTAAAACACACTTTTTCAGCACAATTCGAACTCTCAAACAGCGAAATCGCGTCATGTCTAAGAGAGAAACCATAGTATCGATTTCGGGACGACATTCATTCAACTTTCAAATTCCACGAGACCTTGGATTTTTCGCATTTCTAACGAATTGTCGACTGTTAACGTGACACCACTCACGGAAATCCTCTGACTTCCTCCCAAAATTTTCCACCACTTATCAAGGTTACGATTCAACCTAGCCTTCACCATATACGTACGAACACACAAAACCCATCAAAGTTTTTCAGCTCCTCACAACAACAAGAATTCACCAAGAAATACACAAAAATCTCCAAAAAAAATTCACAACAAATCAGAAAAAACCTGAAAAAACACACAAAAACCTCAAAAAAACGATCTTTTTCTATCAAAATTTGCGCATAGATCTCCCACAATCATCATAAATAACACATTATATTTATACGCATTTAATCACATCAATCACGAAAGCTCCACCACCAATACGTCCAGCGTAGTTGCCCCTGCGGAGCATACGATGAAGACGACCGACTGGGAACTGAAGTCCAGCTCGCGATGAGCGTGACTTAGCCTTTCCACCGGTCTTCGCCCTGCCTCCTTTTCCACGTACAGAAATCGTTGATGTAGAAGTTGCAGCGAGATGAGAACACTCACGGGTAGTCTGGCCGCGTTTTGGCCGTCGGTATATGCCCGAGCCGGCTCCTCATGTCCCGCCCCCACTCGGAGCGCTATCGGAGGGGCTGGACACGGCTGGGGGCGGAGTCCCACAGGCCGCCTCGCTCATAGAACCCGGGGCCCCGCACCACACACCTTACCCATTGACAAGTCAGTGACCACTCTCTCTCTCTCTCTCTCGACCAACCACCATGGAGACAAGATGAGAAGGCACAGGAGTCCTACTCCGTCTACATCTACCGTGTGCTCAAGCAGGTCCACCCCGACACCGGTGTCTCCTCGAAGGCCATGTCGATCATGAACTCGTTCGTGAACGACGTCTTCGAGCGCATCGCTGCCGAAGCCAGCCGTCTCGCCAACTACAACAAGCGATCGACGATCTCTTCTCGCGGAATCCAGACAGCTGTCCGACTCATCCTTTCCGGTGAGCTCGCCAAGCACGCCGTCTCTGAGGGCACCAAGGCCGTCACCAAATACACTTCCAGCAAGTAAATTCGTTTACTTGCCTCGGTGTATTTTTTTATCTAACCCAACGACCCTCTTTAGGGCCACAATTGACTGATCAAAGTGAATCAAGAATCGAATCTACTGCATTTGTTTGATGATAAAGCGAATTTGTGAGTGAATTCTAAACATGATTTCAGCTTTTTCAATGAATATTCAGGTCATCCGATTTGTCTCACCAAAAACAGGCAAAACCACTCAACATTTCGAAAAATCATGGAAAACAGAGAAGTACAAACGCAATCGTAGAAAGCAGGTGATTTGGAGGTGAGATAGGGTAGAAATGGACTGAATCGATGAGAGGAAATCACACTGCACGCTCTGCAGAGGTCGAAGTGGGTCGCCATGATCTGCGTGTATCGCAGCGGTTGCGAAACTGCAATGTCCTCTCGCTAATTTCTGAAATTTTGTGGCCCTCACAAGTGATTTTCCAGTTAGAAATAACTATTTCCCAATCGTTCACTCCCATTTTCTGATTTCACTGCCCATTTTACCCTCGGGGATTAGCCGATCCCAGCAGCAGTGCAACGCTGGGCCGTCCCGTATCTCGCGTGGGTTTGTCAACGCCGCTCAACAAAGCGCCCATCCAGAAGTGGAGGGGTGTGGGCTGAAATGTTAAAACCACAATGAATTGCCCCCTATTTCGAATGAAACTCGAATTCTATGCCATCTCGATGTTCGTGAAGAAGGGAATTCAGCTAGGAAAATCACTGTTTTCTGATAGAAGAGACGATTTACGAGTTTTCATAGAGAATTTCTCGTATATTCGTCGCGTTAGAGATGCAGAACACAGGAAAATGTCCGAATCGTCAAAAAACCGTAAAGGAATTGAAAATTATGAGATTTCTCGCGGTTTTGACGGAATTTCAGCTGTCAAAGTAGTCACTAGATGATGACTACACTGTTTTCCAGCAAAAGTCGACGAGACTTTAAAATACGATGAAAAGTGCGAATTTTCAGGACGTTCGCTCAAAATGATGAGCTTTCAGAGATAATCGACGATTTTTCGAGTTTTTGGCAGATGGCCAACTTTCGAAAATCCAGTCCTAGAACATCTGAGAAAGTTCAGTTCTCCCAGAAATCCTTGAGAAAAGCTATTTTTAGAAGAGTTGTTTAAAATTTCATCAAAAGAGGGTTTTCCTCGTGAAAATTGTGAATTTTCTCATTTTTTGCATTCTATTGCCAATCAGATTTTTAAATTCCAAAAGTTACGGAGATTAATTCGGATTTCTGCAATTCATCGATTTTTCGATACATCAGTAGTGCCGTTTCGAGCCTACTCTTTCCTGGAAATTGCCGAAAACAGACTGATTTCATGTGTTTTCCAATTTTCATCCCCAACTTTCAACTTTCAACTTTCCCGAGTATTCCGTGTTCTTCGAGTCAAAAACTCCTAAGATAGAGTATGCAGGAACTGTGGAATGGGCAGAAAAGCTAGAAGGGGCGGGTCTTGTCCGCGTCGAAAAAATCGGGGGCCCCGCGTGGTGTCCCGGCCGGCCGGCATATAAGCGGCGCCCGACGCCGCAGTCTCCATCTCATTCGTGAGTGCTCAACTCGACTTTAATCTCATCATGTCTGGGCGTGGAAAAGGAGGCAAAGGACTCGGCAAGGGAGGTGCTAAGCGCCATCGCAAGGTGCTCCGCGACAACATCCAGGGAATCACCAAGCCGGCTATCCGTCGTCTGGCCCGCCGTGGTGGTGTCAAGCGTATCTCTGGTCTGGATCTACGAGGAAACTCGTGGAGTTCTCAAGGTGTTTCTCGAGAATGTGATCCGAGACGCTGTCACCTACTGCGAGCACGCCAAGCGCAAGACCGTCACCGCCATGGACGTCGTCTATGCCCTCAAGCGCCAAGGCCGCACTCTCTACGGATTCGGCGGATAAGAAGCTCTCGAGAATCGTCTTTACATCTAACCCAACGACCCTCTTTAGGGCCACAATTGCTCTCGTGAATCGAATCGAATCAAACGATTTCTTGTGTTTTTATTAATAAATGCATGTTTATAGGATGGTATGGATGATTTTCAGATGGCTTTCGACTACGAATCCCATCTATTTCAGCAATTTCGTGCTAACTATGCTGTTTCCACTTTGGGGTTTGTTTTCGGCGACGTTAGCTGTCTGTAATGTCAATCAATATTGCACTCAAATGGGGGCAACTGGCTGCCGATCCACCCCTTGTTAGCGAGCGCGGTGTGTCCGAAAAACGGAAAATTCGACTATTTTGGGATCTTCGATAAAATTTAAAATCTCAGCTTCGCTAAAATTGCGTATTCTGCAGAAAATCGCGAATGTTAGAATTTTCTGACAATTTCTAGCCTTTAGTTTTCCGAAAAAAAAACAATTTTTAAAATTTCCAACATTTCAAATCTCAATTTCGCATAACTCGTGTTTTTGCATAAAGTCGCGATTCTTACGATTTTCGGACAATTTTTGCCTCTAATGGTTGAGAAAGATTTTTTTCGAGGACGGCAATGATTTTTACCTGTTTGGAATTTCCGATTTTGTTGAAATTTTGGAAAAAAAAGGGTTTTCAGAAAATCGAAAATTGGAAAATGGCCGGAAATTTTGAAAAACGTACCTTTCGGGATAACACGATGATTCTTCGCAGCCGAATTTTTGAATTTCTTCGAAAATTCGGGAAAATCGTACTTTTGGCGAGTCTTGCCTAAATTTTTGAAATTGGCGAGTTGTCGAGTTTTGGAGGTTAGAGATTGCCTGTAAGGAAAACAGAGCTGTGAAATTAGGAGATTCTATGCAAAATCTGGCTTCCCAAATATTCTCGAAAATTCGAAAATCGCAGGTTTTCTAAAAGCTCAAATCTTGAAATGCGCCTAAAATCGTGAAGAAATCGCGTCCTCATGCTGAAGCACGCTTCTTACGGAAATGACTTGACTTACTTGACTTAATCGGTTGGCTTTCGCCTGACGCGGTCATTCCGCATCTTCACCGAGGTGTGCCGTCCTAGTAGTCAGCCGTGTCCATTTTTCACGGTCTTCAGCCACAATTTGAACACATTCCATCCAGCTGTCACTATTCCATTTCCTGCGAAACGAAACATCGCGCCTGAACTGTCTTTCGATGCCGAGTGACTTTAAATCCTCTTTAACCACATCCGTCCAGAACTTTCGCCTACGCCCAGGTGGCCGTTTCCAGACAGGATTTGGAAGCATCCTTAAAGCGTGTTGTACGAGACGATCCGGCGTTCTTCTTAGTATATGCCCGAGCAGTCGAAGTCGACTTTCCATTGCTGCTTGAGATGGCGTTAGGAGATGCTGGCACCTCCCTCGTGTCAAGCGTTGATGTACTGCGTCGATTTCCTTGTAAAGGTCTTCGTTATGGCATACACGCGGCCAGAAATATCCAAGCAAACGCCTAAAAAGCTTCCTCTCCGTGCAATCCAACCTTTCCATCTACGTTTTCGGTGCTGCCCACGTCTCCGATCCGTACATCATGGTAGGGCGAATAGCGGATAGGTAGACGCGCAACTTGACTTCCTTCGCGATGGTGGTAGACCACAAACACTTGGTTAGAGAATTGAATGCAGACGTAGCTTTCGCACATCGTTGTCGAATATCCGCTGCATAACTACCATCGTTCTTCAGCAAACAGCCCAAATAACAGAAATCGTCCACCAGTTCGATACGTTGTCCGTCCACACAAACTCCAGTTGAAGGCCTCTGAGAGACCCACATCTGCTTGCATTTGTCGGGACGAAGACGAAGTCCATAGGCTGCGGCATACTTCGAAACGAGGTTCACAATCCTTTGCAGTTTTGCGTTGTTTTCAGCGAATAACACAATGTCGTCGGCGTACTCCAGGTCGACAAGGGAGCGTCCTGATGGTGTTAGGATCACATCCGCAGGAAACTGTTCTGCAACTCTACGCATGATGTCATCAACGGCGAAGTTGAAAAGAAAAGGTCCTGCAACGGCTCCTTGCCTTACTCCTGTTTTCACCTCGAAAGCTGACGTAAATCCGACAGGTGTACGAACTGCTGCTGTTGTTCCTTTGTTCATGTCCTCGATTAACCGAACATACTTTTCCGGGACTCCATCTGCTCGCAGAGCATTGAGCAATCGATCACGATGAGGAGAGTCGAACGCGGCTTCAAAGTCCAAAAAAGCAAGCTGTAATGGCTTCGAAAACCGCTGCCACGATTCAATTACTCTTCTCACGACGAACACTTGGTCGATGGTCGATCTTCCAGGTCGAAAACCGGCTTGCTCATCTCTGGTCGTTCCTTCACGATGTTTGATAAGTCGCTCGAGAATGATACGTTCTAAAACCTTGTACATGACACGAAGTAGAGAGATTCCTCTGTAGTTCTTAGGATCCGTGACGGATAGCTTCTTGTGAAGAGGTACGATGATCGCATGTCTCCACGAATCGGGTATCCTTTCGCTCATCCATATGGCACGGATGGTGTTGGTCATTTCACGAATCCCAGACGGAGGAAGAGCTTTCAGCATTTCAGCAGTGATGTTGTCATCTCCACCTGCCTTTCCATTCTTCATTTTCCGGACACAATCCAAAACTTCAGACTCAGTCGGCGGTTCCTCACTGACATCGTAATGTGCTCTCTGAACATGCGGGAGCTCAGGTACTGATGGCGCTGGACGATTCAGTAGTGAACTGAAGTAATCCTTCCATATTGGCAGCGTCGCATCACCAACTGCAACTCCATTGGTAGTGTTCAAGACAGGAGAACATCTCTTCATCTTCCCGCTATACTGTCCCAGCAACGTGTAGGCTTTCCTCGGATTCTTCTCCTCCCAAGCCTTCTCGAACTCCTTAGCTCTACACGTCCACTCTCGTTCGCGGTCACTTTGAAGCTGCCGACGCAACTTCCTCCTCAGACGCTTCTCCTCCACGAAGTTTCCTGCAGTTCGGAGAGCACATACTCTGTTGTAGGTAGATGTTGTTTCTTCTGAGACGTAGGCGAACTTCTTCTTAGGCTGTACAACCCTGGAGTGCCTCTTTCGAAGCGTCCTGGATGCACTTGACAAAAGAATCCGCGTCGCAAAGTTTCTTCTTAGTCCGTACTCCGATGTGAATAGAAACGCGTTGTCGGAAATTCCTTCTGCACTCTTCATCTCTGAGACTTGTCATGTCAATCCTCTGGAGAGGCTGAGCCCCTCGCTTCCTCTTATGAATCCTCGCAGTGAAGTTCAACAGAACAGGACGGTGATCCGAATCGAATGCGACATCCCACACAGCTCTAGATCTTCGAATGTCCGATACTGGAATATTCCTCGTCAGGACATAGTCAAGCTGTAGTTTCAAAGTTGTCATCTTCCGCTTCCGCTGCTCTTCTGGAGATAGCCGGGTTGGTCCCTGCCACGTAAGCTGATGGCGGCGATGATTCCTCTTGAATGTCGATGCAATAATCAGACCACTGCGTTCACAAAAGTCGACAAGGCGGTAGCCATTGTCCGATGTTTGCTCCACTGGGTAGAACCATTTACCGAGTACTTCGGATTCCTGATCAAGTCCCATCTTCGCATTTGCGTCAATCCCCACGACAACAGCATGTTGACGGAAATGAGATTGCGAATATGGTCGAAAATTCAGAAGATGGCTCTATTTTGAAAATTTTGACGCTAGAAATAGTCAGAAAATTATAAGAATCTTTCAGTTGCGCAAAATCGTGTTTTTCGCCAAAAAAGGCGGTTTTCATAAGTTTGGACACTTTCTGACACACAAATCTTTGAAAAGGTGAAAATTTTAAAATTTTTGACAGCATTTCGAACTCCGTTCGGATAAATCGCGTTTTTGCATCAAATCATGATTTTTGCGATTTTCCAACAATTTCTAACCTTCGAATTTTCGAAAATGAGTGATTTTTGAGATTTTCGAGAACATTTAAACGCTCCATTTTACAAAAATCGTATTTTTCAAAGAAAATCGCCAATTTCACAACTTCGGACAACATCTAGTCTTGCAATTTCTGAAAAAGAGCCATTTTCAAAATTTTCGACAATATTTGAAATCTAATTTTTACAAGAATCGCGCTTTTGCATAAAATTGCGCTTTTTACAAATTTCCAACAATTTCTAACCTTCGAATTTTCAAAAATGAGTGATATTTGAGATTTTCGACAACATTCAAAAGTCAAATTTCGCAAAATCGTGTTTTTCGCAGTAAATCGCGATTTTTACAATTTCCCAAAAAAACTGATAACCTTTGAATTTCCGAAAGAGCGCCATTTGTGGGATTTTCGACCATATTCGCAATTCCGCAAAAATCGTGTTTTTTGCATAAAATTGCTATTTATTACAATTTTCCAACAAGTCCTAACCTTCGAGTTATTGAAAAATCGCCATTTTCAGGATTTTTGACAGCGTTTCGAACTCTGCTTCGCAAAAATCGTGTTTTTCGCAAAAAATCGCGATTTTTACAATTTTCCAACAATTTCTAACCTCTGAATTTTTGAAAAATAGCCATTTTTGGGAAATTCGACAACATTTCGAAAATAAGTTTCGCAAAAATCGTGTTTTTGCGAACAATCGCGATTTTTACGATTTTCCAAGGGTTTATGACCTTGGAATTTCCGAAAGAGCGAAATTTTTGGGATTTTCGACCACTACACGCTATTAAGAACCTTCAATTTTTTTAAAAATAGCAATTTTTGAGAAATTCGACAACATTTCGAAAATTAGTGTCGCAAAAATCGTGTTTTTTTGCGAAAAATCGCAATTTTTACGATTTTCCCAAAATTTCTAACCTCTGAATTTTTGAAAAAATAGCAATTTTTGGGAAATTTGACAGCATTTCAAAAATTAGTTTCGCAAAAATCGTGTTTTTCGCGAAAAATCGCGATTTTTACGATTTTCCAAAAATTTCTAACCTCTAAATTTTTGAAAAAATAGCCATTTTTGGGAAATTCGACAATATTTCGGAAATTAGTTTCGCAAAAATCGTGTTTTTAGCGAAAAAACGCGATTTTCATGATTTTGGACGCTTTCTGACACTCAAATCTTTGTAAAGGTGAAATTTTTGACAGCGTTTCGAACTCTGCTTCGCAAAAAATCGCGATTTTTACGATTTTCCAAAAATTTCTAACCTCTGAATTTTTGAAAAAATAGCAATTTTTGGGAAATTTGACAGCATTTCAAAAATCAGTTTCGCAAAAATCGTGATTTTTGCGAAAAATCGCAATTTTTTCGATTTTCCAAGAGTTTATGACCTTGGAATTTCCGAAAGAGCGAAATTTTTGGGATTTTCGACCACTACACGCTATTAAGAACCTTCAATTTTTTTAAAATAGCAATTTTTGAGAAATTCGACAACATTTCGAAAATTAGTTTCGCAAAAATCGTGTTTTTCGCGAAAAAACGCGATTTTCATGATTTTGGACGCTTTCTGACACTCAAATCTTTGTAAAGGTGAAATTTTTGAAATTTTTGACAGCGTTTCGAACTCTGCTTCGCAAAAATCGTGTTTTTTGCGAAAAATCGCGATTTTTACGATTTTCCAAAAATTTCTAACCTCTGAATTTTTGAAAAAATAGCAATTTTTGGGAAATTTGACAGCATTTCAAAAATCAGTTTCGCAAAAATCGTGTTTTTTGCGAAAAATCGCGATTTTTACGATTTTCCAAAAATTTATGACCTTGGAATTTCCGAAAGAGCGAAATTTTTGGGATTTTCGACCACTACACGCTATTAAGAACCTTCAATTTTTTTAAAAATAGCAATTTTTGAGAAATTCGACAACATTTCGAAAATTAGTGTCGCAAAAATCGTGTTTTTTTGCGAAAAATCGCGATTTTTACGATTTTCCAAAAATTTCTAACCTCTGAATTTTTGAAAAAATAGCAATATTTGGGAAATTCTACAACATTTCGAAAATTAGTGTCGCAAAAATCGTGTTTTTTTGCGAAAAATCGCGATTTTCATGATTTTGGACGCTTTCTGACACTCAAATCTTTGTAAAGGTGAAATTTTTGAAATTTTTGACAGCGTTTCGAACTCTGCTTCGCAAAAATCGTGTTTTTCGCAAAAAATCGCGATTTTTACGATTTTCCAAAAATTTCTAACCTCTGAATTTTTGAAAAATAGCAATTTTTGGGAAATTTGACAGCATTTCAAAAATAAGTTTCGCAAAAATCGTGTTTTTTACGATTTTCCAAGAGTTTATGACCTTGGAATTTCCGAAAGAGCGAAATTTTCAGGATTTTCGACCATATTTGCAATCGCGATTCCGCAAAAATTGTGTTTTTTTTTTTGCGGAAAATCGCGATTTTTACTATTTTCCAACAATTAAGAACCTTCAAATTTTTTAAAATAGCCATTTTTGGGAAATTCGACAACATTTCGAAAATAAGTTTCGCAAAAATCGTGTTTTTTACGATTTTCCAAGAGTTTATGACCTTGGAATTTCCGAAAGAGCGAAATTTTGGGATTTTCGACCACTACACGCTATTAAGAACCTTCAATTTTTTTAAAATAGCAATTTTGAGAAATTCGACAACATTTAGAAAATTAGTGTCGCAAAAATCGTGTTTTGCGAAAAATCGCACTTTACGATTTTCCAAAAATTTCTAACCTCTGAATTTTTGAAAAAATAGCAATTTTTGGGAAATTTGACAGCATTTCGAAAATCAGTTTCGCGAAAATCGTGTTTTTGCGCGATTTTTACGATTTTCCAACGATTTCTAACCATCAAAACTCGAAAAACCGAGATTTCTCAATTTTTCGACGAAGCTCAAAACGCCACGCTCATGAAATCGTGTTTTTGACCGAAAATCACGATTTTCTCGATTCTAGGCAGAATTCGGGCTTTGAGTTTTTAGATGAACTGCAATTTTTCGAATTTTCGACAATGTTCCAGATGCCAGATTCGTAAATGTCGTATTTTCGCCTGAATATTCAGATTCCCTCGATTTTAGAAGAATTTGAGCTTGGGATTTTCACGAAAACAGTTTTCAGCACAATTCGAACTCTCAAACAGCAAAAATCGCGCATGTGTCAGAAAACCATATTATCGATTTCAGGACGACATTCATTCAACTTTCAAATTCCACGAGACCTTGGATTTTTCGCATTTCTAACGAATTGTCGACTGTTAACTTGACACCACTCACGGAAATCCTCTGACTTCCTCCCAAAATTTTCCACCACTTATCAAGGTTACGATTCAACCTAGCCTTCACCATATACGTACGAACACACAAAACCCATCAAAGTTTTTTCAGCTCCTCACAACAACAAGAATTCACCAAGAAATACACAAAAATCTCCAAAATAAATTCACAACAAATCAGAAAAACCTGAAAAACACACAAAAACCTCAAAAACGATCTTTTCTATCAAAATTTGCGCAAAGATCTCCCACAATCATCATAAATAACACATTATATTTATACGCATTTAATCACATCAATCACGAAAGCTCCACCACCAATACGTCCAGCGTAGCTGTTTGCCCCTGCGGAGCATACGATGAAGACGACCGACTGGGAACTGAAGTCCAGCTCGCGATGAGCGTGACTTAGCCTTTCCACCGGTCTTCGCCCTGCCTCCTTTTCCACGTACAGAAATTGTTGATGTAGAAGTTGCAGCGAGATGAGAACACTCACGGGTAGTCTGGCCGCGTTTTGGCCGTCGGTATATGCCCGAGCCGGCTCCTCATGTCCCGCCCCCACTCGGAGCGCTATCGGAGGGGCTGGACACGGCTGGGGGCGGAGTCCCACAGGCCGCCTCGCTCATAGAACCCGGGGCCCCGCACCACACACCTTACCCATTGACAAGTCAGTGACCACTCTCTCTCTCTCTCTCTCTCTCTCTCTCTCTCTCTCTCTCTCTCTCTCTCTCTCTCTCTCTCTCTCTCTCTCTCTCTCTCTCTCTCGACCAACCACCATGGAGACAAGATGAGAAGGCACAGGAGTCCTACTCCGTCTACATCTACCGTGTGCTCAAGCAGGTCCACCCCGACACCGGTGTCTCCTCGAAGGCCATGTCGATCATGAACTCGTTCGTGAACGACGTCTTCGAGCGCATCGCTGCCGAAGCCAGCCGTCTCGCCAACTACAACAAGCGATCGACGATCTCTTCTCGCGGAATCCAGACAGCTGTCCGACTCATCCTTTCCGGTGAGCTCGCCAAGCACGCCGTCTCTGAGGGCACCAAGGCCGTCACCAAATACACTTCCAGCAAGTAAATTCGTTTACTTGCCTCGGTGTATCTTTTTAATCTAACCCAACGACCCTCTTTAGGGCCACAATTGACTGGATCAAAGTGAATCAAGAATCGAATCTACTGCATTTGTTTGATGATAAAGTGAATTTGTGTGTGAATTCTAAACATGATTTCAGCTTTTTCAATGAATATTCAGGTCATCCGATTTGTCTCACCAAAAACAGGCAAAACCACTCAACATTTCGAAAAATCATGGAAAACAGAGAAGTACAAACGCAATCGTAGAAAGCAGGTGATTTGGAGGTGAGATAGGGTAGAAATGGACTGAATCGATGAGAGGAAATCACACTGCACGCCCTGCAGAGGCCGAAGTGGGTCGCCATGATCTGCGTGTATCGCAGCGGTCGCGAAACTGCAATGTCCTCTCGCTAATTTCTGAAATTTTGTGGCCCTCACAAGTGATTTTCCAGTTAGAAATAACTATTTCCCCAATCGTTCCTCCCATTTTCTGATTTCACTGCCCATTTTACCCCCTCGGGGGATTAGCCGATCCCAGCAGCAGTGCAACGCTGGGCCGTCCGTATCTCGCGTGGGTTTGTCAACGCTGCTCAACAAAGCGCCCATCCAGCAGTGGAGGGGGTGTGGGCTGAAATGTTAAAACCACAAATGAATTGCCCCTATTTCGAATGAAACTCGAATTCTATGCCATCTCGATGTTCGTGAAGAAGGGAATTCAGCTAGGAAAATCACTGTTTTCTGATAGAAGAGACGATTTACGAGTTTTCATAGAGAATTTCTCGTATATTCGTCGCGTTAGAGATGCAGAACACAGGAAAATGTCCGAATCGTCAAAAAACCGTGAAGGAATTGAAAATTATGAGATTTCTCGCGGTTTTGACGGAATTTCAGCTGTCAAAGTAGTCACTAGATGATGACTACACTGTTTTCCAGCAAAAGTCGACGAGACTTTAAAATACGATGAAAAGTGCGAATTTTCAGGACGTTCGCTCAAAATGATGAGCTTTCAGAGATAATCGACGATTTTTCGAGTTTTTGGCAGATGGCCAACTTTCGAAAATCCAGTCCTAGAACATCTGAGAAAGTTCAGTTCTCCCAGAAATCCTTGAGAAAAGCTATTTTTAGAAGAGTTGTTTATAATTTCATCAAAAAGAGGGTTTTCCTCGTGAAAATTGTGAATTTTCTCATTTTTTTGCATTCTATTGCCAATCAGATTTTTAAATTCCAAAAGTTACGGAGATTAATTCGCATTTCTGCAATTCATCGATTTTTCGATACATCAGTAGTGCCGTTCCGAGCCTACTCTTTCCCTGGAAATTGCCGAAAACAGACTGATTTCATGTGTTTTCCAATTTTCATCCCCAACTTTCAACTTTCAACTTTCCTGAGTATTCCGTGTTCTTCGAGTCAAAAACTCCTAAGATAGAGTATGCAGGAACGGTGGAATGGGCAGAAAAAGCTAGAAGGGAGGGTCTTGTCCGCGTCGAAAATCGGGGCCCCGCGTGGTGTCCCGGCCGGCCGGCATATAAGCGGCGCCCGACGCCGCAGTCTCCATCTCATTCGTGAGTGCTCGACTCGACTTTAATCTCATCATGTCTGGGCGTGGAAAAGGAGGCAAAGGACTCGGCAAGGGAGGTGCTAAGCGCCATCGCAAGGTGCTCCGCGACAACATCCAGGGAATCACCAAGCCGGCTATCCGTCGTCTGGCCCGCCGTGGTGGTGTCAAGCGTATCTCTGGTCTGATCTACGAGGAGACTCGTGGAGTTCTCAAGGTGTTTCTCGAGAATGTGATCCGAGACGCTGTCACCTACTGCGAGCACGCCAAGCGCAAGACCGTCACCGCCATGGACGTCGTCTATGCCCTCAAGCGCCAAGGCCGCACTCTCCACGGATTCGGCGGATAAGAAGCTCTCGAGAATCGTCTTTACATCTAACCCAACGACCCTCTTTAGGGCCACAATTGCTCTCGTGAATCGAATCGAATCAAACGATTTCTTGTGTTTTTATTAATAAATGCATGTTTATAGGATGGTATGGATGATTTTCAGATGGCTTTCGACTACGAATCCCATCTATTTCAGCAATTTCGTGCTAACTATGCTGTTTCCACTTTGGGGTTTGTTTTCGGCGACGTTAGCTGTCTGTAATGTCAATCAATATTGCACTCAAATGGGGGCAACTGGCTGCCGACCCACCCCCGTGTTAGCGAGCGCGGTGTGTCCGAAAAACGGAAAATTCGACTATTTTGGGATCTTCGATAAAATTTAAAATCTCAGCTTCGCTAAAATTGCGTATTCTGCAGAAAATCGCGAATGTTAGAATTTTCTGACAATTTATAGCCTTTAGTTTTCCGAAAAAAACAATTTTTAAAATTTCCAACATTTCAAATCTCAATTTCGCATAACTCGTGTTTTTGCATAAAGTCGCGATTCTTACGATTTTCGGACAATTTTTGCCTCTAATGGTTGAGAAAGATTTTTTTCGAGGACGGCAATGATTTTTACCTGTTTGGAATTTCCGATTTTGTTGAAATTTTGGAAAAAAAAGGGTTTTCAGAAAATCGAAAATTGGAAAATGGCCGGAAATTTTGAAAAAAAACGTACCTTTCGGGAGAACACGATGATTCTTCGCAGCCGAATTTTTGAATTTCTTCGAAAATTCGGGAAAATCGTACTTTTGGCGAGTCTTGCCTAAATTTTTGAAATTGGCGAGTTGTCGAGTTTTGGAGGTTAGAGATTGCCTGTAAGGAAAACAGAGCTGTGAAATTAGGAGATTCTATGCAAAATCTGGCTTCCCAAATATTCTCGAGAATTCGAAAAATCGCAGGTTTTCTCAAAGCTCAAATCTTGAAATGCGCCTAAAATCGTGAAGAAATCGCGTCCTCATGCTGAAGCACGCTTCTTACGGAAATGAGATTGCGAATATGGTCGAAAATTCAGAAGATGGCTCTATTTTGAAAATTTTGACGCTAGAAATAGTCAGAAAATTATAAGAATCTTTTCAGTTGCGCAAAAATCGTGTTTTTCGCCAAAAAAAAGGCGGTTTTCATAAGTTTGGACACTTTCTGACACACAAATCTTTGAAAGGTGAAATTTTAAAATTTTTGACAGCATTTCGAACTCCGTTTCGGATAAATCGCGTTTTTGCATCAAATCATGATTTTGCGATTTTCCAACAATTTCTAACCTTCGAATTTTCGAAAATGAGTGATTTTTGAGATTTTCGACAACATTTAAACGCTCCATTTTACAAAAATCGTATTTTTCAAAGAAAATCGCGATTTTCACAACTTCGGACAACTTCTAGTCTTCCAATTTCTGAAAAAAGAGCCATTTTCAAAATTTTCGACAATATTTGAAATCTAATTTTCACAAGAATCGCGCTTTTTGCATAAAATTGCGCTTTTTACAAATTTCCAACAATTTCTAACCTTCGAATTTTCAAAAACGAGTGATATTTGAGATTTTCGACAACATTCAAAAGTCAAATTTCGCAAAATCGTGTTTTTCGCAGTAAATCGCGATTTTTACAATTTCCCAAAAAAACTGATAACCTTTGAATTTCCGAAAGAGCGCCATTTGTGGGATTTTCGACCATATTCGCAATTCCGCAAAAATCGTGTTTTTTGCATAAAATTGCTATTTATTACAATTTTCCAACAAGTCCTAACCTTCGAGTTATTGAAAAATCGCCATTTTCAGGATTTTTGGCAGAATTTCAGAGCTCAGTTTCGCAAAATCGTGTTTTTCGCGAAAAAACGCGATTTTCATGATTTTGGACGCTTTCTGACACTCAAATCTTTGTAAAGGTGGAATTTTTGGAATTTTTGACAGCGTTTCGAACTCTGCTTCGCAAAAATCGTGTTTTTCGCAAAAAATCGCGATTTTTACAATTTTCCAACAATTTCTAACCTCTGAATTTTTGAAAAATAGCCATTTTTGGGAAATTCGACAACATTTCGAAAATCAGTTTCGCAAAAATCGTGTTTTTGCGAACAATCGCGATTTTTACGATTTTCCAAAAATTTATGACCTTGGAATTTCCGAAAGAGCGAAATTTTCAGGATTTTCGACCATATTTGCAATCGCGATTCCGCAAAAATTGTGTTTTTTTTTGCGGAAAATCGCGATTTTTACTATTTTCCAACAATTAAGAACCTTCAAATTTTTTAAAATAGCCATTTTTGGGAAATTCGACAACATTTCGAAAATAAGTTTCGCAAAAATCGTGTTTTTTACGATTTTCCAAGAGTTTATGACCTTGGAATTTCCGAAAGAGCGAAATTTTTGGGATTTTCGACCACTACACGCTATTAAGAACCTTCAATTTTTTTTAAAATAGCAATTTTTGAGAAATTCGACAACATTTAGAAAATTAGTGTCGCAAAAATCGTGTTTTTTGCGAAAAATCGCAATTTTTACGATTTTCCAAAAATTTCTAACCTCTGAATTTTTGAAAAAATAGCAATTTTTGGGAAATTTGACAGCATTTCGAAAATCAGTTTCGCGAAAATCGTGTTTTTGCGCGATTTTTACGATTTTCCAACGATTTCTAACCATCAAAACTCGAAAAACCGAGATTTCTCAATTTTTCGACGAAGCTCAAAACGCCACGCTCATGAAATCGTGTTTTTGACCGAAAATCACGATTTTCTCGATTCTAGGCAGAATTCGGGCTTTGAGTTTTTAGATGAACTGCAATTTTTCGAATTTTCGACAATGTTCCAGATGCCAGATTCGTAAATGTCGTATTTTCGCCTGAATATTCAGATTCCCTCGATTTTAGAAGAATTTGAGCTTGGGATTTTCACGAAAACAGTTTTCAGCACAATTCGAACTCTCAAACAGCAAAAATCGCGCATGTGTCAGAGAAAAACCATATTATCGATTTCAGGACGACATTCATTCAACTTTCAAATTCCACGAGACCTTGGATTTTTCGCATTTCTAACGAATTGTCGACTGTTAACTTGACACCACTCACGGAAATCCTCTGACTTCCTCCCAAAATTTTCCACCACTTATCAAGGTTACGATTCAACCTAGCCTTCACCATATACGTACGAACACACAAAACCCATCAAAGTTTTTCAGCTCCTCACAACAACAAGAATTCACCAAGAAATACACAAAAATCTCCAAAATAAATTCACAACAAATCAGAAAAACCTGAAAAAAACACACAAAAACCTCAAAAAAAACGATCTTTTCTATCAAAATTTGCGCAAAGATCTCCCACAATCATCATAAATAACACATTATATTTATACGCATTTAATCACATCAATCACGAAAGCTCCACCACCAATACGTCCAGCGTAGTTGCCCCTGCGGAGCATACGATGAAGACGACCGACTGGGAACTGAAGTCCAGCTCGCGATGAGCGTGACTTAGCCTTTCCACCGGTCTTCGCCCTGCCTCCTTTTCCACGTACAGAAATCGTTGATGTAGAAGTTGCAGCGAGATGAGAACACTCACGGGTAGTCTGGCCGCGTTTTGGCCGTCGGTATATGCCCGAGCCGGCTCCTCATCAGGGCTGTGCGTAACTGAATTTTGTAATTTCGTAAATCGTAAATCGTAATTTTTCATATTCCTCGTAATTCGTAAATCGTAATTCGTAACTGATAATGAGAAATAAGCCCACACATAGCCCAAACCTAAATGGATTGTGAACCTCCCCAGAAACTTAAGTGATGAGGTGTTTCTATATCGAGGAAGGTTAGAGGTTGGGTTTCAAACAACACTGTTTTGAGCAGTACTTGAAGAAATTTTCTGTATGCATAAGTGGGATAAATGCGAATTAAATAGACAAAATCGAACTTCTACATGTTTTCAAATACCAAGCCTGTACCACGCTTTGCCCAACTTTTGAAAGGACAATCGTTAAAAGAAAGGATTCTTGGATAAGGTGGCCATTTCAAAAGCGGATATAAATTTACAAAACCCTTTTGACGCGGAAATCGAGTCTGCCCTCTATATTTGTGAAGCGTTACTCTGAACGAAGTTATCAACGTTCCTCCCATGTATATGCAGGTTTGATGGGGGGGGGGGGGGGGTGGAGACAGCGGTACGAGAGGTGAAGGTTGTTAAGAATTCTTGAAATCCAAAAGGAGAAGGTTTTCTTCAAACTTCTTATTTCAAAAAAATCCTTAATCCTCTTAAGCATCTAGAAGATTCTTTAATTTTCAATTTGAAAACATTGAATAACCTTTTTGAAAATGTAGGAGACTGTTTGCAGTCATAACTTTTGTTGAAATTTCCAAACCGAACTTCGAATTACAACTTTTGCTCCCGTAGCTTATTTGCCCCTGGACATAGATATCTATGAAAGGTTATTTCGGGAATCCAGTAAAACACTTCGTCGAGTAATGTTTTCAGTTCAGAATAATATCCTTCAGCAGAGTTCGATTCACGAATTATACAGCTTTTTGCCTGTAACTTTAAACAGCTGAACATGCGCGGTGAACGTTGTTTTTGAAATCACCATGAAATTTTGCAAGAAAGCGAACATTGGGTTCTAACCTCTATTTGCTCTCTAAACCGGTCAGGTCTTCAAAGCTGATCCCCACAGTTACCTTCTAAAGCGGGGTGGAGCTTCTGTCCGCAGCTGCGGACAATCGCTTTTGCAGACTGCAGCACGAAGATAATCGTGCTGGGGACGAATATTAGGCGTGCCAGGACCTCGTAGTCCCAGCATGCCTCTGTTTGCAGTAACTAGGGACTGCTTTAAGTATCCCGAGGAGATTTGGAAAACCATGTTGTCGTTGCTGTAGGTCTCTGCCAGTATATAAATAATCCGTGCTTGAAATTCCCTAAATGGCTGCGGGTTTTTTGAAAAATGGCATTTTCATTGCTTCTAAAAAAGGTAGGGGGGGGGGCATCAGAGAATTTTTGGGATATTGATAAAAAATTTTCGGATTCGGCTCAAAACTTGCATCTGGGGGTTATTTAGGGCGCTGAACCCAAATTCGTGGTCTATTCCTCGCCTGACTTAGAGTTACGGTGGGTAAAATGCTTTTTGACTGGCCTTACTTACCTACAAACTTCGAAAATTGAAAAATGGACCTCAAATTCGTGTTCAGCGTTCCAAGTAACACACACAGTTAAATTTTGAGTCAAATCTGAGACTTTGACCGAGCTACAGTAAACCGACCGTAATCTACCGTAATATATCTAAACTCAATAAACGGGTTGCAGATTCGTGATAGGCAGGCCGAACAACCCCAATGCACAAGATTTGAGGCGAATTGATCATAGCATTCTCGAAATCGTCAAAAGTGGCGTTTTCCACCGAAATTTCCTCAATTTTGAAGCTTCGGACCAAATCATTTTCAAATATTGACAAATGGGTTTCAGATTCGTAATCAGCACCCAAAACAACCCCTAGAAACAAGTTTTCAGCCCAATCCGAGACAATTTTTTTTTGAAAATCCTGAGAATCCCCATTCGTGTACCTTTATGGTATCTACGCAATGCTATGAAATAACCCACTTTTGGTAATCTCCTTTAAATCCCCAAGGCATTTAGGCGATTTAGAAAACGGATTATCAATGCTGTGTCCCATACCTACAACTATCAGCATATGGTTTTATAAAGCCCACCGGAAGTGTAAGGCAAGCCCTAGTAAGTGTTGCAACAGCGGTTGTCTGCAACTACGGGCCGGAATTTCCCTCCGATAAAGAAAGCAGCTCGGCCAAATGACTGCGTCTCTCGTGTTCATGATGGGAGTGAGAGCACCCCATGGAGATAAGCAACTGTGGAGCTCCTCCAGCGACCTGTCTCACATATGGAACAATGAAAGGTTGAAACCCAGTAATAAGTTTAGGCCGGTCAGTGTGAGAAGCGGAGCTGTCGGTCGCACCTGAATCTCGTTATAGACAAATACTCCAGACAAACCATCGCTCGGAGCGACACCAGCTCCTCCCAATTATGACGTCATCGCCCGGACAGCGGCAGAGGGCGAACTGGCACCGAGGTCCCTGTCCGGTGCCAGTTCGCCCCTCGGCCGCTGTCCGGTGGCTCTCGAGGCGACAGCGGTGCCAACTCCAAAGATAGATAGGCGCAGATTTGGTTTGTTCTCTGAATGATAAACTGTGGGACCTCAGTGACAGCGCGCCGGACGCCGAACAAAGTATACGGGACCCAATTGGCGGTGCGCCGGACGCCCGGATATAGTTTGCGGGACCCAAATGGGAATACGTCCAGACGCCGTAAAACGTAAGCGGGACCCAAGAGCGAGTGCATCAGACGCCATAAAAATGTCCGGGACCCGAATTGAATACGTAAGACGCCGTGAAACGTATGCGGTAGCCAAGAGGGAGTGCGTCAGACGCCATAAAAAATGTGCGGGACCCAAATGCGAATACGTTGGACGCCGTAAAACGTATGCCGGACCCTTTCACAATAGGGTTTCCGTTTCTTCCCTTGTCTTTTCGCTTTCTGTGACTACTCAGACAGGAATATAAGATCATCTGGTGAATTTCTGTCTTCTCCCCAAATACAGCCAGTGCGATTTCCCCGAGCTCAAGTCCGTTACCCGTCATACAATGAACCGTTGAAGAGTGCGTGGTGCAGTGGCAGACATGAAAAACATGGTGAAGCGAATTATCACGTCCTAATGTGTTTTATCACATGCACAGCCGGTATAAAAGTTGCCTCATCTCACTCGAGTCCTCATTCGGCATTCTGATGCCATCCCTGGAAGGTGACTTGGAGTCCCTCTCCGGAGGCCAGCATATTTTTGACCGCTGAGGGATAGGGATCCCACAGTTGGGAGGGGGGTGTGGCGGTTTTCGCCGCGGTCCGCAGGGAGGGTGGTTTCTCACCGCAGACCTCGGCGAAGGTTACGCCCTTATTGCCCGGACCGAGGCGGGGCTTTCTCCGCCGTGGACCGTGACATTCACGCACCTCTCGAAAAGAGGCGGATATAAAAAACTAGGAAATTTCGAAAATCGCCCGGACAGTGACCGCAGTGCCAAGTGCGACTGAATATCGCTCCGAGCGGGATTGCGGTCGCCTGGAGAGCGGCTGCTGTGGCCCGAGTAGATGGTTCATTTTCGCTCGGAGCGGAGAGACAGCGTCGCTCGAGTCGCTCTCCGGTCCCGCTCCGAGCGATGGTTTGCCTGAGTATATTTCGCCAACTACGACCTACTGCTGACTACGCCTGACTGAGAATTTCAGGGTAAGGTATCACCGAAAATTGAAATTTGAAAGAATAATCAATTATCAGGAATGTGAAAGAAGTGCTACATTTGTCTATGCTCTAGGCCGCTAACTTACATTGTTCTCTCAACCGCATTTTCACGATTTGTTACGATTTTGGGTCAAAATTTCGTAAATCGTAAATCGTAAAAAAATTGCCAAAAACGCCCGTAATTCGTAAATCGTAATTCGTAATTCGTAATTACGCACAGCCCTGCTCCTCATGTCCCGCCCCCACTCGGAGCGCTATCGGAGGGGCTGGACACGGCTGGGGGCGGAGTCCCACAGGCCGATCTTTGAAAAGGTGAAATTTTCAAAATTTTTGACAGCATTTCGAACTCCGTTTCGGATAAATCGCGTTTTTTGCATCATATCATGATTTTTGCGATTTTCCAACAATTTCTAACCTTCGAATTTTCGAAAATGAGTGATTTTTGAGATTTTCGACAACATTTAAACGCTCCATTTTACAAAAATCGTATTTTTCAAAGAAAATCGCGATTTTCACAACTTCGGACAACTTCTAGTCTTCCAATTTCTGAAAAAAAGAGCCATTTTCAAAATTTTCGACAATATTTGAAATCTAATTTTCACAAGAATCGCGCTTTTTGCATAAAATTGCGCTTTTTACAAATTTCCAACAATTTCTAACCTTCGAATTTTCAAAAACGAGTGATATTTGAGATTTTCGACAACATTCAAAAGTCAAATTTCGCAAAATCGTGTTTTTCGCAGTAAATCGCGATTTTTACAATTTCCCAAAAAAACTGATAACCTTTGAATTTCCGAAAGAGCGAAATTTTTGGGATTTTCGACCACTACACGCTATTAAGAACCTTCAATTTTTTTAAAAATAGCAATTTTTGAGAAATTCGACAACATTTCGAAAATTAGTTTCGCAAAAATCGTGTTTTTCGCGAAAAAACGCGATTTTTACGATTTTCCAAAAATTTCTAACCTCTGAACTTTTGAAAAAATAGCAACATTTGGGAAATTCTACAACATTTCGAAAATTAGTTTCGCAAAAATCGTGTTTTTCGCGAAAAAACGCGATTTTCATGATTTTGGACGCTTTCTGACACTCAAATCTTTGTAAAGGTGAAATTTTTGACAGCGTTTCGAACTCTGCTTCGCAAAAATCGTGTTTTTCGCAGTAAATCGCGATTTTTACAATTTCCCAAAATTTCTAACCTCTGAATTTTTGAAAAAATAGCAATTTTGGGAAATTTGACAGCATTTCAAAAATCAGTTTCGCAAAAATCGTGATTTTTGCGAAAAATCGCAATTTTTTCGATTTTCCAAGAGTTTATGACCTTGGAATTTCCGAAAGAGCGAAATTTTTGGGATTTTCGACCACTACACGCTATTAAGAACCTTCAATTTTTTTTTAAAATAGCAATTTTTGAGAAATTCGACAACATTTAGAAAATTAGTGTCGCAAAAATCGTGTTTTTTGCGAAAAATCGCAATTTTTACGATTTTCCAAAAATTTCTAACCTCTGAATTTTTGAAAAAATAGCAATTTTTGGGAAATTTGACAGCATTTCAAAAATCAGTTTCGCAAAAATCGTGATTTTTGCGAAAAATCGCAATTTTTTCGATTTTCCAAGAGTTTATGACCTTGGAATTTCCGAAAGAGCGAAATTCTTGGGATTTTCGACCACTACACGCTATTAAGAACCTTCGATTTTTTTAAAAATAGCAATTTTTGAGAAATTCGACAACATTTCGAAAATTAGTGTCGCAAAAATCGTGTTTTTTGCGAAAAATCGCGATTTTTACGATTTTCCAAAATTTCTAACCTCTGAATTTTTGAAAAAATAGCAATATTTGGGAAATTCTACAACATTTCGAAAATTAGTTTCGCAAAAATCGTGTTTTTCGCGAAAAAACGCGATTTTCATGATTTTGGACGCTTTCTGACACTCAAATCTTTGTAAAGGTGAAATTTTTGACAGCGTTTCGAACTCTGCTTCGCAAAATCGTGTTTTTCGCAAAAATCGCGATTTTTACGATTTTCCAAAATTTCTAACCTCTGAATTTTTGAAAAATAGCAATTTTGGGAAATTTGGCAGCATTTCAAAAATCAGTTTCGCAAAAATCGTGATTTTTGCGAAAAATCGCAATTTTTTCGATTTTCCAAGAGTTTATGACCTTGGAATTTCCGAAAGAGCGAAATTTTTGGGATTTTCGACCACTACACGCTATTAAGAACCTTAAATTTTTTTAAAATAGCAATTTTTGAGAAATTCGACAACATTTAGAAAATTAGTGTCGCAAAAATCGTGTTTTTTGCGAAAAATCGCAATTTTTACGATTTTCCAAAAATTTCTAACCTCTGAATTTTTGAAAAAATAGCAATTTTTGGGAAATTTGACAGCATTTCAAAAATCAGTTTCGCAAAAATCGTGATTTTTGCGATTTTCCAAGAGTTTATGACCTTGGAATTTCCGAAAGAGCGAAATTTTTGGGAGTTTCGACCACTACACGCTATTAAGAACCTTAAATTTTTTTTAAATAGCAATTTTTGAGAAATTCGACAGCATTTCGAAAATTAGTTTCGCGAAAATCGTGTTTTTGCGCGATTTTTACGATTTTCCAACGATTTCTAACCATCAAAACTCGAAAAACCGAGATTTCTCAATTTTTCGACGAAGCTCAAAACGCCACGCTCAAGAAATCGCCGTTTTGACAGAAAAACACAATTTTCTCGATTCTAGGCAGAATTCGGGCTTTGAGTTTTTAGATGAACTGCAATTTTTCGAATTTTCGACAATGTTCCAGATGCCAGATTCGTAAATGTCGTATTTTCGCCTGAATATTCAGATTCCCTCGATTTTAGAAGAATTTGAGCTTGGGATTTTCACGAAAACAGTTTTCAGCACAATTCGAACTCTCAAACAGCAAAAATCGCGCATGTGTCAGAGAAAAACCATATTATCGATTTCAGGACGACATTCATTCAACTTTCAAATTCCACGAGACCTTGGATTTTTCGCATTTCTAACGAATTGTCGACTGTTAACTTGACACCACTCACGGAAATCCTCTGACTTCCTCCCAAAATTTTCCACCACTTATCAAGGTTACGATTCAACCTAGCCTTCACCATATACGTACGAACACACAAAACCCATCAAAGTTTTTCAGCTCCTCACAACAACAAGAATTCACCAAGAAATACACAAAAATCTCCAAAATAAATTCACAACAAATCAGAAAAAACCTGAAAAAAACACACAAAAACCTCAAAAAAAAAAACGATCTTTTCTATCAAAATTTGCGCATAGATCTCCCACAATCATCATAAATAACACATTATATTTATACGCATTTAATCACATCAATCACGAAAGCTCCACCACCAATACGTCCAGCGTAGTTGCCCCTGCGGAGCATACGATGAAGACGACCGACTGGGAACTGAAGTCCAGCTCGCGATGAGCGTGACTTAGCCTTTCCACCGGTCTTCGCCCTGCCTCCTTTTCCACGTACAGAAATCGTTGATGTAGAAGTTGCAGCGAGATGAGAACACTCACGGGTAGTCTGGCCGCGTTTTGGCCGTCGGTATATGCCCGAGCCGGCTCCTCATGTCCCGCCCCCACTCGGAGCGCTATCGTAGGGGCTGGACACGGCTGGGGGCGGAGTCCCACAGGCCGATCTTTGAAAAGGTGAAATTTTTAAAATTTTTGACAGCATTTCGAACTCCGTTTCTGATAAATCGCGTTTTTTGCATCAAATCATGATTTTTGCGATTTTCCAACAATTTCTAATCTTCGAATTTTCGAAAATGAGTGATTTTTGAGATTTTCGACAACATTTAAACGCTCCATTTTACAAAAATCTATTTTTCAAAGAAAATCGCGATTTTCACAACTTCGGACAACTTCTAGTCTTCCAATTTCTGAAAAAAAGAGCCATTTTCAAAATTTTCGACAATATTTGAAATCTAATTTTCACAAGAATCGCGCTTTTTGCATAAAATTGCGCTTTTTACAAATTTCCAACAATTACTAACCTTCGAATTTTCAAAGATGAGTGATATTTGAGATTTTCGACAACATTCAAAAGTCAAATTTCGCAAAATCGTGTTTTTCGCAGTAAATCGCGATTTTTACAATTTCCCAAAAAAACTGATAACCTTTGAATTTCCGAAAGAGCGCCATTTGTGGGATTTTCGACCAAATTCGCAATTCCGCAAAAATCGTGTTTTTTGCATAAAATTGCTATTTATTACAATTTTCCAACAAGTCCTAACCTTCGAGTTATTGAAAAATCGCCATTTTCAGGATTTTTGGCAGAATTTCAGAGCTCAGTTTCGCAAAAATCGTGTTTTTCGCGAAAAAACGCGATTTTCATGATTTTCCAAAAATTTCTAACCTCTGAATTTTTGAAAAAATAGCAATTTTTGGGAAATTTGACAGCATTTCAAAAATCAGTTTCGCAAAAATCGTGATTTTTGCGAAAAATCGCTATTTTTTCGATTTTCCAAGAGTTTATGACCTTGGAATTTTCGAAAGAGCGAAATTTTTGGGAGTTTCGACCACTACACGCTATTGAGAACCTTCAATTTTTTTTAAAATAGCAATTTTTGAGAAATTCGACAACATTTAGAAAATTAGTGTCGCAAAAATCGTGTTTTTTGCGAAAAATCGCAATTTTTACGATTTTCCAAAAATTTCTAACCTCTGAATTTTTGAAAAAATAGCAATTTTTGGGAAATTTGACAGCATTTCAAAAATCAGTTTCGCAAAAATCGTGATTTTTGCGAAAAATCGCAATTTTTTCGATTTTCCAAGAGTTTATGACCTTGGAATTTTCGAAAGAGCGAAATTTTTGGGAGTTTCGACCACTACACGCTATTGAGAACCTTCAATTTTTTTTAAAATAGCAATTTTTGAGAAATTCGACAACATTTAGAAAATTAGTGTCGCAAAAATCGTGTTTTTTGCGAAAAATCGCAATTTTTACGATTTTCCAAAAATTTCTAACCTCTGAATTTTTGAAAATATAGCAATTTTTAGGAAATTTGACAGCATTTCGAAAATCAGTTTCGCGAAAATCGTATTTTTGCGCGATTTTTACGATTTTCCAACGATTTCTAACCATCAAAACTCGAAAAACCGAGATTTCTCAATTTTTCGACGAAGCTCAAAACGCCACGCTCATGAAATCGTGTTTTTGACCGAAAATCACGATTTTCTCGATTCTAGGCAGAATTCGGGCTTTTAGTTTTTAGATGAACTGCAATTTTTCGAATTTTCGACAATGTTCCAGATGCCAGATTCGTAAATGTCGTATTTTCGCCTGAATATTCAGATTCCCTCGATTTTAGAAGAATTTGAGCTTGGGATTTTCACGAAAACAGTTTTCAGCACAATTCGAACTCTCAAACAGCAAAAATCGCGCATGTGTCAGAGAAAAACCATATTATCGATTTCAGGACGACATTCATTCAACTTTCAAATTCCACGAGACCTTGGATTTTTCGCATTTCTAACGAATTGTCGACTGTTAACTTGACACCACTCACGGAAATCCTCTCTGACTTCCTCCCAAAATTTTCCACCACTTATCAAGGTTACGATTCAACCTAGCCTTCACCATATACGTACGAACACACAAAACCCATCAAAGTTTTTCAGCTCCTCACAACAACAAGAATTCACCAAGAAATACACAAAAATCTCCAAAATAAATTCACAACAAATCAGAAAAAACCTGAAAAAAACACACAAAAACCTCAAAAAAAACGATCTTTTCTATCAAAATTTGCGCAAAGATCTCCCACAATCATCATAAATAACACATTATATTTATACGCATTTAATCACATCAATCACGAAAGCTCCACCACCAATACGTCCAGCGTAGTTGCCCCTGCGGAGCATACGATGAAGACGACCGACTGGGAACTGAAGTCCAGCTCGCGATGAGCGTGACTTAGCCTTTCCACCGGTCTTCGCCCTGCCTCCTTTTCCACGTACAGAAATCGTTGATGTAGAAGTTGCAGCGAGATGAGAACACTCACGGGTAGTCTGGCCGCGTTTTGGCCGTCGGTATATGCCCGAGCCGGCTCCTCATGTCCCGCCCCCACTCGGAGCGCTATCGGAGGGGCTGGACACGGCTGGGGGCGGAGTCCCACAGGCCGCCTCGCTCATAGAACCCGGGGCCCCGCACCACACACCTTACCCATTGACAAGTCAGTGACCACTCTCTCTCTCTCTCTCTCTCTCTCGACCAACCACCATGGAGACAAGATGAGAAGGCACAGGAGTCCTACTCCGTCTACATCTACCGTGTGCTCAAGCAGGTCCACCCCGACACCGGTGTCTCCTCGAAGGCCATGTCGATCATGAACTCGTTCGTGAACGACGTCTTCGAGCGCATCGCTGCCGAAGCCAGCCGTCTCGCCAACTACAACAAGCGATCGACGATCTCTTCTCGCGGAATCCAGACAGCTGTCCGACTCATCCTTTCCGGTGAGCTCGCCAAGCACGCCGTCTCTGAGGGCACCAAGGCCGTCACCAAATACACTTCCAGCAAGTAAATTCGTTTACTTGCCTCGGTGTATTTTTATCTAACCCAACGACCCTCTTTAGGGCCACAATTGACTGATCAAAGTGAATCAAGAATCGAATCTACTGCATTTGTTTGATGATAAAGCGAATTTGTGTGTGAATTCTAAACATGATTTCAGCTTTTTCAATGAATATTCAGGTCATCCGATTTGTCTCACCAAAAACAGGCAAAACCACTCAACATTTCGAAAAATCATGGAAAACAGAGAAGTACAAACGCAATCGTAGAAAGCAGGTGATTTGGAGGTGAGATAGGGTAGAAATGGACTGAATCGATGAGAGGAAATCACACTGCACGCTCTGCAGAGGTCGAAGTGGGTCGCCATGATCTGCGTGTATCGCAGCGGTTGCGAAACTGCAATGTCCTCTCGCTAATTTCTGAAATTTTGTGGCCCTCACAAGTGATTTTCCAGTTAGAAATAACTATTTCCCAATCGTTCACTCCCATTTTCTGATTTCACTGCCCATTTTACCCCCTCGGGGGATTAGCCGATCCCAGCAGCAGTGCAACGCTGGGCCGTCCCGTATCTCGCGTGGGTTTGTCAACGCCGCTCAACAAAGCGCCCATCCAGCAGTGGAGGGGGGTGTGGGCTGAAATGTTAAAACCACAATGAATTGCCCCCTATTTCGAATGAAACTCGAATTCTATGCCATCTCGATGTTCGTGAAGAAGGGAATTCAGCTAGGAAAATCACTGTTTTCTGATAGAAGAGACGATTTACGAGTTTTCATAGAGAATTTCTCGTATATTCGTCGCGTTAGAGATGCAGAACACAGGAAAATGTCCGAATCGTCAAAAAACCGTAAAGGAATTGAAAATTATGAGATTTCTCGCGGTTTTGACGGAATTTCAGCTGTCAAAGTAGTCACTAGATGATGACTACACTGTTTTCCAGCAAAAGTCGACGAGACTTTAAAATACGATGAAAAGTGCGAATTTTCAGGACGTTCGCTCAAAAATGATGAGCTTTCAGAGATAATCGACGATTTTTCGAGTTTTTGGCAGATGGCCAACTTTCGAAAATCCAGTCCTAGAACATCTGAGAAAGTTCAGTTCTCCCAGAAATCCTTGAGAAAAGCTATTTTTAGAAGAGTTGTTTAAAATTTCATGCAAAAGAGCGTTTTCCTCGTGAAAATTGTGAATTTTCTCATTTTTTTGCATTCTATTGCCAATCAGATTTTTAAATTCCAAAAGTTACGGAGATTAATTCGGATTTCTGCAATTCATCGATTTTTCGATACATCAGTAGTGCCGTTTCGAGCCTACTCTTTCCTGGAAATTGCCGAAAACAGACTGATTTCATGTGTTTTCCAATTTTCATCCCCAACTTTCAACTTTCAACTTTCCCGAGTATTCCGTGTTCTTCGAGTCAAAACTCCTAAGATAGAGTATGCAGGAACTGTGGAATGGGCAGAAAAGCTAGAAGGGGCGGGTCTTGTCCGCGTCGAAAAAATCGGGGCCCCGCGTGGTGTCCCGGCCGGCCGGCATATAAGCGGCGCCCGACGCCGCAGTCTCCATCTCATTCGTGAGTGCTCAACTCGACTTTAATCTCATCATGTCTGGGCGTGGAAAAGGAGGCAAAGGACTCGGCAAGGAGGTGCTAAGCGCCATCGCAAGGTGCTCCGCGACAACATCCAGGGAATCACCAAGCCGGCTATCCGTCGTCTGGCCCGCCGTGGTGGTGTGTCAAGCGTATCTCTGGTCTGATCTACGAGGAGACTCGTGGAGTTCTCAAGGTGTTTCTCGAGAATGTGATCCGAGACGCTGTCACCTACTGCGAGCACGCCAAGCGCAAGACCGTCACCGCCATGGACGTCGTCTATGCCCTCAAGCGCCAAGGCCGCACTCTCTACGGATTCGGCGGATAAGAAGCTCTCGAGAATCGTCTTTACATCTAACCCAACGACCCTCTTTAGGGCGACAATTGCTCTCGTGAATCGAATCGAATCAAACGATTTCTTGTGTTTTTATTAATAAATGCATGTTTATAGGATGGTATGGATGATTTTCAGATGGCTTTCGACTACGAATCCCATCTATTTCAGCAATTTCGTGCTAACTATGCTGTTTCCACTTTGGGGTTTGTTTTCGGCGACGTTAGCTGTCTGTAATGTCAATCAATATTGCACTCAAATGGGGGCAACTGGCTGCCGACCCACCCCCGTGTTAGCGGGCGGGGTGTGTCCGGAAAACGGGAAATTCGACTATTTTGGGATCTTCGATAAAATTTAAAATCTCAGCTTCGCTAAAATTGCGTATTCTGCAGAAAATCGCGAATGTTAGAATTTTCTGACAATTTCTAGCCTTTAGTTTTCCGAAAAAAACAATTTTTAAAATTTCCAACATTTCAAATCTCAATTTCGCATAACTCGTGTTTTTGCATAAAGTCGCGATTCTTACGATTTTCGGACAATTTTTGCCTCTAATGGTTGAGAAAGATTTTTTTCGAGGACGGCAATGATTTTTACCTGTTTGGAATTTCCGATTTTGTTGAAATTTTGGAAAAAAAAGGGTTTTCAGAAAATCGAAAATTGGAAAATGGCCGGAAATTTTGAAAAAAAAACGTACCTTTCGGGATAACACGATGATTCTTCGCAGCCGAATTTTTGAATTTCTTCGAAAATTCGGGAAAATCGTACTTTTGGCGAGTCTTGCCTAAATTTTTGAAATTGGCGAGTTGTCGAGTTTTGGAGGTTAGAGATTGCCTGTAAGGAAAACAGAGCTGTGAAATTAGGAGATTCTATGCAAAATCTGGCTTCCCAAATATTCTCGAGAATTCGAAAAATCGCAGGTTTTCTAAAAGCTCAAATCTTGAAATGCGCCTAAAATCGTGAAGAAATCGCGTCCTCATGCTGAAGCACGCTTCTTACGGAAATGACTTGACTTACTTGACTTAATCGGTTGGCTTTCGCCTGACGCGGTCATTCCGCATCTTCACCGAGGTGTGCCGTCCTAGTAGTCAGCCGTGTCCATTTTTCACGGTCTTCAGCCACAATTTGAACACATTCCATCCAGCTGTCACTATTCCATTTCCTGCGAAACGAAACATCGCGCCTGAACTGTCTTTCGATGCCGAGTGACTTTAAATCCTCTTTAACCACATCCGTCCAGAACTTTCGCCTACGCCCAGGTGGCCGTTTCCAGACAGGATTTGGAAGCATCCTTAAAGCGTGTTGTACGAGACGATCCGGCGTTCTTCTTAGTATATGCCCGAGCAGTCGAAGTCGACTTTCCATTGCTGCTTGAGATGGCGTTAGGAGATGCTGGCACCTCCCTCGTGTCAAGCGTTGATGTACTGCGTCGATTTCCTTGTAAAGGTCTTCGTTATGGCATACACGCGGCCAGAAATATCCAAGCAAACGCCTAAAAAGCTTCCTCTCCGTGCAATCCAACCTTTCCATCTACGTTTTCGGTGCTGCCCACGTCTCCGATCCGTACATCATGGTAGGGCGAATAGCGGATAGGTAGACGCGCAACTTGACTTCCTTCGCGATGGTGGTAGACCACAAACACTTGGTTAGAGAATTGAATGCAGACGTAGCTTTCGCACATCGTTGTCGAATATCCGCTGCATAACTACCATCGTTCTTCAGCAAACAGCCCAAATAACAGAAATCGTCCACCAGTTCGATACGTTGTCCGTCCACACAAACTCCAGTTGAAGGCCTCTGAGAGACCCACATCTGCTTGCATTTGTCGGGACGAAGACGAAGTCCATAGGCTGCGGCATACTTCGAAACGAGGTTCACAATCCTTTGCAGTTTTGCGTTGTTTTCAGCGAATAACACAATGTCGTCGGCGTACTCCAGGTCGACAAGGGAGCGTCCTGATGGTGTTAGGATCACATCCGCAGGAAACTGTTCTGCAACTCTACGCATGATGTCATCAACGGCGAAGTTGAAAAGAAAAGGTCCTGCAACGGCTCCTTGCCTTACTCCTGTTTTCACCTCGAAAGCTGACGTAAATCCGACAGGTGTACGAACTGCTGCTGTTGTTCCTTTGTTCATGTCCTCGATTAACCGAACATACTTTTCCGGGACTCCATCTGCTCGCAGAGCATTGAGCAATCGATCACGATGAGGAGAGTCGAACGCGGCTTCAAAGTCCAAAAAAGCAAGCTGTAATGGCTTCGAAAACCGCTGCCACGATTCAATTACTCTTCTCACGACGAACACTTGGTCGATGGTCGATCTTCCAGGTCGAAAACCGGCTTGCTCATCTCTGGTCGTTCCTTCACGATGTTTGATAAGTCGCTCGAGAATGATACGTTCTAAAACCTTGTACATGACACGAAGTAGAGAGATTCCTCTGTAGTTCTTAGGATCCGTGACGGATAGCTTCTTGTGAAGAGGTACGATGATCGCATGTCTCCACGAATCGGGTATCCTTTCGCTCATCCATATGGCACGGATGGTGTTGGTCATTTCACGAATCCCAGACGGAGGAAGAGCTTTCAGCATTTCAGCAGTGATGTTGTCATCTCCACCTACCTTTCCATTCTTCATTTTCCGGACACAATCCAAAACTTCAGACTCAGTCGGCGGTTCCTCACTGACATCGTAATGTGCTCTCTGAACATGCGGGAGCTCAGGTACTGATGGCGCTGGACGATTCAGTAGTGAACTGAAGTAATCCTTCCATATTGGCAGCGTCGCATCACCAACTGCAACTCCATTGGTAGTGTTCAAGACAGGAGAACATCTCTTCATCTTCCCGCTATACTGTCCCAGCAACGTGTAGGCTTTCTTCGGATTCTTCTCCTCCCAAGCCTTCTCGAACTCCTTAGCTCTACACGTCCACTCTCGTTCGCGGTCACTTTGAAGCTGCCGACGCAACTTCCTCCTCAGACGCTTCTCCTCCACGAAGTTTCCTGCAGTTCGGAGAGCACATACTCTGTTGTAGGTAGATGTTGTTTCTTCTGAGACGTAGGCGAACTTCTTCTTAGGCTGTACAACCGGGAGTGCCTCTTTCGAAGCGTCCTGGATGCACTTGACAAAAGAATCCGCGTCGCAAAGTTTCTTCTTAGTCCGTGCTCCGATGTGAATAGAAACGCGTTGTCGGAAATTCCTTCTGCACTCTTCATCTCTGAGACTTGTCATGTCAATCCTCTGGAGAGGCTGAGCCCCTCGCTTCCTCTTATGAATCCTCGCAGTGAAGTTCAACAGAACAGGACGGTGATCCGAATCGAATGCGACATCCCACACAGCTCTAGATCTTCGAATGTCCGATACTGGAATATTCCTCGTCAGGACATAGTCAAGCTGTAGTTTCAAAGTTGTCATCTTCCGCTTCCGCTGCTCTTCTGGAGATAGCCGGGTTGGTCCCTGCCACGTAAGCTGATGGCGGCGATGATTCCTCTTGAATGTCGATGCAATAATCAGACCACTGCGTTCACAAAAGTCGACAAGGCGGTAGCCATTGTCCGATGTTTGCTCCACTGGGTAGAACCATTTACCGAGTACTTCGGATTCCTGATCAAGTCCCATCTTCGCATTTGCGTCAATCCCCACGACAACAGCATGTTGACGGAAATGAGATTGCGAATATGGTCGAAAATTCAGAAGATGGCTCTATTTTGAAAATTTTGACGCTAGAAATAGTCAGAAAATTATAAGAATCTTTTCAGTTGCGCAAAAATCGTGTTTTTCGCCAAAAAAAAGGCGGTTTTCATAAGTTTGGACACTTTCTGACACACAAATCTTTGAAAAGGTGAAATTTTTAAAATTTTTGACAGCATTTCGAACTCCGTTTCGGATAAATCGCGTTTTTTGCATCAAATCATGATTTTTGCGATTTTCCAACAATTTCTAACCTTCGAATTTTCGAAAATGAGTGATTTTTGAGATTTTCGACAACATTTAAACGCTCCATTTTACAAAAATCGTATTTTTCAAAGAAAATCGCGATTTTCACAACTTCGGACAACTTCTAGTCTTCCAATTTCTGAAAAAAAGAGCCATTTTCAAAATTTTCGACAATATTTGAAATCTAATTTTTACAAGAATCGCGCTTTTTGCATAAAATTGCGCTTTTTACAAATTTCCAACAATTTCTAACCTTCGAATTTTCAAAAACGAGTGATATTTGAGATTTTCGACAACATTCAAAAGTCAAATTTCGCAAAATCGTGTTTTTCGCAGTAAATCGCGATTTTTACAATTTCCCAAAAAACTGATAACCTTTGAATTTCCGAAACAGCGCCATTTGTGGGATTTTCGACCATATTCGCAATTCCGCAAAAATCGTGTTTTTTGCATAAAATTGCTATTTATTACAATTTTCCAACAAGTCCTAACCTTCGAGTTATTGAAAAATCGCCATTTTCAGGATTTTTGACAGCGTTTCGAACTCTGCTTCGCAAAAATCGTGTTTTTCGCAAAAAATCGCGATTTTCATGATTTTGGACGCTTTCTGACACTCAAATCTTTGTAAAGGTGGAATTTTTGGAATTTTTGACAGCGTTTCGAACTCTGCTTCGCAAAAATCGTGTTTTTCGCAAAAAATCGCGATTTTTACAATTTTTCAACAATTTCTAACCTCTGAATTTTTGAAAAATAGCCATTTTTGGGAAATTCGACAACATTTCGAAAATTCGTTCGGCGAAGCCGAACGAATACTACACGGAGGGTAGCCGGCGAAGCCGGCCCATCTTTCGGCGAAGCCGAACGAATACTACGTAGAGGGAGCGTGGCCGGCAAAGCCGGCCCATCGTTCGGCGAAGCCGAACGAAGACTGCGTAGAGGAAGGGGGTCGGCGAAGCCGGCCCATCGTTCGGCGGAGACGGGCGAATACTATCTAGAGAGAGGGTGGCCGGCGAAGCCGGCCCATCGTTCGGTGGAGCCAAACGAATACAATGTAGAGAGAGGGGGTCGGCGAAGCCGGCCCTTCGTTCGGCGAAGCCGAACGAATACTACACCGAGGGTTGCCGGCGAAGCCGGCCCATCGTTCGGCGAAGCCGAACGAATACTGCGTAGAGGAAGGGGGTCGGCGAAGCCGGCCCATCGTTCGGCGGAGACGAGCGAATACTACCTAGACGGAGGGTGGCCGGCGAAGCCGGCCTGTAGTTCGGCGAAGCCGAACGAATATTACATGGAGTGTGGCCGGCGAAGCCGAACGAATACTACACGAGGGGTGGCTGGCGAAGCCGAACGACTACTACACGAGGGGTGGCTGGCGAAGCCGGCCCATCCTTAGGCGAAGCCGAACGAATGCTACCTAGAGGGAGGGTAGCCGGCGAAGCCGGCCCATCGTTCGGCGAAGCTGAACGAATACTGCTTAGAGGAAGGGGGTCGGCGAAGCCGGCCCATCGTTCGGCGGAGACGAGCGAATACTACCTAGACGGAGGGTGGCCGGCGAAGCCGGCCTGTAGTTCGGCGAAGCCGAACGAATATTACATGGAGTGTGGCCGGCGAAGCCGAACGAATACTACACGAGGGGTGGCTGGCGAAGTCGGCCTATCGTTCGGCGAAGCCGAACGAATACTACGTAGAGGGAGCGTGGCCGGCAAAGCCGGCCCATCGTTCGGCGAAGCCGAACGAATACTACATGGAGGGCAGCCAGCAAAGCCGGAGACGACGAAGTTGGACTTCCGTTTCACAAAGCTCGCTCTCTGCTAAGAGTTATGAAAGGGTAGCCATTTTGGGTGTAAGCGAGAAATGACCGGCGCCAGAGGGCGACGGCGGAAAGGTACGGGTGTGCAAGTTATACGTGTCGTCATTGCGTGCCACCACCTATGAACGCAGGTTGATTGAAGAATTTGAAACATTTAAGAGTTCAAATGCTTTCGTGTCTGTCTGCTCGTTTTTCAAAATGCGCAGCTGTACTACTGCCAGGGGGCACGCGCCTTCATGTCACGTGGCTGCCACGGGCTAGGGACCCGAAGGGTCACTAGTTACCAGAAAATTCTGACAGATTACTGGAAAAATTCTGGCAGATTACGGGAAAATTCTGACAGATTACCAGAAAATTCTGGCAGATTACTGGAAAAATTCTGGCAGATTACGGGAAAATTCTGACAGATTACCAGAAAATTCTGGCAGATTACTGGAAAAATTCTGGCAGATTACGGGAAAATTCTGACAGATTACCAGAAAATTCTGACAGATTACTGGAAAAATTCTGGCAGATTACGGAAAATTCTGACAGATTACCAGAAAATTCTGGCAGATTACTGGAAAAATTCTGGCAGATTACGGGAAAATTCTGACCGATTACCAGAAAATTCTGGCAGATTACTGGAAAAATTCTGGCAGATTACGGGAAAATTCTGACAGATTACCAGAAAATTCTGGCAGATTACTGGAAAATTCTGGCAGATTACGGGAAAATTCTGACAGATTACCAGAAAATTCTGGCAGATTACTGGAAAAATTCTGGCAGATTACGGGAAAATTCTGACCGATTACCAGAAAATTCTGGCGGATTACTGGAAAAATTCTGGCAGATTACGGGAAAATTCTGACAGATTACCAGAAAATTCTGGCAGATTACTGGAAAAATTCTGGCAGATTACGGGAAAATTCTGACAGATTACCAGAAAATTCTGGCAGATTACTGGAAAAATTCTGGCAGATTACGGGAAAATTCTGACAGATTACCAGAAAATTCTGGCAGATCCTATATAAAAAGAATCGCTAGGGCAAGAAAAATAATCTTGACTATGGGGCTATAGGGGGCTACGAAGCTGCCCCATCACCATGCAGGCGCTGTGCTTAGCGGGTGCCACGAAGGAGAGGATGAGCGTTCAGCACAGCGCCTGCATAGTGGTGGGGCAGCTTCGAAGAGGAGCCGATTGGGGCGCGTTATTCAGCGCCTTCACCACCGATTCGTCTTCTTTCTTTTTTTTGCTTTGTTTATACTGCGAACGGGTGACGTGGGAATTCAGTAGGGCTTCAGAAGACGTGATCGGGGTGCCGTGGGAATTTAGTACGACTTCAGAAGACGTGATGGGGGTGCCGTGGGAAATCACTAGGACTTCAGAAGGCGTGATCGGGGTGACGTGGAAATTTAGTAGGGCTTCAGAAGACGTGATCGGGGTGTTGTGAAAACTCAGTAGGACTTCAGAAGACGTCATCGGAGTGACGTGGGAATTCAGTAGGACCTCAGAAGACGTGATCGGGGTGACGTGGGAACTCAGTAGGACTTCAGAAGGCGTGATCGGGGTGACGTGGGAATTCAGTAGGACTTCAGAAGGCGTGATCGGGGTGACGTAGAAATTCAGTAGGGCATCAGAAGACGAAATCGGGGTGACGTGGAAATTTAGTAGGGCTTCAGAAGACGTGATCTAGGTGACGTGGAAACTCAGTAAGACTTCAGAAGACCTCATCGGGGTGACGTGGAAATTCAGTAGGGCTTCAGAAGACGTGTTCGGGGTGCAGTGGGAATTTAGTAGGACTTCAGAAGACGTGATCGGGGTGACGTGGAAACTCAGTAGGACTTCAGAAGACGTCATCAGGAAGGCGTGGGAATTCAGTAGGACTTCAGAAGACGTGATGGGGGTGACGTGGAAATTTAGTAGGGCTTCAGAAGACGTGATCGAGGTGTCGTGAATTTAGTAGGGCTTCAGAAGACGTGATCGGGGTGACGTGGGAATTTAGTAGGGCTTCAGAAGACGTGATCGGGGTGACGTGGGAACTCAGTAGGACTTCAGAAGACGTCATCGGGGTGACGTGGAAATTTAGTAGGGCTTCAGAAGACGTGATCGGGGTGTCGTGGGAATTTAGTAGGGCTTCAGAAGACGTGATCGGGGTGACGTGGGAACTCAGTAGGACTTCAGAAGACGTCATCGGGGTGACGTGGAAATTTAGTAGCGCTTCAGAAGACGTGATCGTGGTGTTGTGAAAACTCAGTAGGACTTCAGAAGACGTCATCGGAGTGACGTGGAAATTCAGTAGGACTTCAGAAGGCGTGATCGGGGTGACGTAGGAATTCAGTAGGGCTTCAGAAGACGTCATCGGGGTGACGTGGGAATTCAGTAGGACTTCAGAAGGCGTGATCGGGGTGACGTGGAAATTTAGCAGCGCATCAGAAGACGTGATGGGGTGCCGTGGGAATTCAGCAGCGCATCAGAAGGCGTGATCGCGGTGACGGCGAAACCAAACGAATACTACATGGAGGGTCGCCGGCGAAGCCGGCCCAACGTTTGGCGAAGCCAAACGAATACCACATGTCTATCGTTTGGCGAAGTCAAACGAATACTACATAGAGGGTGGCCGGCGAAGCCGGCCCATCGTTTGGCGAAGCCAAACGAATACTACATGGAGGGTGGCCGGAGAAGTCGGCCCATCGTTTGGCGAAGCCAAACGAATACTACATGGAGGGTGGCCGGCGAAGCCGGCCCATCGTTTTGTGAAGCCAAACGAATACTACATGGAAGGTGGCCGGCGAAGCCGGCCCATCGTTTGGCGAAGCCAAACGAATACTACATCGAGGGTGGCCGGCGAAGCCGGCCCATGGTTTGGCGAAGCCAAACGAATACTACATAGAGAGTGGCCGGCGAAGCCGGCCCATCGTTTGGCGGAGCCAAACGAATACTACAGGGAGGGTGGCCGGCGAAGCCGGCCCATCGTTTTGCGAAGCCAAACGAATACTACATATCTATCGCTGGGCGAAGCCAAACGAATACTGCATAGAGGGTGGCCGGCGAAGCCGGCCCATCGTTTGGCGGAGCCAAACGAATACGACATGGAGGGTGGCCGGCGAAGCCGGCCCATCGTTTTGCGAAGCCAAACGAATACTACATATCTATCGCTGGGCGAAGCCAAACGAATACTGCATAGAGGGTGGCCGGCGAAGCCGGCCCATCGTTTGGCGAAGCCAAACGAATACTACAGGGAGGGTGGCCGGCGAAGCCGGCCCATCGTTTGGCGAAGCCAAACGAATACTACAGGCTATAAAACGGCGAAATTCACATGGTTCCTACGCGCGCTGGTGCGGAGCGGAGGTTAGAGAGAGTGAGAGAGCGGAGGGCAGACGGAGGCCCAGGCGTCGCGCCTCAAATGATGTGAATTACGACGTTTTATAGAGGGTACATGGAGGGTGGCCGGCGAAGCCGGCTCATCGTTTTGCGAAGCCAAACGAATACTACATATCTATCGCTGGGCGAAGCCAAACGAATACTGCATAAAGGGTGGCCGGCGAAGCCGGCCCATCGTTTGGCGGAGCCAAACGAATACGACATGGAGGGTGGCCGGCGAAGACGGCCCATCGTTTGGTGAAGCCAAACGAATACTACAGGGAGGGTGGCCGGCGAAGCCGGCCCATCGTTTGGCGAAGCCAAACGAATACTACAGGCTATTAAACGGCGAAATTCACATGGTTCCTACGCGCGCTGGTGCGTAGAAGAGGTTAGAGAGAGTGAGAGAGCGGAGGGCAGACGGAGGCCAGGCGTCGCGCGCGCCGCTCGCGCCTCGAATGATGTGAATTACGACGTTTTATAGAGGGTACATGGAGGGTACCCGGCCCATCGTTTGGCGAAGCCAAACGAATACTACATGGAGGTTGGCCGGCGCAGCCGGCCCATCGTTTGGCGAAGCCAAACGAATACTACATGGAGGGTGGCCGGCGAAGCCGGCCCATCGTTTGGCGAAGCCAAACGATTACTACATAGAGGGTGGCCGGCGCAGCCGGCCCATCGTTTGGCGAAGCCAAACGAATACTACATGGAGGGTGGCCGGCGAAGCCGGCCCACCGTTTGGCGAAGCCAAACGAATACTACATGGAGGGTGGCCGGCGAAGCCGGCCCATCGTTTTGCGAAGCCAAACGAATACTACATGGAAGGTGGCCGGCGAAGCCGGCCCATCGTTTGGCGAAGCCAAACGAATACTACATCGAGGGTGGCCGGCGAAGCCGGCCCATGGTTTGGCGAAGCCAAACGAATACTACATAGAGAGTGGCCGGCGAAGCCGGCCCATCGTTTGGCGGAGCCAAACGAATACTACATGGAGGGTGGCCGGCGAAGCCGGACCATCGTTTGGCGAAGCCAAACGAATACTACAGGGAGGGTGGCCGGCGAAGCCGGCCCATCGTTTTGCGAAGCCAAACGAATACTACATATCTATCGCTGGGCGAAGCCAAACGAATACTGCATAGAGGGTGGCCGGCGAAGCCGGCCCATCGTTTGGCGGAGCCAAACGAATACGACATGGAGGGTGGCCGGCGAAGCCGGCCCATCGTTTTGCGAAGCCAAACGAATACTACATATCTATCGCTGGGCGAAGCCAAACGAATACTGCATGGAGGGTGGCCGGCGAAGCCGGCCCATCGTTTGGCGGAGCCAAACGAATACTACATGGAGGGTGGCCGGCGAAGCCGGCCCATCGTTTGGCGAAGCCAAACGAATACTACAGGGAGGGTGGCCGGCGAAGCCGGCCCATCGTTTGGCGAAGCCAAACGAATACTACAGGCTATAAAACGGCGAAATTCACATGGTTCCTACGCGCGCTGGTGCGGAGCGGAGGTTAGAGAGAGTGAGAGAGCGGAGGGCAGACGGAGGCCCAGGCGTCGCACCTCAAATGATGTGAATTACGACGTTTTATAGAGGGTACATGAAGGGTGGCCGGCGAAGCCGGCCCATCGTTTTGCGAAGCCAAACGAATACTACATGGAGGTTGGTCGGCGCAGCCGGCTCATGGTTTGGAGAAGCCAAACGAATACTACATAGAGAGTGGCCGGCGAAGCCGGCCCATCGTTTGGCGAAGCCAAACGAATACTACATATCTATCGCTGGGCGAAGCCAAACGAATACTGCATAGAGGGTGGCCGGCGAAGCCGGCCCATCGTTTGGCGGAGCCAAACGAATACGACATGGAGGGTGGCCGGCGAAGCCGGCCCATCGTTTTGCGAAGCCAAACGAATACTACATATCTATCGCTGGGCGAAGCCAAACGAATGCTGCATAGAGGGTGGCCGGCGAAGCCGGCCCATCGTTTGGCGGAGCCAAACGAATACTACATGGAGGGTGGCCGGCGAAGCCGGCCCATCGTTTGGCGAAGCCAAACGAATACTACAGGCCACAAAACGGCGAAATTCACATGGTTCCTACGCGTTCTGGTGCGGAGCGGAGGTTAGAGACAGTGAGAGAGAGGAGGGCAGACGGAGGCCCAGGCGTCGCGCCTCAAATGATGTGAATTACGACGTTTTATAGAGGGTACATGGAGGGTGGCCGGCGAAGCCGGCTCATCGTTTGGCGAAGCCAAACGATTACTACATGGCGGGTGGCCGGCAAAGCCGGCCCATCGTTTGGCGAAGCCAAACGAATACTACATGAAGGGTGGCCGGCGAAGCCGGCCCATCGTTTGGCGAAGCCAAACGAATACTACATGGAGGGTGGCCGGCGAAGCCGGCCCATGGTTTGGCCAAGCCAAACGAATACTACATGGAGGGTGGCCGGCGAAGCCGGCCCGTTTGGCGAAGCCAAACGAATGCTACATCGAGGGTGGACGGCGAAGCCGGCCCATGGTTTGGCGAAGCCAAACGAATACTACATAGAGGGTGGCCTGCGAAGCCGGCCCATCGTTCGGCGAAGCCAAACGAATACTACATAGAGGGTGGCCGGCGAAGCCGGCCCATCGTTCGGCGAAGCAGAACGAATACTATACGGAGGGTAGCAGGCGAAGCCGGCCAATCGTTCGGCAAAGCCGACCGAATACTATATGGTGGGTGGCCGGCGAAGCCGGCCCATCGTTCGGCCAAGCCGACCGAATACAACGCGTGGTGAATGGAGGTGGGTCGGCAAAGCCGGCCCATCGTTTGGCGGAGCCAAACGAATACTACGCGTGGTGAATGGAGGTGGGTCGGCGAAGCCGGCCCATCGTTCGGCGAAGCCAAACGATTACTACATAGAGGGTGGCCGGCGAAGCCGGCCCATCGTTTGGCGAAGCCAAACGAATACTACATGGAGGGTGGCCGGCGAAGCCGGCCCATCGTTTTACTACATGGAGGGTGGCCGGCGAAGCCGGCCCATGGTTTGGCTAAGCCAAACGAATACTACATGGAGGGTGGCCGGCGAAGCCGGCCCATCGTTTGGCGAAGCCAAACGAATGCTACATCGAGGGTGGCCGGCGAAGCCGGCCCATGGTTTGGCGAAGCCAAACGAATGCTACATCGAGGGTGGACGGCGAAGCCGGCCCATGGTTTGGCGAAGCCAAACGAATACTACATAGAGGGTGGCCGGCGAAGCCGGCCCATCGTTCGGCGAAGCCAAACGAATACTACATAGAGGGTGGCCGGCGAAGCCGGCCCATCGTTTGGCGGAGCCAAACGAATACTACGCGTGGTGAATGGAGGTGGGTCGGCGAAGCCGGCCCATCGTTTGGCGAAGCCAAACGAATACTACATGGAAGGTGGCCGGCGAAGCCGGCCCATCGTTTGGCGAAGCCAAACGAATACTACATCGAGGGTGGCCGGCGAAGCCGGCCCATCGTTCGGCCAAGCCGACCGAATACAACGCGTGGTTAATGGAGGTGGGTCGGCAAAGCCGGCCCATCGTTTGGCGGAGCCAAACGAATACTACGCGTGGTGATTGGAGGTGGGTCGGTGAAGCCGGCCCTTCGTTCGGCGAAGCAGAACGAATACTATACGGAGGGTAGCAGGCGAAGCCGGCCAATCGTTCGGCAAAGCCGAACGAATACTATACGGTGGGTGGCCGGCAAAGCCGGCCCATCGTTCGGCGAAGCCGAACAAATACTACGCGTGGTGAATGGAGGTGGGTCGGCGAAGTCGGCCCATCGTTTGGCGGAGCCAAGCGAATACTACGCGTGGTGATTGGAGGTGGGTCGGTGAAGCCGGCCCTTCGTTCGGCGAAGCAGAACGAATACTATACGGAGGGTAGCAGGCGAAGCCGGCCCATCGTTCGGCGAAGCCGAACGAATACTTCACAAAGGGTGGCCGGCGAAGCCGGCCTACCGTTCGGCGAAGCTGAACGAATACTATACGGTGGATGGCCGGCGAAGCCTGCTCGCTGCGAGGATGCAAATGATACGTACCGATCTTGCGTGTTGCCACCTAAGAGCGCAGCATGTTTGGAGAATTGAAAACATTGAGCAGTTAAAAGGCTTTTTGACGTCATGTTTATTTGCTTGCTTGACCATTTTTCAAAAAGGACAACTATACTACTGTCGTCGTGGTATTCGGTCTTTGGAACGGCGCTGGCCACATGGTTGTAGACGTACTGGTCTATTCACGTTGCTTTCACAAGCATGTTTAGGAGCTTGTACCGTACATTAGGGAGTGAAATTTATTGTTTCTTCTCGTGCGCAGGTGGACCTGGGATACAGACAGTGCGAGTGTGGAATAGTTGAGTAGCAGCATACGCGCACACGCGCGCGATACACCTTAGTGATTTTGACTCTGAAACAGAGGGTTTGCTGCCTCCAAGTCAAGTGGCTGCCCCGGGCTAGGGACCCGAAGGGTCACTAGTTACTGGAAAAATTCTGGCAGATTACGGGAAAATTCTGACAGATTACCAGAAAATTCTGACAGATTTGTGAAAAAGTTCTGACAGATTTCGGATAAATTCTGACAGATTACCAGAAAATTCTGGCAGATTACTGTAAAAATTCTGGCAGATTACGGGAAAATTCTGACAGATTACCAGAAAATTCTGGCAGATTACTGGAAAAATTCTGGCAGATTACGGGAAAATTCTGACAGATTACCAGAAAATTCTGGCAGATTACTGGAAAAATTCTGGCAGATTACGGGAAAACTCTGACAGATTACCAGAAAATTCTGACAGATTACTGGAAAAATTCTGGCAGATTACGGGAAAATTCTGACAGATTACCAGAAAATTCTGGCAGATTACTGGAAAAATTCTGGCAGATTACGGGAAAATTCTGACAGATTACCAGAAAATTCTGAAAGATTACTGGAAAAATTCTGGCAGATTACGGGAAAATTCTGACAGATTACCAGAAAATTCTGGCAGATTACTGGAAAAATTCTGGCAGATTACGGGAAAATTCTGACAGATTACCAGAAAATTCTGGCAGATTACTGGAAAAATTCTGGCAGATTACGGGAAAATTCTGACAGATTACCAGAAAATTCTGGCAGATTACTGGAAAAATTCTGGCAGATTACGGGAAAATTCTGACAGATTACCAGAAAATTCTGACAGATTACTGGAAAAATTCTGGCAGATTACGGGAAAATTCTGACAGATTACCAGAAAATTCTGGCAGATTACTGGAAAAATTCTGGCAGATTGCGGGAAAATTCTGACAGATTACCAGAAAATTCTGGCAGATTACTGGAAAAATTCTGGCAGATTACGGAAAATTCTGACAGATTACCAGAAAATTCTGACAGATTACTGGAAAAATTCTGGCAGATTACGGGAAAATTCTGACAGATTACCAGAAAATTCTGGCAGATTACTGGAAAAATTCTGGCAGATTACGGGAAAATTCTGACAGATTACCAGAAAATTCTGGCAGATTACTGGAAAAATTCTGGCAGATTACGGGAAAATCCTGGCAGATTACCAGAAAATTCTGACAGATTACTGAAGAAATTCTGGCAGATTACTGGAAAATTCTGACAGATTACCAGAAAATTCTGACAGATTTGTGAAAAAGTTCTGACAGATTTCGGATAAATTCTGACAGATTACGAGAAAATTACCACTAACAGAGGGCAAAATATTTTGGATATCTGCCAGAATTTTCTGGTACTTCCCGGACCTGAGGAAGCATTGTGGACGAGTTGTCCGAGGCTTGTAACTCCTGTTTTTTGCAGCCGATGTGTGCGAGATGACCTGAGTAAAGAAAGGCGTTGAGAATAAAGGAAGAACGGGGTTTTGATAAACCATCGTTAATCTAACCAAGAATTCAGGAAATTGTTATAGGACGTGGGCGGAGTGGCCCAATGGGTTGGCTGGCCCACGAGATATCCACTCACTTACCAGTCGTTTTTCATCGCGCTTCCGTTCTTAATCTTCTTAGAGGGACCCAAAGCTTACGTTTTAGCCTGAAAACGTGCAACATTTTCTTCGCAACTCTGCCTCTGAAGGCACGTTTTTTTTTGGCTAAAACGTAAGCTTTGGGTTCCTCTAAGAAAATTGAGAAAAGTGCGACGAAAAACGGCCGGTAAGTGGGTGAAAATCTCGTGGGCCAGCCAACCCATTGGGCCACTCCTCCCACGTCCTACAGCAGTTGCCCTGAAATCCTGGTTAGATGAGCGATGGTTTCCAATCAAAATCCCCGTTCTTCGCTTCATTGTCAACTTCTCTCTTTACTCAGGTCAGCTCGCACACATCGGCTGCAAAAAAAAACGGGAGTTACAACCCTCGGACAACTCGTCCACAATGATTCCCTAGCTGAATTTTGAGAGGCCATAACTCCGTTTCCAGGGGGTCTTGCACGATTCCAGAAGTGCACGACCCTCTTTCTCTACGCAGTATTCGTTCGGCTTCGCAGAACGATGGGCCGGCTTCGCCGGCAACCCTCGGTGTAGTATTCGTTCGGCTTCGCCGAAAGATGGGCCGGCTTCGCGGGCCACCCTCCGTGCAGTATTCGTTCGGCTTCGCCGAACGAAGGCCAACTTCGCCGACCCCCTCTCTCTACATTGTATTCGCTCGGCTTCGCCTACCCCTCCCTTTACGTGGTATTCGTTCGGCTTCACAGAACGATGGGCCGGCTTCGCCGGCCACCCTCCTCTAGTTAGTATTCGTTTGGCTCCACCGAACGATGGGCCGCTTCGCCGGCCACCTCCCCTCTAGGTAGTATTCGCCCGTCTCTGCCGAACGATGGGCCGGCTTCGTCAACCCCTTCCTCTACGCAGTATTCGTTCGGCTTCGCCGAACGATGGAGCCAACGGCGGGCCACCCTCCATGTATTATTCGCTCATGTTCGCCGAGCGATGGGCAGGCTTCGCCTGCCACCCTCCGTGTAATATTGGTTCAGCTTCACCGAACAATAGGCCGGGCCACCCTCCCTCCACGTAGTATTCGTTCGGAATCGCAGAACGATGGGCCGGCTTTTCCGAACACCCTTCCTCTGTGTAGTATTCGTTCAGCTTCGCCGACCACCCTCCGTCTAATGTTCGTTCAGCTTCACCGAATGATGGTCCGGGCCACCCTCCCTCTACGTAGTATTCGTTCGGCATTGCAGAACGATGGGCCGGCTTTGCCGACCCCCTCCGTTCACGTGGTATTAGATTGGCTTCGCCGAACGACGGGCCGGCTTAGCGGGCCACCCTTCGTGTGGTATTCGTTCGGCTTCGCCGGCCACCCTCCGTGTAGTATTCGTACGGCATCGCAGAAAGATGGGCCGGCTTTGCCCACCTCCCTCTCTCTACGTAGTATTCGTTCGCCCTCGCCGAACGATGGGCCATCTTGGCGGACCACCCTCCATGTAATATTCGATCGGCTCCGCCGAGCGATGGGCAGGCTTGGCGGGCCACCCTTCGTGTAGTATTCGTTCGACTTCGCCGGTCACCCTCCGTATGGTATTCGTGCGGCTTCGCAGGCCACCCTACATGTAGTATTCGTTTGGCTTTGCCAAACGATAGGAAATTCGCGCCTGATGTGCCTTTGGATGGTTGCGCTGGAGCGCGTATGTATGACGCGAGCGCAAGGAACAGTTACCCAATTTGTCCATATGCGGACCGTCGGCTTCAATCAGGCGTGAGGATTCAGCCTTTCTCTCAATGATGTAAGTATACAATCAGTTATAGATGTTTAATGAAACTGACAATTCAGAAAAAGTAAGGATTATCTGATTAGGTTTATAGTTAGTAAAGTTAAACGGATTATCTGATTTCGACATTAATAATTTCACGTAAATTCCTTCCAGTTTGTTTGAACGTCCGCCGCATGAATATTTTTTCTGCCAGTGGAAATAGTCATCTGTGATTGACCTCCTCTTTTTTTCACAAAAATCAGCGGATTTTTCAGATTTAAAACAGTTAAAATACCCCGAAAATCATTATTGAATTCTTTGGAAAAAACTTGGTAGTAAAATTTTCACCGGAAAGTTCTGCGATATTATCAACTTCTTCGTGAAAAAATCTTTGTTTTCTCACAGACAAAAATCCGATAAAAGAATGCGCCACGTGAAAAGATTTTTTTGCTAAACATCTTGCATTTTCTTCTGTCGAAAAATCTAATGAAGAATTTTTGGGCACAATGCTCACCATGAAAGTTTTTTCTGACTATTATTTTTTCGAAATAAATTTTGTTTCTTTTCAAATTTGCTTGTTCATTCAGAGGTCTCCTGCAAATTTTCATGACTCCGTAGTGAAAAATACTTCAGCAAAAAAATTTGGGAAAAAATGAGCGTGTAGAAATTAGGAGAAAATGAGCGTGAAGTGAAGAAATCTCTCCATTTTTTTGAAAAAAGGGCTGAAATGTCCGTCTTTCTAAATGAAAAATCGTTCAAAAATTCTTTGAAAAAAAATCTGGCTGCAAAACCTCCCACAAAATTTCTCGTAAAAAATGACAAAGCAACAAGACAGAACAAAGAAAAAAAACGAAAAACAAAGAGTCAAAATAAAAAAAATAAGCACAGAACAAGAAAAATAGAGCACATAAGTGAAAAAAACGGCTTAGCGGGCGAAAGCGCTGCAAAATCGAAGTGTTTATATTAGCCGCGAACAAAATGTAGAGTAAACAGATCGCCAAAACCTTGAAAACGTAAGAAATGGAGCAAAGTGGTGGAAACGGAAATGAAAATGATCAGCTGTGAGGCGCCGCGCGCGACACGCCGCGCTGCGTATCGACAATGCTGAAGAGTTCAGGCGCGGCCGATTCCGCGGATTTCTCGTCGCGCCGTTCCCATTCTTTATATATAGGATAGGATCAGTTTCGCAAAAATCGTGTTTTTGCGAACAATCGCGATCGCGCCGTTCCCATTCTTTATATATAGGATCAGTTTCGCAAAAATCGTGTTTTTGCGAACAATCGCGATTTTTACAATTTCCCAAAAAAAACTGATAACCTTTGAATTTCCGAAAGAGCGCCATTTGTGGGATTTTCGACCATATTCGCAATTCCGCAAAAATCGTGTTTTTTGCATAAAATTGCTATTTATTACAATTTTCCAACAAGTCCTAACCTTCGAGTTATTGAAAAATCGCCATTTTCAGGATTTTTGGCAGAATTTCAGAGCTCAGTTTCGCAAAAATCGTGTTTTTCGCGAAAAAACGCGATTTTCATGATTTTGGACGCTTTCTGACACTCAAATCTTTGTAAAGGTGGAATTTTTGGAATTTTTGACAGCGTTTCGAACTCTGCTTCGCAAAAAATCGCGATTTTTACAATTTTCCAACAATTTCTAACCTCTGAATTTTTGAAAAATAGCCATTTTTGGGAAATTCGACAACATTTCGAAAATTCGTCCGGCGAAGCCGAACAAATACTACACGGAGGGTAGCCGGCGAAGCCGGCCCATCTTTCGGCGAAGCCGAACGAATACTACGTAGAGGGAGCGTGGCCGGCAAAGCCGGCCCATCGTTCGGCGAAGCCGAACGAAGACTGCGTAGAGGAAGGGGTCGGCGAAGCCGGCCCATCGTTCGGCGGAGACGGGCGAATACTATCTAGAGAGGGTGGCCGGCGAAGCCGGCCCATCGTTCGGTGGAGCCAAACGAATACAATGTAGAGAGAGGGGTCGGCGAAGCCGGCCCTTCGTTCGGCGAAGCCGAACGAATACTACACCGAGGGTTGCCGGCGAAGCCGGCCCATCGTTCGGCGAAGCCGAACGAATACTGCGTAGAGGAAGGGGGTCGGCGAAGCCGGCCCATCGTTCGGCGGAGACGAGCGAATACTACCTAGACGGAGGGTGGCCGGCGAAGCCGGCCTGGAGTTCGGGGGAGCCGAACAGATATTACATGGAGTGTGGCCGGCGAAGCCGAACAGATACTACACGAGGGGTGGCTGGCGAAGCCGAACGACTACTACACGAGGGGTGGCTGGCGAAGCCGGCCCATCCTTAGGCGAAGCCGAACGAATGCTACCTAGAGGGAGGGTAGCCGGCGAAGCCGGCCCATCGTTCGGCGAAGCTGAACGAATACTGCTTAGAGGAAGGGGGTCGGCGAAGCCGGCCCATCGTTCGGCGGAGACGAGCGAATACTACCTAGACGGAGGGTGGCCGGCGAAGCCGGCTGCGTAGTTCGGCGAAGCCGAACAGATATTACATGGAGTGTGGCCGGCGAAGCCGAGCAGATACTACACGAGGGGTGGCTGGCGAAGTCGGCCTATCGTTCGGCGAAGCCGAACGAATACTACGTAGAGGAGCGTGGCCGGCAAAGCCGGCCATCGTTCGGCGAAGCCGAACGAATACTACATGGAGGGCAGCCAGCAAAGCCGGAGACGACGAAGTTGGACTTCCGTTTCACAAAGCTCGCTCTCTGCTAAGAGTTATGAAAGGGTAGCCATTTTGGGTGTAAGCGAGAAATGACCGGCGCCAGAGGGCGACGGCGGAAAGGTACGGGTGTGCAAGTTATACGTGTCGTCATTGCGTGCCACCACCTATGAACGCAGGTTGATTGAAGAATTTGAAACATTTAAGAGTTCAAATGCTTTCGTGTCTGTCTGCTCGTTTTTCAAAATGCGCAGCTGTACTACTGCCAGGGGGCACGCGCCTTCATGTCACGTGGCTGCCACGGGCTAGGGACCCGAAGGGTCACTAGTTACCAGAAAATTCTGACAGATTACGGGAAAATTCTGACAGATTACCAGAAAATTCTGGCAGATTACTGGAAAAATTCTGGCAGATTACGGGAAAATTCTGACAGATTACCAGAAAATTCTGACAGATTACTGGAAAAATTCTGGCAGATTACGGGAAAATTCTGACAGATTACCAGAAAATTCTGGCAGATTACTGGAAAAATTCTGGCAGATTACGGGAAAATTCTGACCGATTACCAGAAAATTCTGGCAGATTACTGGAAAAATTCTGGCAGATTACGGGAAAATTCTGACAGATTACCAGAAAATTCTGGCAGATTACTGGAAAAATTCTGGCAGATTACGGGAAAATTCTGACAGATTACCAGAAAATTCTGGCAGATTACTGGAAAAATTCTGGCAGATTACGGGAAAATTCTAACCGATTACCAGAAAATTCTGGCGGATTACTGGAAAAATTCTGGCAGATTACGGGAAAATTCTGACAGATTACCAAAAAATTCTGGCAGATTACTGGAAAAATTCTGGCAGATTACGGGAAAATTCTGACAGATTACCAGAAAATTCTGGCAGATTACTGGAAAAATTCTGGCAGATTACGGGAAAATTCTGACAGATTACCAGAAAATTCTGGCAGATTACTCGAAAAATTCTGGCAGATTACGGGAAAATTCTGACAGATTACCAGAAAATTCTGACAGATTACTGGAAAAATTCTGGCAGATTACGGGAAAATTCTGACAGATTACCAGAAAATTCTGGCAGATTACTGGAAAAATTCTGGCAGATTACGGGAAAATTCTGACAGATTACCAGAAAATTCTGACAGATTACTGGAAAAATTCTGGCAGATTACGGGAAAATTCTGACAGATTACCAGAAAATTCTGGCAGATTACTGGAAAAATTCTGGCAGATTACGGGAAAATTCTGACCGATTACCAGAAAATTCTGGCAGATTACTGGAAAAATTCTGGCAGATTACGGGAAAATTCTGACAGATTACCAGAAAATTCTGGCAGATTACTGGAAAAATTCTGGCAGATTACGGGAAAATTCTGACAGATTACCAGAAAATTCTGGCAGATTACTGGAAAAATTCTGGCAGATTACGGGAAAATTCTGACCGATTACCAGAAAATTCTGGCGGATTACTGGAAAAATTCTGGCAGATTACGGGAAAATTCTGACAGATTACCAGAAAATTCTGGCAGATTACTGGAAAAATTCTGGCAGATTACGGGAAAATTCTGACAGATTACCAGAAAATTCTGGCAGATTACTGGAAAAATTCTGGCAGATTACGGGAAAATTCTGACAGATTACCAGAAAATTCTGACAGATTTGTGAAAAAGTTCTGACAGATTTCGGATAAATTCTGACAGATTACCAGAAAATTCTGGCAGATTACTGTAAAAATTCTGGCAGATTACGGGAAAATTCTGACAGATTACCAGAAAATTCTGGCAGATTACTGGAAAAATTCTGGCAGATTACGGGAAAATTCTGACAGATTACCAGAAAATTCTGGCAGATTACTGGAAAAATTGTGGCAGATTACGGGAAAATTCTGACAGATTACCAGAAAATTCTGACAGATTACTGGAAAAATTCTGGCAGATTACGGGAAAATTCTGACAGATTACCAGAAAATTCTGGCAGATTACTGGAAAAATTCTGGCAGATTACGGGAAAATTCTGACAGATTACCAGAAAATTCTGACAGATTACTGGAAAAATTCTGGCAGATTACGGGAAAATTCTGACAGATCACCAGAAAATTCTGGCAGATTACTGGAAAAATTCTGGCAGATTACGGGAAAATTCTGACAGATTACCAGAAAATTCTGGCAGATTACTGGAAAAATTCTGGCAGATTACGGGAAAATTCTGACAGATTACCAGAAAATTCTGGCAGATTACTGGAAAAATTCTGGCAGATTACGGAAAATTCTGACAGATTACCAGAAAATTCTGACAGATTACTGGAAAAATTCTGGCAGATTACGGGAAAATTCTGACAGATTACCAGAAAATTCTGGCAGATTACTGGAAAAATTCTGGCAGATTACGGAAAATTCTGACAGATTACCAGAAAATTCTGGCAGATTACTGGAAAAATTCTGGCAGATTACGGGAAAATTCTGACAGATTACCAGAAAATTCTGACAGATTACTGGAAAAATTCTGGCAGATTACGGGAAAATTCTGACAGATTACCAGAAAATTCTGGCAGATTACTGGAAAAATTCTGGCAGATTACGGGAAAATTCTGACAGATTACCAGAAAATTCTGGCAGATTACTGGAAAAATTCTGGCAGATTACGGGAAAATCCTGGCAGATTACCAGAAAATTCTGACAGATTACTGAAGAAATTCTGGCAGATTACTGGAAAATTCTGACAGATTACCAGAAAATTCTGACAGATTTGTGAAAAAGTTCTGACAGATTTCGGATAAATTCTGACAGATTACGAGAAAATTACCACTAACAGAGGGCAAAATATTTTGGATATCTGCCAGAATTTTCTGGTACTTCCCGGACCTGAGGAAGCATTGTGGACGAGTTGTCCGAGGCTTGTAACTCCTGTTTTTTGCAGCCGATGTGTGCGAGATGACCTGAGTAAAGAAAGGCGTTGAGAATAAAGGGAAGAACGGGGTTTTTGATAAACCATCGTTAATCTAACCAAGAATTCAGGGAAATTGTTATAGGACGTGGGCGGAGTGGCCCAATGGGTTGGCTGGCCCACGAGATATCCACTCACTTACCAGTCGTTTTTCATCGCGCTTCCGTTCTTAATCTTCTTAGAGGGACCCAAAGCTTACGTTTTAGCCTGAAAACGTGCAACATTTTCTTCGCAACTCTGCCTCTGAAGGCACGTTTTTTTTTGGCTAAAACGTAAGCTTTGGGTTCCTCTAAGAAAATTGAGAAAAGTGCGACGAAAAACGGCCGGTAAGTGGGTGAAAATCTCGTGGGCCAGCCAACCCATTGGGCCACTCCTCCCACGTCCTACAGCAGTTGCCCTGAAATCCTGGTTAGATGAGCGATGGTTTCCAATCAAAATCCCCGTTCTTCGCTTCATTGTCAACTTCTCTCTTTACTCAGGTCAGCTCGCACACATCGGCTGCAAAAAAAACGGGAGTTACAACCCTCGGACAACTCGTCCACAATGATTCCCTAGCTGAATTTTGAGAGGCCATAACTCCGTTTCCAGGGGGTCTTGCACGATTCCAGAAGTGCACGACCCTCTTTCTCTACGCAGTATTCGTTCGGCTTCGCAGAACGATGGGCCGGCTTCGCCGGCAACCCTCGGTGTAGTATTCGTTCGGCTTCGCCGAAAGATGGGCCGGCTTCGCGGGCCACCCTCCGTGCAGTATTCGTTCGGCTTCGCCGAACGAAGGGCCGGCTTCGCCGACCCCCTCTCTCTACATTGTATTCGCTCGGCTTCGCCTACCCCCTCCCTTTACGTGGTATTCGTTCGGCTTCACAGAACGATGGGCCGGCTTCGCCGGCCACCCTCCCTCTAGTTAGTATTCGTTTGGCTCCACCGAACGATGGGCCGGCTTCGCCGGCCACCCTCCCTCTAGGTAGTATTCGCCCGTCTCTGCCGAACGATGGGCCGGCTTCGTCAACCCCCTTCCTCTACGCAGTATTCGTTCGGCTTCGCCGAACGATGGGCCGGCTTGGCGGGCCACCCTCCATGTATTATTCGCTCATGTTCGCCGAGCGATGGGCAGGCTTCGCCTGCCACCCTCCGTGTAATATTGGTTCAGCTTCACCGAACAATAGGCCGGGCCACCCTCCCTCCACGTAGTATTCGTTCGGAATCGCAGAACGATGGGCCGGCTTTTCCGAACACCCTTCCTCTGTGTAGTATTCGTTCGGCTTCGCCGACCACCCTCCGTCTAATGTTCGTTCAGCTTCACCGAATGATGGTCCGGGCCACCCTCCCTCTACGTAGTATTCGTTCGGCATCGCAGAACGATGGGCCGGCTTTGCCGACCCCCTCCGTTCACGTGGTATTAGATTGGCTTCGCCGAACGACGGGCCGGCAGCGGGCCACCCTTCGTGTGGTATTCGTTCGGCTTCGCCGGCCACCCTCCGTGTAGTATTCGTACGGCATCGCAGAAAGATGGGCCGGCTTTGCCCACCTCCCTCTCTCTACGTAGTATTCGTTCGCCCTCGCCGAACGATGGGCCATCTTGGCGGGCCACCCTCCATGTAATATTCGATCGGCTCCACCGAGCGATGGGCAGGCTGGCGGGCCACCCTTCGTGTAGTATTCGTTCGACTTCGCCGGTCACCCTCCGTATGGTATTCGTGCGGCTTCGCAGGCCACCCTACATGTAGTATTCGTTTGGCTTTGCCAAACGATAGGAAATTCGCGCCTGATGTGCCTTTGGATGGTTGCGCTGGAGCGCGTATGTATGACGCGAGCGCAAGGAACAGTTACCCAATTTGTCCATATGCGGACCGTCGGCTTCAATCAGGCGTGAGGATTCAGCCTTTCTCTCAATGATGTAAGTATACAATCAGTTATAGATGTTTAATGAAACTGACAATTCAGAAAAAAGTAAGGATTATCTGATTAGGTTTATAGTTAGTAAAGTTAAACGGATTATCTGATTTCGACATTAATAATTTCACGTAAATTCCTTCCAGTTTGTTTGAACGTCCGCCGCATGAATATTTTTTCTGCCAGTGGAAATAGTCATCTGTGATTGATCTCCTCTTTTTTTTCACAAAAATCAGCGGATTTTTTCAGATTTAAAACAGTTAAAATACCCCGAAAATCATTATTGAATTCTTTGGAAAAAACTTGGTTGTAAAATTTTCACCGGAAAGTTCTGCGATATTATCAACTTCTTCGTGAAAAAATCTTTGTTTTCTCACAGACAAAAATCCGATAAAAAAGAATGCGCCACGTGAAAAAGATTTTTTTGCTAAACATCTTGCATTTTCTTCTGTCGAAAAATCTAATGAAGAATTTTTGGGCACAATGCTCACCATGAAAGTTTTTTCTGACTATTATTTTTTCGAAATAAATTTTGTTTCTTTTCAAATTTGCTTGTTCATTCAGAGGTCTCCTGCAAATTTTCATGACTCCGTAGTGAAAAATACTTCAGCAAAAAAATTTGGGAAAAAATGAGCGTGTAGAAATTAGGAGAAAATGAGCGTGAAGTGAAGAAATCTCTCCATTTTTTTTTTGAAAAAAGGGCTGAAATGTCCGTCTTTCTAAATGAAAAATCGTTCAAAAATTCTTTGAAAAAAAATCTGGCTGCAAAACCTCCCACAAAATTTCTCGTAAAAAATGACAAAGCAACAAGACAGAACAAAGAAAAAAAACGAAAAACAAAAAGTCAAAATAAAAAATTAAGCACAGAACAAGAAAAATAGAGCACATAAGTGAAAAAAACGGCTTAGCGGGCGAAAGCGCTGCAAAATCGAAGTGTTTATATTAGCCGCGAACAAAATGTAGAGTAAACAGATCGCCAAAACCTTGAAAACGTAAGAAATGGAGCAAAGTGGTGGAAACGGAAATGAAAATGATCAGCTGTGAGGCGCCGCGCGCGACACGCCGCGCTGCGTATCGACAATGCTGAAGAGTTCAGGCGCGGCCGATTCCGCGGATTTCTCGTCGCGCCGTTCCCATTCTTTATATATAGGATCAGTTTCGCAAAAATCGTGTTTTTGCGAACAATCGCGATTTTTACGATTTTCCAAAAATTTATGACCTTGAAATTTCCGAAAGAGCGAAATTTTCAGGATTTTCGACCATATTTGCAATCGCGATTCCGCAAAAATCGTGTTTTTTTTTGCGGAAAATCGCGATTTTTACTATTTTCCAACAATTAAGAACCTTCAAATTTTTTAAAATAGCCATTTTTGGGAAATTCGACAACATTTCAGAAATGAGTTTCGCAAAAATCGTGTTTTTTGCGAAAAATCGCGATTTTTACGATTTTCCAAGAGTTTATGACCTAGGAATTTCCGAAAGAGCGAAATTTTTGGGAGTTTCGACCACTACACGCTATTAAGAACCATCAATTTTTTTAAATAGCAATTTTTGAGAAATTCGACAACATTTAGAAAATTAGTGTCGCAAAAATCGTGTTTTTTGCGAAAAATCGCAATTTTTACGATTTTCCAAAAATTTCTAACCTCTGAATTTTTGAAAAAATAGCAATTTTTAGGAAATTTGACAGCATTTCGAAAATCAGTTTCGCGAAAATCGTGTTTTTGCGCGATTTTTACGATTTTCCAACGATTTCTAACCATCAAAACTCGAAAAACCGAGATTTCTCAATTTTTCGACGAAGCTCAAAACGCCACGCTCATGAAATCGTGTTTTTGACCGAAAATCACGATTTTCTCGATTCTAGGCAGAATTCGGGCTTTGAGTTTTTAGATGAACTGCAATTTTTCGAATTTTCGACAATGTTCCAGATGCCAGATTCGTAAATGTCGTATTTTCGCCTGAATATTCAGATTCCCTCGATTTTAGAAGAATTTGAGCTTGGGATTTTCACGAAAACAGTTTTCAGCACAATTCGAACTCTCAAACAGCAAAAATCGCGCATGTGTCAGAGAAAAACCATACTATCGATTTCAGGACGACATTCATTCAACTTTCAAATTCCACGAGACCTTGGATTTTTCGCATTTCTAACGAATTGTCGACTGTTAACTTGACACCACTCACGGAAATCCTCTGACTTCCTCCCAAAATTTTCCACCACTTATCAAGGTTACGATTCAACCTAGCCTTCACCATATACGTACGAACACACAAAACCCATCAAAGTTTTTCAGCTCCTCACAACAACAAGAATTCACCAAGAAATACACAAAAATCTCCAAAATAAATTCACAACAAATCAGAAAAAAACCTGAAAAAAACACACAAAAACCTCAAAAAAAAACGATCTTTTCTATCAAAATTTGCGCATAGATCTCCCACAATCATCATAAATAACACATTATATTTATACGCATTTAATCACATCAATCACGAAAGCTCCACCACCAATACGTCCAGCGTAGTTGCCCCTGCGGAGCATACGATGAAGACGACCGACTGGGAACTGAAGTCCAGCTCGCGATGAGCGTGACTTAGCCTTTCCACCGGTCTTCGCCCTGCCTCCTTTTCCACGTACAGAAATCGTTGATGTAGAAGTTGCAGCGAGATGAGAACACTCACGGGTAGTCTGGCCGCGTTTTGGCCGTCGGTATATGCCCGAGCCGGCTCCTCATGTCCCGCCCCCACTCGGAGCGCTATCGGAGGGGCTGGACACGGCTGGGGGCGGAGTCCCACAGGCCGATCTTTGAAAAGGTGAAATTTTTAAAATTTTTGACAGCATTTCGAACTCCGTTTCGGATAAATCGCGTTTTTTGCATCAAATCATGATTTTTGCGATTTTCCAACAATTTCTAACCTTCGAATTTTCGAAAATGAGTGATTTTTGAGATTTTCGACAACATTTAAACGCTCCATTTTACAAAAATCGTATTTTTCAAAGAAAATCGCGATTTTCACAACTTCGGACAACTTCTAGTCTTCCAATTTCTGAAAAAAAGAGCCATTTTCAAAATTTTCGACAATATTTGAAATCTAATTTTCACAAGAATCGCGCTTTTTGCATAAAATTGCGCTTTTTACAAATTTCCAACAATTTCTAACCTTCGAATTTTCAAAAATGAGTGATATTTGAGATTTTCGACAACATTCAAAAGTCAAATTTCGCAAAATCGTGTTTTTCGCAGTAAATCGCGATTTTTACAATTTCCCAAAAAAACTGATAACCTTTGAATTTCCGAAAGAGCGCCATTTGTGGGATTTTCGACCATATTCGCAATTCCGCAAAAATCGTGTTTTTTGCATAAAATTGCTATTTATTACAATTTTCCAACAAGTCCTAACCTTCGAGTTATTGAAAAATCGCCGGATTTTTGGCAGAATTTCAGAGCTCAGTTTCGCAAAAATCGTGTTTTTCGCAAAAAAACGCGATTTTCATGATTTTGGACGCTTTCTGACACTCAAATCTTTGTAAAGGTGGAATTTTTTGAATTTTTGACAGCGTTTCGAACTCTGCTTCGCAAAAATCGTGTTTTTCGCAAAAAATCGCGATTTTTACAATTTTTCAACAACTTCTAACCTCTGAATTTTGGAAAAATAGCCATTTTTGGGAAATTCGACATTTCGAAAATCAGTTTCGCAAAAATCGTGTTTTTGCGAACAATCGCGATTTTTACTATTTTCCAACAATTAGGAACCTTCAAATTTTTTAAAAATAGCCATTTTTGGGAAATTCGACAACATTTCGAAAATAAGTTTCGCAAAAATCGTGTTTTTTGCGAAAAATCGCGATTTCTACGATTTTCCAAGAGTTTATGACCTTGGAATTTCCGAAAGAGCGAAATTTTTAAGATTTTCGACCACTACACGCTATTAAGAACCTTCAATTTTTTTTAAAAATAGCAATTTTTGAGAAATTCGACAACATTTCGAAAATTACTGTCGCAAAAATCGTGTCTTTCGCCATAAAACGCCATTTTCATGATTTTGGACGCTTTCTGACACTCAAATCTTTGTAAAGGTGGAATTTTTGGAATTTTTGACAGCGTTTCGAACTTTGCTTCGCAAAAATCGTGTTTTTTGCGAAAAATCGCAATTTTTACGATTTTCCAAAAATTTCTAACCTCTGAATTTTTGAAAAAATAGCAATTTTTAGGAAATTTGACAGCATTTCGAAAATCAGTTTCGCGAAAATCGTGTTTTTGCGCGATTTTTACGATTTTCCAACGATTTCTAACCATCAAAACTCGAAAAACCGAGATTTCTCAATTTTTCGACGAAGCTCAAAACGCCACGCTCATGAAATCGTGTTTTTGACCGAAAATCACGATTTTCTCGATTCTAGGCAGAATTCGGGCTTTGAGTTTTTAGATGAACTGCAATTTTTCGAATTTTCGACAATGTTCCAGATGCCAGATTCGTAAATGTCGTATTTTCGCCTGAATATTCAGATTCTCTCGATTTTAGAAGAATTTGAGCTTGGGATTTTCACGAAAACAGTTTTCAGCACAATTCGAACTCTCAAACAGCAAAAATCGCGCATGTGTCAGAGAAAAACCATATTATCGATTTCAGGACGACATTCATTCAACTCTCAAATTCCACGAGACCTTGGATTTTTCGCATTTCTAACGAATTGTCGACTGTTAACTTGACACCACTCACGGAAATCCTCTGACTTCCTCCCAAAATTTTCCACCACTTATCAAGGTTACGATTCAACCTAGCCTTCACCATATACGTACGAACACACAAAACCCATCAAAGTTTTTCAGCTCTTCACAACAACAAGAATTCACCAAGAAATACACAAAAATCTCCAAAATAAATTCACAACAAATCAGAAAAAAACCTGAAAAAAACACACAAAAACCTCAAAAAAAACGATCTTTTCTATCAAAATTTGCGCATAGATCTCCCACAATCATCATAAATAACACATTATATTTATACGCATTTAATCACATCAATCACGAAAGCTCCACCACCAATACGTCCAGCGTAGTTGCCCCTGCGGAGCATACGATGAAGACGACCGACTGGGAACTGAAGTCCAGCTCGCGATGAGCGTGACTTAAGCCCCTTTCACAGTCTGCCGGACGTTGCCGTCCGACACGTTATAAGAGTGCCGCAGTGCGATGGAAGCTGCGGTGAACAACCGTCAGTTCCGACTCTCCAGTACAAAATATGTGGCGAAACAACATGTTTTTACCCGTCACAACTTGCTGCGACGTCGTGTCAATGATTTCACCGCAGTGCGACGTCGGTCGGCCGATATCGCAGTGCGGGCCGCACCGACGCCGCAGCCCTATCTTATAACGTACCGGACGGCGTCGTCCGGCAGACTGTGAAAGGCGCTTTAGCCTTTCCACCGGTCTTCGCCCCGCCTCCTTTCACACGTACAGAAATCGTTGATGTAGAAGTTGCAGCGAGATGAGAACACTCACGGGTAGTCTGGCCGCGTTTTGGCCGTCGGTATATGCCCGAGCCGGCTCCTCATGTCCCGCCCCCACTCGGAGCGCTATCGGAGGGGCTGGACACGGCTGGGGGCGGAGTCCCACAGGCCGCCTCGCTCATAGAACCCGGGGCCCCGCACCACACACCTTACCCATTGACAAGTCAGTGACCACTCTCTCTCTCTCTCGACCAACCACCATGGAGACAAGATAAGAAGGCACAGGAGTCCTTCTCCGTCTACATCTACCGTGTGCTCAAGCAGGTCCACCCCGACACCGGTGTCTCCTCGAAGGCCATGTCGATCATGAACTCGTTCGTGAACGACGTCTTCGAGCGCATCGCTGCCGAAGCCAGCCGTCTCGCCAACTACAACAAGCGATCGACGATCTCTTCTCGCGGAATCCAGACAGCTGTCCGACTCATCCTTTCCGGTGAGCTCGCCAAGCACGCCGTCTCTGAGGGCACCAAGGCCGTCACCAAATACACTTCCAGCAAGTAAATTCGTTTACCTGCCTCGGTGTATTTTTTTATCTAACCCAACGGCCCTCTTTAGGGCCACAATTGACTGATCAAAGTGAATCAAGAATCGAATCTACTGCATTTGTTTGATGATAAAGCGAATTTGTGTGTGAATTCTAAACATGATTTCAGCTTTTTCAATGAATATTCAGGTCATCCGATTTGTCTCACCAAAAACAGGCAAAACCACTCAACATTTCGAAAAATCATGGAAAACAGAGAAGTACAAACGCAATCGTAGAAAGCAGGTGATTTGGAGGTGAGATAGGGTAGAAATGGACTGAATCGATGAGAGGAAATCACACTGCACGCTCTGCAGAGGTCGAAGTGGGTCGCCATGATCTGCGTGTATCGCAGCGGTTGCGAAACTGCAATGTCCTCTCGCTAATTTCTGAAATTTTGTGGCCCTCACAAGTGATTTTCCAGTTAGAAATAACTATTTCCCAATCGTTTACTCCCACTTTCTGATTTCACTGCCCATTTTACCCCCTCGGGGGATTAGCCGATCCCAGCAGCAGTGCAACGCTGGGCCGTCCCGTATCTCGCGTGGGTTTGTCAACGCCGCTCAACAAAGCGCCCATCCAGCAGTGGAGGGTGTGGGTTGAAATGTTAAAACCACAATGAATTGCCCCCTATTTCGAATGAAACTCGAATTCTATGCCATCTCGATGTTCGTGAAGAAGGGAATTCAGCTAGGAAAATCACTGTTTTCTGATAGAAGAGACGATTTACGAGTTTTCATAGAGAATTTCTCGTATATTCGTCGCGTTAGAGATGCAGAACACAGGAAAATGTCCGAATCGTCAAAAAACCGTAAAGGAATTGAAAATGATGAAATTTCTCGCGGTTTTGACGGAATTTCAGCTGTCAAAGTAGTCACTAGATGATGACTACACTGTTTTCCAGCAAAAGTTGACGAGACTTTGAAATACGATGAAAATTTTTAGAGAGTGCTCAAAAATGGTGAGCTCTCAGAGGAAAATGGCGATTTTGTGAGTTTTTGGCAGATGGCCAACTTTCGAAAATACAGTTCTAGAACATCTGAGAAAGTTTAGTTCTCCCAGAAATCCTTGAGAAAAGCTATTTTTAGAAGAGTTGTTTGAAATTTCATTAAAAATAGGGTTTTCCTCGTGAAAATTGTGAATTTTTTGATTTATTTTGCATTCTATTGACTGTCAGATTTTTAAATTCCAAAAGTTACGGTGATTCATTCGGATTTTTGCAATTCATCGACTTTTCAATACATCAGTAGTGCCGTTTCGAGCCGACACTTTCCTGGAAACTGCCGAAAACAGACTGACTTCATGTGTTTTCCAATTTTCATCCCCAACTTTCAAATGAAAAGGAATTTATGATGATTTTCGACGTTATTTTCAATACAAATACTATTGTTTTGACATGTGTGGACAATTCTCATTAAAATAATCAGAAACATCGAGATTTCACGTGTCAAACATCCTTCCTTCCACTTTGGGCGATTTTTGGCACGATGTCAACTTAGGGGCGACGACAACCCTCAGCGCGGGGACAACTAGGCTCCGCCTCCTCGCTGCGACACGCTTATAAAATCGATGCTGTGAAGGCTCAGGCTATCTGTTCGCTCAGGACATCATCGCTACCAATGGCTCGTACTAAGCAGACCGCTCGTAAATCGACTGGAGGAAAGGCCCCACGTAAGCAGCTCGCCACCAAGGATGATGCTCTAATTCTAACCCAACGGCCCTCTTTAGGGCCACATTTTGTGCCATGTGAATCGCATCGAGATCGAATCTCGACTTTGAATTATTCAAATAAATGAATATGTTGCAATTTTAGGGTGTTTGTGTGGAAATCTGGTCGAAAAACAAGTTTTTAATGAGGTGTGAATACACTTTGAAGGATTGTTTCGACGAAACGAAATATTGTCGTGAGATTTGAAAAGAGGAGTGTTATTTGGCGGAATGTAAGTATTGTGGAGTTGTGAAAAGATATTTGAAGGCTGGATTGTGTCCGAAAAACGGAAAAATCGACAATTTCGGGATCTTCGATAACATTAAAAGTTTCAGCTTCGCTAAAATTGATTCATTGTTTTCTGCGGAAAATCGCAAATGTTACGATTTTCCAACAATTTCTAGCCTTTAATTTTCCGAAAAAGAACTGAAAAAGCGGAAAAAGATTTTTCGAGCGCGGCTATGATTTTTACGGGTTTGGAATTTCCGATTTTGTTAAAATTTTTGGCAAAAAAAGTGTTTTTTCGCAAAATCGAAGAATTAGAAAATGGCCGAAAATTTAAAAAAAACGTACCTTCCGGGTGAACACGGTATTTTTGGACTGCCGAATTTTCGAATTTCGTAGAAATCTCAGGAAAATCGTGTTTTGCGAGTCTTGCCTAAATTTTTGAAAATCGCGAGTTTTCGATTTTTAAAGGTTAGAAATTGTCTGTGAAGTAAAAGAAATGTGAAATTAGGCGATTTTATTCAAAATCTGGCTTCCTGAATATTCTCGGAAGTTCGAAAAATCGCAGGTTTTCTGAAAGCTGTAAACTCGAAATCTGCATGAAATCGTGAAAAATCGTGACTTCAAGCAAAAGCACGCTTCATACGGAACTGAGATTGCGAATATGGTCGAGAATTCAGAAAACGGCTTTTTCCGGAAATTTCAAGGCTACAAATCGTCAGAAAATTATGAGGATCTTTGCAGTTTCACAAAATCGTGGTTCTCGCAAAAATGGCGATTTGAACGATTTTAAACAGTTTCTGACACTGAAAAGACTCTCATAATTTTCTGACTGTTTCGCAAAAATCGTGTTTTTCGCCAAAAAAGGCGGTTTTCATGATTTTGAACACTATTTCTGACACTCTAATCTTCGTAAAGGTGAAATTTTTGACAGCATATCGAACTCTTCCTCGCAAAAATCATTTTTTTGCATCAAATCGTGATTTTTACGATTTTCCAACAATTTCTAATTTTCGAACTTTCGAAAAATAGCCTTTTTTAAGATTTTCGACCATATTCGAAATCTCAATTTCACAGAAATCGTAATTTCCGCAGGAAATCGCGATTTTTACAATTTCAGACAACTTCTAGCCTTCAAAATTTCTAAAAAAGTCTTTTTTGAAAATTTCCACAGAATATTTGGAATCTTAGTTTCGCAAAAATCGCGTTTTTTGCTTGAAGTCGCGATTTTTTTTTCTGAAAAAGAGCCATTTTCAAAATTTTCGACAATATTTGAAATCTAAATTTCACAAGAATCGCGCTTTTTGCATAAAATTGCGCTTTTTACAAATTTCCAAAAATTTCTAACCTTTGAATTTTCGAAAATGGCCTTTTTGAGATTTTCGACAACATTTCAAAGCTAAGTTTCGCAAAACACGTGTTTTGCATCAAATCGCGATTTTTACGACGTTCCAGAAATTTATGACTTTGGAATTTCCGAAAAAGCTAAATTTTTGGGATTTTCGACCATATTCGCAATCGCAACTCTGCAAAAATCGTGTTTTTTGCATAAAATTACGTTTTTTTTTTCGTCTCACTTTTCCAACAATTTCTAACCTTCGAATTTTTGAAAAAAAGCGATTTTTGAGATTTTCGACAACATATCAAGGCTAAGTTTCGCAAAACACGTGTTTTTTGCATCAAATCGCGATTTTTACGATTTTCCAAAAATTTATGACCTTGGAATTTCCGAAAAAGCGAAATTTTTGACATTTTCGACCATATTCGCAATCGCAATTCCGCAAAAATCGTGTTTTTTGCGTAAAATCACGATTTTTAGACGATTTCTAACCTTAAATTTCTCAAAACGAGCCATTTTTCGAAAATTTCGACAATATTTCCAACCTTAATTTCACGAATGTTGTGTTTTTTACACAGAATTCCGCTTTTTACAAATTGCCAACAATTTCGAACCTTCGAATTTTTTGAAAAATAGCCATTTTCAGGATTTTTGACAGAATTTCAAAGCTCAGTTTCGAAAAAATCGTGTTTTTTGCATCAAATCGCGATTTTTGCGATTTTCCAACAATTTAAAACCTTCGAATTTTTGAAAATAGCCATTCTTGGAAAATTCGAAAACTTTCCGCATTCTCAGTTCCGCAAAAATCGTGCTTTTCGCCAAAAAAATCACGATTTTTGGACGATTTCTAACATTTAATTTCTCAAAAAGAGCCATTTCTCGAAAATTTCGACAATATTTCAAACCTCAATTTCACGAATGTTGTGTTTTTTTACATAAAATTCCGCTTTTTACAAATTGCCAACAATTTCGAACCTTCGAATTTTTTGAAAAATAGCCATTTTCAGGATTTTTGACAGAATTTCAAAGCAGAGTTTCGAAAAAATCGTGTGTTTTGCTTCAAATCGCGATTTTTGCGATTTTCCAACAATTTAAAACCTTCGAATTTTTGAAAATAGCCATTCTTGGAAAATTCGAAAACTTTCCGCATTCTCAGTTCCGCAAAAATCGTGCATTTCGCCAAAAAAATCACGATTTTTGGACGATTTCTAACATTTAATTTCTCAAAAAGAGCCATTTCTCGAAAATTTCGACAATATTTCAAACCTCAATTTCACGAATGTTGTGTTTTTTTACATAAAATTGCGCTTTTTACAAATTGCCAACAATTTCGAACCTTTAAAACTCGAAAAACCACGATTTTCAAATGTTTAGACAAGGCGCTCAACCTCAGCTTCGTGACACTCGTGGTTTTTCTCAAAATTTACATTTTGAATGTGAAAATCTCGAGAAACCGAGATTTCTCAACTATTCCGACAAAGCTCAAAAAGCCAGGCCCATAAAATCACGTTTCGAACCGAAAATTACGATTTTCTCGATTCTAGGCGAAATTCGGGCTTTGAGTTTTCAGAGAACCTGCAATTTTTCGAATTTTCGAAAATGTTTCAAAAGCCAGATTCGGAAATGTCGTGTTTTCGCTTGAAAATTGCGTCCCCCCCCATTTTAGAGGAATTCGAGCTGGGAATTTCCACAGAAACACCGTTTTTCAGCACAATTCGAACTCTCAAACAGCAAAAATCGCGTTATCTCTCAGAGAAAAACCATATTACCAATTTAGGGACGACATTCAACAATCACATTCCACAACACCTTGGATTTTTCGCATTTCTAACGAAATGTCCGGTGTCAAGCTGACACCACTCACGAAAATCGCCGAATCCTCTGAGTTCCTCCGTAAATTTTCCACTACATATCAAGTATCAAGGTTTCAACCTATCCTTCACCATATACCTACGTACACAAAAAATCTTCACCGCGTAGATTTTCCACAATCATCATAATTAGCACATCATATTCACCACAAATTCTGAAAAGTCACAAAAAAACTAAAAAAAACACAAAAAAAACTCTTTTCTATCGCATTTCGCGCGTAGATTTTCCACAATCATCATAATTAGCACATCATATTTATGCGTATTTATTCACATCAATCACAAGAGCTCCACCACCGATACGTCCAGCGTAGTTGCCCTTGCGCAGCATACGATGAAGACGACCGACTGGGAACTGAAGTCCAGCTCGCGATGAGCGTGACTTAGCCTTTCCACCGGTCTTCGCCCTGCCTCCTTTTCCACGTACAGAAATCGTTGATGTAGAAGTTGCAGCGAGATGAGAACACTCACGGGTAGTCTGGCCGCGTTTTGGCCGTCGGTATATGCCCGAGCCGGCCCTCATGTCCCGCCCCACTCGGAGCGCTATCGGAGGGCTGGACACGGCTGGGGCGGAGTCCCACAGGCCGATCTTTGAAAAGGTGAAATTTTTAAAATTTTTGACAGCATTTCGAACTCCGTTTCGGATAAATCGCGTTTTTAGCATCAAATCATGATTTTTGCGATTTTCCAACAATTTCTAACCTTCGAATTTTCGAAAATGAGTGATTTTTGAGATTTTCGACAACATTCAAAAGTCAAATTTCGCAAAATCGTGTTTTTCGCAGTAAATCGCGATTTTTACAATTTCCCAAAAAACTGATAACCTTTGAATTTCCGAAAGAGCGCCATTTGTGGGATTTTCGACCATATTCGCAATTCCGCAAAAATCGTGTTTTTGCATAAAATTGCTATTTATTACAATTTTTCCAACAAGTCCTAACCTTCCAGTTATTGAAAAATCGCCATTTTCAGGATTTTTGGCAGAATTTCAGAGCTCAGTTTCGCAAAAATCGTGTTTTTCGCGAAAAAACGCGGTTTTCATGATTTTGGACGCTTTCTGACACTCAAATCTTTGTAAAGGTGGAATTTTTGAATTTTTGACAGCGTTTCGAACTCTGCTTCGCAAAAATCGTGTTTTTCGCAAAAAATCGCGATTTTTACGATTTTCCAAGAGTTTATGACCTTGGAATTTCCGAAAGAGCGAAATTTTTGGGATTTTCGACCACTACACGCTATTAAGAACCTTCAATTTTTTTTTAAATAGCAATTTTTGAGAAATTCGACAACATTTAGAAAATTAGTGTCGCAAAAATCGTGTTTTTTGCGGAAAAACGCGATTTTCATGATTTCGGACGCTTTCTGACACTCAAATCTTTGTAAAGGTGGAATTTTTGGAATTTTTGACAGCGTTTCGAACTCTGCTTCCCAAAAATCGTGTTTTTCGCAAAAAATCGCGATTTTACGATTTTCCAAAATTTCTAACCTCTGAATTTTTGAAAAATAGCAATTTTAGGAAATTTGACAGCATTTCGAAAATCAGTTTCGCGAAAATCGTGTTTTTGCGCGATTTTACGATTTTCCAACGATTTCTAACCATCAAAACTCGAAAAACCGAGATTTCTCAATTTTTCGACGAAGCTCAAAACGCCACGCTCATGAAATCGTGTTTTTGACCGAAAATCACGATTTTCTCGATTCTAGGCAGAATTCGGGCTTTGAGTTTTTAGATGAACTGCAATTTTTCGAATTTTCGACAATGTTCCAGATGCCAGATTCGTAAATGTCGTATTTTCGCCTGAATATTCAGATTCCCTCGATTTTAGAAGAATTTGAGCTTGGGATTTTCACGAAAACAGTTTTCAGCACAATTCGAACTCTCAAACAGCTAAAATCGCGCATGTGTCAGAGAAAAACCATATTATCGATTTCAGGACGACATTCATTCAACTTTCAAATTCCACGAGACCTTGGATTTTTCGCATTTCTAACGAATTGTCGACTGTTAACTTGACACCACTCACGGAAATCCTCTGACTTCCTCCCAAAATTTTCCACCACTTATCAAGGTTACGATTCAACCTAGCCTTCACCATATACGTACGAACACACAAAACCCATCAAAGTTTTTCAGCTCTTCACAACAACAAGAATTCACCAAGAAATACACAAAAATCTCCAAAATAAATTCACAACAAATCAGAAAAAACCTGAAAAAAACACACAAAAACCTCAAAAAAAACGATCTTTTCTATCAAAATTTGCGCATAGATCTCCCACAATCATCATAAATAACACATTATATTTATACGCATTTAATCACATCAATCACGAAAGCTCCACAACCAATACGTCCAGCGTAGTTGCCCCTGCGGAGCATACGATGAAGACGACCGACTGGGAACTGAAGTCCAGCTCGCGATGAGCGTGACTTAAGCCCTTTCACAGTCTGCCGGACGTTGCCGTCCGACACGTTATAAGAGTGCCGCAGTGCGATGGAAGCTGCGGTGAACAACCGTCAGTTCCGACTCTCCAGTACAAAATATGTGGCGAAACAACATGTTTTTACCCGTCACAACTTGCTGCGACGTCGTGTCAATGATTTCACCGCAGTGCGACGTCGGTCGGCCGATATCGCAGTGCGGGCCGCACCGACGCCGCAGCCCTATCTTATAACGTACCGGACGGCGTCGTCCGGCAGACTGTGAAAGGCGCTTTAGCCTTTCCACCGGTCTTCGCCCTGCCTCCTTTTCCACGTACAGAAATCGTTGATGTAGAAGTTGCAGCGAGATGAGAACACTCACGGGTAGTCTGGCCGCGTTTTGGCCGTCGGTATATGCCCGAGCCGGCTCCTCATGTCCCGCCCCCACTCGGAGCGCTATCGGAGGGGCTGGACACGGCTGGGGGCGGAGTCCCACAGGCCGCCTCGCTCATAGAACCCGGGGCCCCGCACCACACACCTTACCCATTGACAAGTCAGTGACCACTCTCTCTCTCTCTCTCTCTCTCGACCAACCACCATGGAGACAAGATGAGAAGGCACAGGAGTCCTACTCCGTCTACATCTACCGTGTGCTCAAGCAGGTCCACCCCGACACCGGTGTCTCCTCGAAGGCCATGTCGATCATGAACTCGTTCGTGAACGACGTCTTCGAGCGCATCGCTGCCGAAGCCAGCCGTCTCGCCAACTACAACAAGCGATCGACGATCTCTTCTCGCGGAATCCAGACAGCTGTCCGACTCATCCTTTCCGGTGAGCTCGCCAAGCACGCCGTCTCTGAGGGCACCAAGGCCGTCACCAAATACACTTCCAGCAAGTAAATTCGTTTACCTGCCTCGGTGTATTTTTTTATCTAACCCAACGACCCTCTTTAGGGCCACAATTGACTGATCAAAGTGAATCAAGAATCGAATCTACTGCATTTGTTTGATGATAAAGCGAATTTGTGTGTGAATTCTAAACATGATTTCAGCTTTTTCAATGAATATTCAGGTCATCCGATTTGTCTCACCAAAAACAGGCAAAACCACTCAACATTTCGAAAAATCATGGAAAACAGAGAAGTACAAACGCAATCGTAGAAAGCAGGTGATTTGGAGGTGAGATAGGGTAGAAATGGACTGAATCGATGAGAGGAAATCACACTGCACGCTCTGCAGAGGTCGAAGTGGGTCGCCATGATCTGCGTGTATCGCAGCGGTTGCGAAACTGCAATGTCCTCTCGCTAATTTCTGAAATTTTGTGGCCCTCACAAGTGATTTTCCAGTTAGAAATAACTATTTCCCAATCGTTCACTCCCATTTTCTGATTTCACTGCCCATTTTACCCCCTCGGGGGATTAGCCGATCCCAGCAGCAGTGCAACGCTGGGCCGTCCCGTATCTCGCGTGGGTTTGTCAACGCCGCTCAACAAAGCGCCCATCCAGCAGTGGAGGGGGGTGTGGGCTGAAATGTTAAAACCACAATGAATTGCCCCCTATTTCGAATGAAACTCGAATTCTATGCCATCTCGATGTTCGTGAAGAAGGGAATTCAGCTAGGAAAATCACTGTTTTCTGATAGAAGAGACGATTTACGAGTTTTCATAGAGAATTTCTCGTATATTCGTCGCGTTAGAGATGCAGAACACAGGAAAATGTCCGAATCGTCAAAAAACCGTAAAGGAATTGAAAATGATGAAATTTCTCGCGGTTTTGACGGAATTTCAGCTGTCAAAGTAGTCACTAGATGATGACTACACTGTTTTCCAGCAAAAGTTGACGAGACTTTGAAATACGATGAAAATTTTTAGAGAGTGCTCAAAAATGGTGAGCTCTCAGAGGAAAATGGCGATTTTGTGAGTTTTTGGCAGATGGCCAACTTTCGAAAATACAGTTCTAGAACATCTGAGAAAGTTTAGTTCTCCCAGAAATCCTTGAGAAAAGCTATTTTTAGAAGAGTTGTTTGAAATTTCATTAAAAATAGGGTTTTCCTCGTGAAAATTGTGAATTTTTTGATTTATTTTGCATTCTATTGACTGTCAGATTTTTAAATTCCAAAAGTTACGGTGATTCATTCGGATTTTTGCAATTCATCGACTTTTCAATACATCAGTAGTGCCGTTTCGAGCCGACACTTTCCTGGAAATTGTCGAAAACAGACTGACTTCATGTGTTTTCCAATTTTCATCCCCAACTTTCAAGTGAAAATGAATTTATGATGATTTTCGACGTTATTTTCAATACAAATGCTATTGTTTTGACATGTGTGGACAATTCTCATTAAAATAATCAGAAACATCGAGATTTCACGTGTCAAACATCCTTCCTTCCACTTTGGGCGATTTTTGGCACGATGTCAACTTAGGGGCGACGACAACCCTCAGCGCGGGGACAACTAGGCTCCGCCTCCTCGCTGCGACACGCATATAAAATCGATGCTGTGAAGGCTCAGGCTATCTGTTCGCTCAGGACATCATCGCTACCAATGGCTCGTACTAAGCAGACCGCTCGTAAATCGACTGGAGGAAAGGCCCCACGTAAGCAGCTCGCCACCAAGGATGATGCTCTAATTCTAACCCAACGGCCCTCTTTAGGGCCACATTTGTTGCCATGTGAATCGCATCGAATCGAATCTCGACTTTGAATTATTCAAATAAATGAATATGTTGCAATTTTAGGGTGTTTGTGTGGAAATCTGGTCGAAAAACAAGTTTTTAATGAGGTGTGAATACACTTTGAAGGATTGTTTCGACGAAACGAAATATTGTCGTGAGATTTGAAAAGAGGAGTGTTATTTGGCGGAATGTAAGTATTGTGGAGTTGTGAAAAGATATTTGAAGGCTGGATTGTGTCCGAAAAACGGAAAAATCGGCAATTCTGGGATCTTCGATAACATTAAAAGTTTCAGCTTCGCTAAAATTGATTCATTGTATTCTGCGGAAAATCGCAAATGTTACGATTTTCTAACAATTTCTAGCCTTTAATTTTCCGAAAAAGAACTGAAAAAGCGGAAAAAGATTTTTTTCGAGCGCGGCTATGATTTTTACGGGTTTGGAATTTCCGATTTTGTTGAAATTTTTGGCAAAAAAAGTGTTTTTTCGCAAAATCGAAGAATTAGAAAATGGCCGAAAATTTAAAAAAAACGTACCTTCCGGGTGAACACGGTATTTTTGGACTGCCGAATTTTCGAATTTCGTAGAAATCTCAGGAAAATCGTGTTTTGCGAGTCTTGCCTAAATTTTTGAAAATCGCGAGTTTTCGATTTTTAAAGGTTAGAAATTGTCTGTGAAGTAAAAAGAAATGTGAAATTAGGCGATTTTATTCAAAATCTGGCTTCCTGAATATTCTCGGAAGTTCGAAAAATCGCAGGTTTTCTGAAAGCTGTAAACTCGAAATCTGCATGAAATCGTGAAAAAATCGTGACTTCAAGCAAAAGCACGCTTCATACGGAACTGAGATTGCGAATATGGTCGAGAATTCAGAAAACGGCTTTTTTTCCGGAAATTTCAAGGCTACAAATCGTCAGAAAATTATGAGGATCTTTGCAGTTTCACAAAAATCGTGTTTCTCGCAAAAAATGGCGATTTGAACGATTTTAAACAGTTTCTGACACTGAAAAGACTCTCATAATTTTCTGACTGTTTCGCAAAAATCGTGTTTTTCGCCAAAAAAGGCGGTTTTCATGATTTTGAACACTATTTCTGACACTCTAATCTTCGTAAAGGTGAAATTTTTGACAGCATATCGAACTCTTCCTCGCAAAAATCATTTTTTTGCATCAAATCGTGATTTTTACGATTTTCCAACAATTTCTAATTTTCGAACTTTCGAAAAATAGCCTTTTTTAAGATTTTCGACCATATTCGAAATCTCAATTTCACAGAAATCGTAATTTCCGCAGGAAATCGCGATTTTTACAATTTCAGACAACTTCTAGCCTTCAAAATTTCTAAAAAAGTCTTTTTTGAAAATTTCCACAGAATATTTGGAATCTTAGTTTCGCAAAAATCGCGTTTTTTGCTTTAAGTCGCGATTTTTTTTCTGAAAAAGAGCCATTTTCAAAATTTTCGACAATATTTGAAATCTAAATTTCACAAGAATCGCGCTTTTGCATAAAATTGCGCTTTTTACAAATTTCCCAAAATTTCTAACCTTCGAATTTTCGAAAAATGGCCTTTTTTGAGATTTTCGACAACATTTCAAAGCTAAGTTTCGCAAAACACGTGTTTTTGCATCAAATCGCGATTTTTACGACTTTCCAGAAATTTATGACTTTGGAATTTCCGAAAAAGCTAAATTTTGGGATTTTCGACCATATTCGCAATCGCAACTCTGCAAAAATCGTGTTTTTGCATAAAATTACGTTTTTTTCGTCTCACTTTTCCAACAATTTCTAACCTTAGAATTTTTGAAAAAAGCGATTTTTGAGATTTTCGACAACATATCAAGGCTAAGTTTCGCAAAACACGTGTTTTTGCATCAAATCGCGATTTTTACGATTTTCCAAAGATTTATGACCTTGGAATTTCCGAAAAAGCGAAATTTTTGACATTTTCGACCATATTCGCAATCGCAATTCCGCAAAAATCGTGTTTTTGCGTAAAATCACGATTTTTAGACGATTTCTAACCTTAAATTTCTCAAAACGAGCCATTTTCGAAAATTTCGACAATATTTCCAACCTTAATTTCACGAATGTTGTGTTTTTTACACAGAATTCCGCTTTTTACAAATTGCCAACAATTTCGAACCTTCGAATTTTTTGAAAAATAGCCATTTTCAGGATTTTTGACAGAATTTCAAAGCTCAGTTTCGAAAAAATCGTGTTTTTTGCATCAAATCGCGATTTTTGCGATTTTCCAAGGATTTCAAACCTTCGAATTTTTGAAAATAGCCATTCTTGGAAAATTCGAAAACTTTCCGCATTCTCAGTTCCGCAAAAATCGTGCTTTTCGCCAAAAAAATCACGATTTTTGGACGATTTCTAACATTTAATTTCTCAAAAAGAGCCATTTCTCGAAAATTTCGACAATATTTCAAACCTCAATTGCACGAATGTTGTGTTTTTTTACATAAAATTCCGCTTTTTACAAATTGCCAACAATTTCGAACCTTCGAATTTTTTGAAAAAGTCATTTTTCGAAATTTTCAACAATATTTGAAATCTAAATTTCACGAAAATCGCGTTCTTTGCTAAAAATTGCGCTTTTTACAAATTGCCAACAATTTCGAACCTTTAAAACTCGAAAAACCACGATTTTCAAATGTTTAGACAAGGCGCTCAACCTCAGCTTCGTGACACTCGTGGTTTTTCTCAAAATTTACATTTTGAATGTGAAAATCTCGAGAAACCGAGATTTCTCAACTATTCCGACAAAGCTCAAAAAGCCAGGCCCATAAAATCACGTTTCGAACCGAAAATTACGATTTTCTCGATTCTAGGCGAAATTCGGGCTTTGAGTTTTCAGAGAACCTGCAATTTTTCGAATTTTCGAAAATGTTTCAAAAGCCAGATTCGGAAATGTCGTGTTTTCGCTTGAAAATTGCGTCCCCATTTTAGAGGAATTCGAGCTGGGAATTTCCACAGAAACACCGTTTTTCAGCACAATTCGAACTCTCAAACAGCAAAAATCGCGTTATCTCTCAGAGAAAAACCATATTACCAATTTAGGGACGACATTCAACAATCACATTCCACAACACCTTGGATTTTTCGCATTTCTAACGAAATGTCCGGTGTCAAGTTGACACCACTCACGAAAATCGCCGAATCCTCTGAGTTCCTCCGTAAATTTTCCACTACATATCAAGTATCAAGGATTCAACCTATCCTTCACCATATACCTACGTACACAAAAAATCTTCACCGCGTAGATTTTCCACAATCATCATAATTAGCACATCATATTCACCACAAATTCTGAAAAGTCACAAAAAAACTAAAAAAAAACACAAAAAAAACTATCTTTTCTATCGCATTTCGCGCGTAGATTTTCCACAATCATCATAATTAGCACATCATATTTATGCGTATTTATTCACATCAATCACAAGAGCTCCACCACCGATACGTCCAGCGTAGTTGCCCTTGCGCAGCATACGATGAAGACGACCGACTGGGAACTGAAGTCCAGCTCGCGATGAGCGTGACTTAGCCTTTCCACCGGTCTTCGCCCTGCCTCCTTTTCCACGTACAGAAATCGTTGATGTAGAAGTTGCAGCGAGATGAGAACACTCACGGGTAGTCTGGCCGCGTTTTGGCCGTCGGTATATGCCCGAGCCGGCCCCTCATGTCCCGCCCCCACTCGGAGCGCTATCGGAGGGGCTGGACACGGCTGGGGGCGGAGTCCCACAGGCCGATCTTTGAAAAGGTGAAATTTTTAAAATTTTTGACAGCATTTCGAACTCCGTTTCGGATAAATCGCGTTTTTAGCATCAAATCATGATTTTTGCGATTTTCCAACAATTTCTAACCTTCGAATTTTCGAAAATGAGTGATTTTTGAAATTTTCGACAACATTCAAAAGTCAAATTTCGCAAAATCTTGTTTTTCGCAGTAAATCGCGATTTTACAATTTCCCAAAAACTGATAACCTTTGAATTTCCGAAAGAGCGCCATTTGTGGGATTTTCGACTATATTCGCAATTCCGCAAAAATCGTGTTTTTTGCATAAAATTGCTATTTATTACAATTTTCCAACAAGTCCTAACCTTCGAGTTATTGAAAAATCGCCATTTTCAGGATTTTGGCAGAATTTCAGAGCTCAGTTTCGCAAAATCGTGTTTTTCGCGAAAAACGCGATTTTCATGATTTTGGACGCTTTCTGACACTCAAATCTTTGTAAAGGTGGAATTTTTGAATTTTTGACAGCGTTTCGAACTCTGCTTCGCAAAAATCGTGTTTTTCGCAAAAATCGCGATTTTTACAATTTTTCAACAACTTCTAACCTCTGAATTTTTGAAAAATAGCCATTTTTGGGAAATTCGACATTTCGAAAATCAGTTTCGCAAAATCGTGTTTTTGCGAACAATCGCGATTTTTACGATTTTCCAAAATTTATGACCTTGGAATTTCCGAAAGAGCGAAATTTTCAGGATTTTCGACCATATTTGCAATCGCGATTCCGCAAAAATCGTGTTTTTTTGCGAAAGATCGCGATTTTTACTATTTTCCAACAATTAGGAACCTTCAAATTTTTAAAAATAGCCATTTTTGGGAAATTCGACAACATTTCGAAAATAAGTTTCGCAAAATCGTGTTTTTGCGAAAAATCGCGATTTCTACGATTTTCCAAGAGTTTATGACCTTGGAATTTCCGAAAGAGCGAAATTTTTGGGAGTTTCGACCACTACACGCTATTAGGAACCTTAAATTTTTTTTAAAATAGCAATTTTTGAGAAATTCGACAACATTTCGAAAATTAGTGTCGCAAAAATCGTGTTTTTCGCGAAAAAACGCGATTTTCATGATTTTGGACGCTTTCTGACACTCAAAACTTTGTAAAGGTGGAATTTTTGGAATTTTCGACAGCGTTTCGAACTCTGCTTCGCAAAAATCGTGTTTTTTGCGAAAAATCGCAATTTTTACGATTTTCCAAAAATTTCTAACCTCTGAATTTTTGAAAAAATAGCAATTTTTAGGAAATTTGACAGCATTTCGAAAATCAGTTTCGCGAAAATCGTGTTTTTGCGCGATTTTTACGATTTTCCAACGATTTCTAACCATCAAAACTCGAAAACCGAGATTTCTCAATTTTCGACGAAGCTCAAAACGCCACGCTCATGAAATCGTGTTTTTGACCGAAAATCACGATTTTCTCGATTCTAGGCAGAATTCGGGCTTTGAGTTTTTAGATGAAGTGCTATTTTTCGAATTTTCGACATTGTTCCAGATGCCAGATTCGTAAATGTCGTATTTTCGCCTGAATATTCAGATTCCCTCGATTTTAGAAGAATTTGAGCTTGGGATTTTCACGAAAACAGTTTTCAGCACAATTCGAACTCTCAAACAGCAAAAATCGCGCATGTGTCAGAGAAAAACCATATTATCGATTTCAGGACGACATTCATTCAACTTTCAAGTTCCACGAGACCTTGGATTTTTCGCATTTCTAACGAATTGTCGACTGTTAACTTGACACCACTCACGCAAATCCTCTGACTTCCTCCCAAAATTTTCCACCACTTATCAAGGTTACGATTCAACCTAGCCTTCACCATATACGTACGAACACACAAAACCCATCAAAGTTTTTCAGCTCCTCACAACAACAAGAATTCACCAAGAAATACACAAAAATCTCCAAAATAAATTCACAACAAATCAGAAAAACCTGAAAAAACACACAAAAACCTCAAAAAAACGATCTTTCTATCAAAATTTGCGCATAGATCTCCCACAATCATCATAAATAACACATTATATTTATACGCATTTAATCACATCAATCACGAAAGCTCCACAACCAATACGTCCAGCGTAGTTGCCCCTGCGGAGCATACGATGAAGACGACCGACTGGGAACTGAAGTCCAGCTCGCGATGAGCGTGACTTAAGCCCCTTTCACAGTCTGCCGGACGTTGCCGTCCGACACGTTATAAGAGTGCCGCAGTGCGATGGAAGCTGCGGTGAACAACCGTCAGTTCCGACTCTCCAGTACAAAATATGTGGCGAAACAACATGTTTTTACCCGTCACAACTTGCTGCGACGTCGTGTCAATGATTTCACCGCAGTGCGACGTCGGTCGGCCGATATCGCAGTGCGGGCCGCACCGACGCCGCAGCCCTATCTTATAACGTACCGGACGGCGTCGTCCGGCAGACTGTGAAAGGCGCTTTAGCCTTTCCACCGGTCTTCGCCCTGCCTCCTTTTCCACGTACAGAAATCGTTGATGTAGAAGTTGCAGCGAGATGAGAACACTCACGGGTAGTCTGGCCGCGTTTTGGCCGTCGGTATATGCCCGAGCCGGCTCCTCATGTCCCGCCCCCACTCGGAGCGCTATCGGAGGGGCTGGACACGGCTGGGGGCGGAGTCCCACAGGCCGCCTCGCTCATAGAACCCGGGGCCCCGCACCACACACCTTACCCATTGACAAGTCAGTGACCACTCTCTCTCTCTCTCTCTCTCGACCAACCACCATGGAGACAAGATGAGAAGGCACAGGAGTCCTACTCCGTCTACATCTACCGTGTGCTCAAGCAGGTCCACCCCGACACCGGTGTCTCCTCGAAGGCCATGTCGATCATGAACTCGTTCGTGAACGACGTCTTCGAGCGCATCGCTGCCGAAGCCAGCCGTCTCGCCAACTACAACAAGCGATCGACGATCTCTTCTCGCGGAATCCAGACAGCTGTCCGACTCATCCTTTCCGGTGAGCTCGCCAAGCACGCCGTCTCTGAGGGCACCAAGGCCGTCACCAAATACACTTCCAGCAAGTAAATTCGTTTACCTGCCTCGGTGTATTTTTTTATCTAACCCAACGGCCCTCTTTAGGGCCACAATTGACTGATCAAAGTGAATCAAGAATCGAATCTACTGCATTTGTTTGATGATAAAGCGAATTTGTGTGTGAATTCTAAACATGATTTCAGCTTTTTCAATGAATATTCAGGTCATCCGATTTGTCTCACCAAAAACAGGCAAAACCACTCAACATTTCGAAAAATCATGGAAAACAGAGAAGTACAAACGCAATCGTAGAAAGCAGGTGATTTGGAGGTGAGATAGGGTAGAAATGGACTGAATCGATGAGAGGAAATCACACTGCACGCTCTGCAGAGGTCGAAGTGGGTCGCCATGATCTGCGTGTATCGCAGCGGTTGCGAAACTGCAATGTCCTCTCGCTAATTTCTGAAATTTTGTGGCCCTCACAAGTGATTTTCCAGTTAGAAATAACTATTTCCCAATCGTTCACTCCCACTTTCTGATTTCACTGCCCCCTCGGGGGATTAGCCGATCCCAGCAGCAGTGCAACGCTGGGCCGTCCCGTATCTCGCGTGGGTTTGTCAACGCCGCTCAACAAAGCGCCCATCCAGCAGTGGAGGGGGGTGTGGGCTGAAATGTTAAAACCACAATGAATTGCCCCCTATTTCGAATGAAACTCGAATTCTATGCCATCTCGATGTTCGTGAAGAAGGGAATTCAGCTAGGAAAATCACTGTTTTCTGATAGAAGAGACGATTTACGAGTTTTCATAGAGAATTTCTCGTATATTCGTCGCGTTAGAGATGCAGAACACAGGAAAATGTCCGAATCGTCAAAAACCGTAAAGGAATTGAAAATGATGAAATTTCTCGCGGTTTTGACGGAATTTCAACTGTCAAAGTAGTCACTAGATGATGACTACACTGTTTTCCAGCAAAAGTTGACGAGACTTTGAAATACGATGAAAATTTTTAGAGAGTGCTCAAAAATGGTGAGCTCTCAGAGGAAAATGGCGATTTTGTGAGTTTTTGGCAGATGGCCAACTTTCGAAAATACAGTTCTAGAACATCTGAGAAAGTTTAGTTCTCCCAGAAATCCTTGAGAAAAGCTATTTTTAGAAGAGTTGTTTGAAATTTCATTAAAAATAGGGTTTTCCTCGTGAAAATTGTGAATTTTTTGATTTATTTTGCATTCTATTGACTGTCAGATTTTTAAATTCCAAAAGTTACGGTGATTCATTCGGATTTTTGCAATTCATCGACTTTTCAATACATCAGTAGTGCCGTTTCGAGCCGACACTTTCCTGGAAATTGTCGAAAACAGACTGACTTCATGTGTTTTCCAATTTTCATCCCCAACTTTCAAGTGAAAATGAATTTATGATGATTTTCGACGTTATTTTCAATACAAATGCTATTGTTTTGACATGTGTGGACAATTCTCATTAAAATAATCAGAAACATCGAGATTTCACGTGTCAAACATCCTTCCTTCCACTTTGGGCGATTTTTGGCACGATGTCAACTTAGGGGCGACGACAACCCTCAGCGCGGGGACAACTAGGCTCCGCCTCCTCGCTGCGACACGCATATAAAATCGATGCTGTGAAGGCTCAGGCTATCTGTTCGCTCAGGACATCATCGCTACCAATGGCTCGTACTAAGCAGACCGCTCGTAAATCGACTGGAGGAAAGGCCCCACGTAAGCAGCTCGCCACCAAGGATGATGCTCTAATTCTAACCCAACGGCCCTCTTTAGGGCCACATTTGTTGCCATGTGAATCGCATCGAATCGAATCTCGACTTTGAATTATTCAAATAAATGAATATGTTGCAATTTTAGGGTGTTTGTGTGGAAATCTGGTCGAAAAACAAGTTTTTAATGAGGTGTGAATACACTTTGAAGGATTGTTTCGACGAAACGAAATATTGTCGTGAGATTTGAAAAGAGGAGTGTTATTTGGCGGAATGTAAGTATTGTGGAGTTGTGAAAAGATATTTGGAGGCTGGATTGTGTCCGAAAACGGAAAATCGGCAATTCTGGGATCTTCGATAACATTAAAAGTTTCAGCTTCGCTAAAATTGATTCATTGTTTTCTGCGGAAAATCGCAAATGTTACGATTTTCCAACAATTTCTAGCCTTTAATTTTCCGAAAAAGAACTGAAAAAGCGGAAAAAGATTTTTTTCGAGCGCGGCTATGATTTTTACGGGTTTGGAATTTCCGATTTTGTTAAAATTTTTGGCAAAAAAAAGTGTTTTTTCGCAAAATCGAAGAATTAGAAAATGGCCGAAAATTTGAAAAAAAACGTACCTTCCGGGTGAACACGGTATTTTTGGACTGCCGAATTTTCGAATTTCGTAGAAATCTCAGGAAAATCGTGTTTTGCGAGTCTTGCCTAAATTATTGAAAATCGCGAGTTTTCGATTTTTAAAGGTTAGAAATTGTCTGTGAAGTAAAAAGAAATGTGAAATTAGGCGATTTTATTCAAAATCTGGCTTCCTGAATATTCTCGGAAGTTCGAAAAATCGCAGGTTTTCTGAAAGCTGTAAACTCGAAATCTGCATGAAATCGTGAAAAAATCGTGACTTCAAGCAAAAGCACGCTTCATACGGAACTGAGATTGCGAATATGGTCGAGAATTCAGAAAACGGCTTTTTGCGGAAATTTCAAGGCTACAAATCGTCAGAAAATTATGAGGATCTTTGCAGTTTCACAAAAATCGTGTTTCTCGCAAAAAATGGCGATTTGAACGATTTTAAACAGTTTCTGACACTGAAAAGACTCTCATAATTTTCTGACTGTTTCGCAAAAAACGTGTTTTTCACCATAAAAAGCGGTGTTCATGATTTTGTACACTATTTCTGACACTCTAATCTTCGTAAAGGTGAAATTTTTGACAGCATATCGAACTCTTCCTCGCAAAAATCATTTTTGCATCAAATCGTGATTTTTACGATTTTCCAACAATTTCTAATTTTCGAACTTTCGAAAAATAGCCTTTTTTAAGATTTTCGACCATATTCGAAATCTCAATTTCACAGAAATCGTAATTTCCGCAGGAAATCGCGATTTTTACAATTTCAGACAACTTCTAGCCTTCAAAATTTCTAAAAAGTCTTTTTTGAAAATTTCCACAGAATATTTGGAATCTTAGTTTCGCAAAAATCGCGTTTTTGCTTGAAGTCGCGATTTTTTTCTGAAAAAGAGCCATTTTCAAAATTTTCGACAATATTTGAAATCTAAATTTCACAAGAATCGCGCTTTTGCATAAAATTGCGCTTTTTACAAATTTCCCAAAATTTCTAACCTTCGAATTTTCGAAAAATGGCCTTTGAGATTTTCGACAACATTTCAAAGCTAAGTTTCGCAAAACACGTGTTTTTGCATCAAATCGCGATTTTTACGACTTTCCAGAAATTTATGACTTTGGAATTTCCGAAAAAGCTAAATTTTGGGATTTTCGACCATATTCGCAATCGCAACTCTGCAAAAATCGTGTTTTTGCATAAAATTACGTTTTTTTCGTCTCACTTTTCCAACAATTTCTAACCTTAGAATTTTTGAAAAAAAGCGATTTTTGAGATTTTCGACAACATATCAAGGCTAAGTTTCGCAAAACACGTGTTTTTTGCATCAAATCGCGATTTTTACGATTTTCCAAAGATTTATGACCTTGGAATTTCCGAAAAAGCGAAATTTTTGACATTTTCGACCATATTCGCAATCGCAATTCCGCAAAAATCGTGTTTTTTGCGTAAAATCACGATTTTTAGACGATTTCTAACCTTAAATTTCTCAAAACGAGCCATTTTCGAAAATTTCGACAATATTTCCAACCTTAATTTCACGAATGTTGTGTTTTTACACAGAATTCCGCTTTACAAATTGCCAACAATTTCGAACCTTCGAATTTTTGAAAAATAGCCATTTTCAGGATTTTTGACAGAATTTCAAAGCTCAGTTTCGAAAAATCGTGTTTTTTGCATCAAATCGCGATTTTTGCGATTTTCCAACAATTTAAAACCTTCGAATTTTTGAAAATAGCCATTCTTGGAAAATTCGAAAACTTTCCGCATTCTCAGTTCCGCAAAAATCGTGCTTTTCGCCAAAAAATCACGATTTTTGGACGATTTCTAACATTTAATTTCTCAAAGAGCCATTTCTCGAAAATTTCGACAATATTTCAAACCTCAATTTCACGAATGTTGTGTTTTTACATAAAATTCCGCTTTTACAAATTGCCAACAATTTCGAACCTTCGAATTTTGAAAAAGTCATTTTTCGAAATTTTCAACAATATTTGAAATCTAAATTTCACGAAAATCGCGTTCTTTGCTAAAAATTGCGCTTTTTACAAATTGCCAACAATTTCGAACCTTTAAAACTCGAAAAACCACGATTTTCAAATGTTTAGACAAGGCGCTCAACCTCAGCTTCGTGACACTCGTGGTTTTTCTCAAAATTTACATTTTGAATGTGAAAATCTCGAGAAACCGAGATTTCTCAACTATTCCGACAAAGCTCAAAAAGCCAGGCCCATAAAATCACGTTTCGAACCGAAAATTACGATTTTCTCGATTCTAGGCGAAATTCGGGCTTTGAGTTTTCAGAGAACCTGCAATTTTTCGAATTTTCGAAAATGTTTCAAAAGCCAGATTCGGAAATGTCGTGTTTTCGCTTGAAAATTGCGTCCCCCCCATTTTAGAGGAATTCGAGCTGGGAATTTCCACAGAAACACCGTTTTTCAGCACAATTCGAACTCTCAAACAGCAAAAATCGCGTTATCTCTCAGAGAAAAACCATATTACCAATTTAGGGACGACATTCAACAATCACATTCCACAACACCTTGGATTTTTCGCATTTCTAACGAAATGTCCGGTGTCAAGTTGACACCACTCACGAAAATCGCCGAATCCTCTGAGTTCCTCCGTAAATTTTCCACTACATATCAAGTATCAAGGATTCAACCTATCCTTCACCATATACCTACGTACACAAAAAATCTTCACCGCGTAGATTTTCCACAATCATCATAATTAGCACATCATATTCACCACAAATTCTGAAAAAGTCACAAAAAACTAAAAACACAAAAAAACTATCTTTTCTATCGCATTTCGCGCGTAGATTTTCCACAATCATCATAATTAGCACATCATATTTATGCGTATTTATTCACATCAATCACAAGAGCTCCACCACCGATACGTCCAGCGTAGTTGCCCTTGCGCAGCATACGATGAAGACGACCGACTGGGAACTGAAGTCCAGCTCGCGATGAGCGTGACTTAGCCTTTCCACCGGTCTTCGCCCTGCCTCCTTTTCCACGTACAGAAATCGTTGATGTAGAAGTTGCAGCGAGATGAGAACACTCACGGGTAGTCTGGCCGCGTTTTGGCCGTCGGTATATGCCCGAGCCGGCCCCTCATGTCCCGCCCCCACTCGGAGCGCTATCGGAGGGGCTGGACACGGCTGGGGGCGGAGTCCCACAGGCCGATCTTTGAAAAGGTGAAATTTTTAAAATTTTTGACAGCATTTCGAACTCCGTTTCGGATAAATCGCGTTTTTAGCATCAAATCATGATTTTTGCGATTTTCCAACAATTTCTAACCTTCGAATTTTCGAAAATGAGTGATTTTTGAGATTTTCGACAACATTCAAAAGTCAAATTTCGCAAAATCGTGTTTTTCGCAGTAAATCGCGATTTTTACAATTTCCCAAAAAAACTGATAACCTTTGAATTTCCGAAAGAGCGCCATTTGTGGGATTTTCGACCATATTCGCAATTCCGCAAAAATCGTGTTTTTTGCATAAAATTGCTATTTATTACAATTTTCCAACAAGTCCTAACCTTCGAGTTATTGAAAAATCGCCATTTTCAGGATTTTTGGCAGAATTTCAGAGCTCAGTTTCGCAAAAATCGTGTTTTTCGCGAAAAACGCGATTTTCATGATTTTGGACGCTTTCTGACACTCAAATCTTTGTAAAGGTGGAATTTTTTGAATTTTGACAGCGTTTCGAACTCTGCTTCGCAAAAATCGTGTTTTTCGCAAAATCGCGATTTTTACAATTTTTCAACAACTTCTAACCTCTGAATTTTTGAAAAATAGCCATTTTGGGAAATTCGACATTTCGAAAATCAGTTTCGCAAAAATCGTGTTTTTGCGAACAATCGCGATTTTTACGATTTTCCAAAATTTATGACCTTGGAATTTCCGAAAGAGCGAAATTTTCAGGATTTTCGACCATATTTGCAATCGCGATTCCGCAAAAATCGTGTTTTTTGCGAAAGATCGCGATTTTACTATTTTCCAACAATTAGGAACCTTCAAATTTTTTAAAAATAGCCATTTTTGGGAAATTCGACAACATTTCGAAAATAAGTTTCGCAAAAATCGTGTTTTTTGCGAAAAATCGCGATTTCTACGATTTTCCAAGAGTTTATGACCTTGGAATTTCCGAAAGAGCGAAATTTTTGGGATTTTCGACCACTACACGCTATTAAGAACCTTCAATTTTTTTAAAAATAGCAATTTTTGAGAAATTCGACAACATTTCGAAAATTAGTGTCGCAAAAATCGTGTTTTTCGCGAAAAAACGCGATTTTCATGATTTTGGACGCTTTCTGACACTCAAATCTTTGTAAAGGTGGAATTTTTGGAATTTTTGACAGCGTTTCGAACTCTGCTTCGCAAAAATCGTGTTTTTTGCGAAAAATCGCAATTTTTACGATTTTCCAAAATTTCTAACCTCTGAATTTTTGAAAAATAGCAATTTTAGGAAATTTGACAGCATTTCGAAAATCAGTTTCGCGAAAATCGTGTTTTTGCGCGATTTTTACGATTTTCCAACGATTTCTAACCATCAAAACTCGAAAAACCGAGATTTCTCAATTTTTCGACGAAGCTCAAAACGCCACGCTCATGAAATCGTGTTTTTGACCGAAAATCACGATTTTCTCGATTCTAGGCAGAATTCGGGCTTTGAGTTTTTAGATGAACTGCAATTTTCGAATTTTCGACAATGTTCCAGATGCCAGATTCGTAAATGTCGTATTTTCGCCTGAATATTCAGATTCCCTCGATTTTAGAAGAATTTGAGCTTGGGATTTTCACGAAAACAGTTTTCAGCACAATTCGAACTCTCAAACAGCTAAAATCGCGCATGTGTCAGAGAAAAACCATATTATCGATTTCAGGACGACATTCATTCAACTTTCAAATTCCACGAGACCTTGGATTTTTCGCATTTCTAACGAATTGTCGACTGTTAACTTGACACCACTCACGGAAATCCTCTGACTTCCTCCCAAAATTTTCCACCACTTATCAAGGTTACGATTCAACCTAGCCTTCACCATATACGTACGAACACACAAAACCCATCAAAGTTTTTCAGCTCCTCACAACAACAAGAATTCACCAAGAAATACACAAAAATCTCCAAAATAAATTCACAACAAATCAGAAAAAAACCTGAAAAAAAACACACAAAAACCTCAAAAAAAACGATCTTTTCTATCAAAATTTGCGCATAGATCTCCCACAATCATCATAAATAACACATTATATTTATACGCATTTAATCACATCAATCACGAAAGCTCCACAACCAATACGTCCAGCGTAGTTGCCCCTGCGGAGCATACGATGAAGACGACCGACTGGGAACTGAAGTCCAGCTCGCGATGAGCGTGACTTAAGCCCCTTTCACAGTCTGCCGGACGTTGCCGTCCGACACGTTATAAGAGTGCCGCAGTGCGATGGAAGCTGCGGTGAACAACCGTCAGTTCCGACTCTCCAGTACAAAATATGTGGCGAAACAACATGTTTTTACCCGTCACAACTTGCTGCGACGTCGTGTCAATGATTTCACCGCAGTGCGACGTCGGTCGGCCGATATCGCAGTGCGGGCCGCACCGACGCCGCAGCCCTATCTTATAACGTACCGGACGGCGTCGTCCGGCAGACTGTGAAAGGCGCTTTAGCCTTTCCACCGGTCTTCGCCCTGCCTCCTTTTCCACGTACAGAAATCGTTGATGTAGAAGTTGCAGCGAGATGAGAACACCCACGGGTAGTCTGGCCGCGTTTTGGCCGTCGGTATATGCCCGAGCCGGCTCCTCATGTCCCGCCCCCACTCGGAGCGCTATCGGAGGGGCTGGACACGGCTGGGGGCGGAGTCCCACAGGCCGCCTCGCTCATAGAACCCGGGGCCCCGCACCACACACCTTACCCATTGACAAGTCAGTGACCACTCTCTCTCTCTCTCGACCAACCACCATGGAGACAAGATAAGAAGGCACAGGAGTCCTTCTCCGTCTACATCTACCGTGTGCTCAAGCAGGTCCACCCCGACACCGGTGTCTCCTCGAAGGCCATGTCGATCATGAACTCGTTCGTGAACGACGTCTTCGAGCGCATCGCTGCCGAAGCCAGCCGTCTCGCCAACTACAACAAGCGATCGACGATCTCTTCTCGCGGAATCCAGACAGCTGTCCGACTCATCCTTTCCGGTGAGCTCGCCAAGCACGCCGTCTCTGAGGGCACCAAGGCCGTCACCAAATACACTTCCAGCAAGTAAATTCGTTTACCTGCCTCGGTGTATTTTTATCTAACCCAACGGCCCTCTTTAGGGCCACAATTGACTGATCAAAGTGAATCAAGAATCGAATCTACTGCATTTGTTTGATGATAAAGCGAATTTGTGTGTGAATTCTAAACATGATTTCAGCTTTTTCAATGAATATTCAGGTCATCCGATTTGTCTCACCAAAAACAGGCAAAACCACTCAACATTTCGAAAAATCATGGAAAACAGAGAAGTACAAACGCAATCGTAGAAAGCAGGTGATTTGGAGGTGAGATAGGGTAGAAATGGACTGAATCGATGAGAGGAAATCACACTGCACGCTCTGCAGAGGTCGAAGTGGGTCGCCATGATCTGCGTGTATCGCAGCGGTTGCGAAACTGCAATGTCCTCTCGCTAATTTCTGAAATTTTGTGGCCCTCACAAGTGATTTTCCAGTTAGAAATAACTATTTCCCAATCGTTCACTCCCATTTTCTGATTTCACTGCCCATTTTACCCTCGGGGATTAGCCGATCCCAGCAGCAGTGCAACGCTGGGCCGTCCCGTATCTCGCGTGGGTTTGTCAACGCCGCTCAACAAAGCGCCCATCCAGCAGTGGAGGGTGTGGGCTGAAATGTTAAAACCACAATGAATTGCCCCCTATTTCGAATGAAACTCGAATTCTATGCCATCTCGATGTTCGTGAAGAAGGGAATTCAGCTAGGAAAATCACTGTTTTCTGATAGAAGAGACGATTTACGAGTTTTCATAGAGAATTTCTCGTATATTCGTCGCGTTAGAGATGCAGAACACAGGAAAATGTCCGAATCGTCAAAACCGTAAAGGAATTGAAAATGATGAAATTTCTCGCGGTTTTGACGGAATTTCAGCTGTCAAAGTAGTCACTAGATGATGACTACACTGTTTTCCAGCAAAAGTTGACGAGACTTTGAAATACGATGAAAATTTTTAGAGAGTGCTCAAAAATGGTGAGCTCTCAGAGGAAAATGGCGATTTTGTGAGTTTTTGGCAGATGGCCAACTTTCGAAAATACAGTTCTAGAACATCTGAGAAAGTTTAGTTCTCCCAGAAATCCTTGAGAAAAGCTATTTTTAGAAGAGGTGTTTGAAATTTGATTAAAAATAGGCATTTCCTTGTGAAAATTGTGAATTTTGATTTATTTTGCATTCTATTGACTGTCAGATTTTTAAATTCCAAAAGTTACGGTGATTCATTCGGATTTTTGCAATTCATCGACTTTTCAATACATCAGTAGTGCCGTTTCGAGCCGACACTTTCCTGGAAATTGTCGAAAACAGACTGACTTCATGTGTTTTCCAATTTTCATCCCCAACTTTCAAGTGAAAATGAATTTATGATGATTTTCGACGTTATTTTCAATACAAATGCTATTGTTTTGACATGTGTGGACAATTCTCATTAAAATAATCAGAAACATCGAGATCTCACGTGTCAAACATCCTTCCTTCCACTTTGGGCGATTTTTGGCACGATGTCAACTTAGGGCGACGACAACCCTCAGCGCGGGGACAACTAGGCTCCGCCTCCTCGCTGCGACACGCATATAAAATCGATGCTGTGAAGGCTCAGGCTATCTGTTCGCTCAGGACATCATCGCTACCAATGGCTCGTACTAAGCAGACCGCTCGTAAATCGACTGGAGGAAAGGCCCCACGTAAGCAGCTCGCCACCAAGGATGATGCTCTAATTCTAACCCAACGGCCCTCTTTAGGGCCACATTTGTTGCCATGTGAATCGCATCGAATCGAATCTCGACTTTGAATTATTCAAATAAATGAATATGTTGCAATTTTAGGGTGTTTGTGTGGAAATCTGGTCGAAAAACAAGTTTTTAATGAGGTGTGAATACACTTTGAAGGATTGTTTCGACGAAACGAAATATTGTCGTGAGATTTGAAAAGAGGAGTGTTATTTGGCGGAATGTAAGTATTGTGGAGTTGTGAAAAGATATTTGAAGGCTGGATTGTGTCCGAAAAACGGAAAAATCGACAATTTCGGGATCTTCGATAACATTAAAAGTTTCAGCTTCGCTAAAATTGATTCATTGTTTTCTGCGGAAAATCGCAAATGTTACGATTTTCCAACAATTTCTAGCCTTTAATTTTCCGAAAAAGAACTGAAAAAGCGGAAAAGATTTTTCGAGCGCGGCTATGATTTTTACGGGTTTGGAATTTCCGATTTTGTTAAAATTTTTGGCAAAAAAAGTGTTTTTTCGCAAAATCGAAGAATTAGAAAATGGCCGAAAATTTAAAAAAAAACGTACCTTCCGGGTGAACACGGTATTTTTGGACTGCCGAATTTTCGAATTTCGTAGAAATCTCAGGAAAATCGTGTTTTGCGAGTCTTGCCTAAATTTTTGAAAATCGCGAGTTTTCGATTTTTAAAGGTTAGAAATTGTCTGTGAAGTAAAAAGAAATGTGAAATTAGGCGATTTTATTCAAAATCTGGCTTCCTGAATATTCTCGGAAGTTCGAAAAATCGCAGGTTTTCTGAAAGCTGTAAACTCGAAATCTGCATGAAATCGTGAAAAATCGTGACTTCAAGCAAAAGCACGCTTCATACGGAACTGAGATTGCGAATATGGTCGAGAATTCAGAAAACGGCTTTTTCCGGAAATTTCAAGGCTACAAATCGTCAGAAAATTATGAGGATCTTTGCAGTTTCACAAAAATCGTGTTTCTCGCAAAAAATGGCGATTTGAACGATTTTAAACAGTTTCTGACACTGAAAAGACTCTCATAATTTTCTGACTGTTTCGCAAAAATCGTGTTTTTCGCCAAAAAAGGCGGTTTTCATGATTTTGAACACTATTTCTGACACTCTAATCTTCGTAAAGGTGAAATTTTTGACAGCATATCGAACTCTTCCTCGCAAAAATCATTTTTTTGCATCAAATCGTGATTTTTACGATTTTCCAACAATTTCTAATTTTCGAACTTTCGAAAAATAGCCTTTTTTAAGATTTTCGACCATATTCGAAATCTCAATTTCACAGAAATCGTAATTTCCGCAGGAAATCGCGATTTTTACAATTTCAGACAACTTCTAGCCTTCAAAATTTCTAAAAAAGTCTTTTTTGAAAATTTCCACAGAATATTTGGAATGTTAGTTTCGCAAAATCGCGTTTTGCTTGAAGTCGCGATTTTTTTTTCTGAAAAAGAGCCATTTTCAAAATTTTCGACAATATTTGAAATCTAAATTTCACAAGAATCGCGCTTTTTGCATAAAATTGCGCTTTTTACAAATTTCCCAAAATTTCTAACCTTCGAATTTTCGAAAAATGGCCTTTTTTGAGATTTTCGACAACATTTCAAAGCTAAGTTTCGCAAAACACGTGTTTTTTGCATCAAATCGCGATTTTTACGACTTTCCAGAAATTTATGACTTTGGAATTTCCGAAAAAGCTAAATTTTTGGGATTTTCGACCATATTCGCAATCGCAACTCTGCAAAAATCGTGTTTTTTGCATAAAATTACGTTTTTTTTTCGTCTCACTTTTCCAACAATTTCTAACCTTAGAATTTTTGAAAAAAAGCGATTTTTGAGATTTTCGACAACATATCAAGGCTAAGTTTCGCAAAACACGTGTTTTTTGCATCAAATCGCGATTTTTACGATTTTCCAAAAATTTATGACCTTGGAATTTCCGAAAAAGCGAAATTTTTGACATTTTCGACCATATTCGCAATCGCAATTCCGCAAAAATCGTGTTTTTTGCGTAAAATCACGATTTTTAGACGATTTCTAACCTTAAATTTCTCAAAACGAGCCATTTTCGAAAATTTCGACAATATTTCCAACCTTAATTTCACGAATGTTGTGTTTTTTACACAGAATTCCGCTTTTTACAAATTGCCAACAATTTCGAACCTTCGAATTTTTTGAAAAATAGCCATTTTCAGGATTTTTGACAGAATTTCAAAGCTCAGTTTCGAAAAAATCGTGTTTTTTGCATCAAATCGCGATTTTTGCGATTTTCCAAGGATTTAAAACCTTCGAATTTTTGAAAATAGCCATTCTTGGAAAATTCGAAAACTTTCCGCATTCTCAGTTCCGCAAAAATCGTGCTTTTCGCCAAAAAAATCACGATTTTTGGACGATTTCTAACATTTAATTTCTCAAAAAGAGCCATTTCTCGAAAATTTCGACAATATTTCAAACCTCAATTTCACGAATGTTGTGTTTTTTTACATAAAATTCCGCTTTTTACAAATTGCCAACAATTTCGAACCTTCGAATTTTTTGAAAAAGTCATTTTTCGAAATTTTCAACAATATTTGAAATCTAAATTTCACGAAAATCGCGTTCTTTGCTAAAAATTGCGCTTTTTACAAATTGCCAACAATTTCGAACCTTTAAAACTCGAAAAACCACGATTTTCAAATGTTTAGACAAGGCGCTCAACCTCAGCTTCGTGACACTCGTGGTTTTTCTCAAAATTTACATTTTGAATGTGAAAATCTCGAGAAACCGAGATTTCTCAACTATTCCGACAAAGCTCAAAAAGCCAGGCCCATAAAATCACGTTTCGAACCGAAAATTACGATTTTCTCGATTCTAGGCGAAATTCGGGCTTTGAGTTTTCAGAGAACCTGCAATTTTTCGAATTTTCGAAAATGTTTCAAAAGCCAGATTCGGAAATGTCGTGTTTTCGCTTGAAAATTGCGTCCCCATTTTAGAGGAATTAGAGCTGGGAATTTCCACAGAAACACCGTTTTTCAGCACAATTCGAACTCTCAAACAGCAAAAATCGCGTTATCTCTCAGAGAAAAACCATATTACCAATTTAGGGACGACATTCAACAATCACATTCCACAACACCTTGGATTTTTCGCATTTCTAACGAAATGTCCGGTGTCAAGTTGACACCACTCACGAAAATCGCCGAATCCTCTGAGTTCCTCCGTAAATTTTCCACTACATATCAAGTATCAAGGATTCAACCTATCCTTCACCATATACCTACGTACACAAAAAATCTTCACCGCGTAGATTTTCCACAATCATCATAATTAGCACATCATATTCACCACAAATTCTGAAAAGTCACAAAAAAACTAAAAAAAAAACACAAAACAAACTATCTTTTCTATCGCATTTCGCGCGTAGATTTTCCACAATCATCATAATTAGCACATCATATTTATGCGTATTTATTCACATCAATCACAAGAGCTCCACCACCGATACGTCCAGCGTAGTTGCCCTTGCGCAGCATACGATGAAGACGACCGACTGGGAACTGAAGTCCAGCTCGCGATGAGCGTGACTTAGCCTTTCCACCGGTCTTCGCCCTGCCTCCTTTTCCACGTACAGAAATCGTTGATGTAGAAGTTGCAGCGAGATGAGAACACTCACGGGTAGTCTGGCCGCGTTTTGGCCGTCGGTATATGCCCGAGCCGGCCCCTCATGTCCCGCCCCCACTCGGAGCGCTATCGGAGGGGCTGGACACGGCTGGGGGCGGAGTCCCACAGGCCGATCTTTGAAAAGGTGAAATTTTTAAAATTTTTGACAGCATTTCGAACTCCGTTTCGGATAAATCGCGTTTTTAGCATCAAATCATGATTTTTGCGATTTTCCAACAATTTCTAACCTTCGAATTTTCGAAAATGAGTGATTTTTGAAATTTTCGACAACATTCAAAAGTCAAATTTCGCAAAATCGTGTTTTTCGCAGTAAATCGCGATTTTTACAATTTCCCAAAAAAAAACTGATAACCTTTGAATTTCCGAAAGAGCGCCATTTGTGGGATTTTCGACCATATTCGCAATTCCGCAAAAATCGTGTTTTTTGCATAAAATTGCTATTTATTACAATTTTCCAACAAGTCCTAACCTTCGAGTTATTGAAAAATCGCCATTTTCAGGATTTTTGGCAGAATTTCAGAGCTCAGTTTCGCAAAAATCGTGTTTTTCGCGAAAAAACGCGATTTTCATGATTTTGGACGCTTTCTGACACTCAAATCTTTGTAAAGGTGGAATTTTTTGAATTTTTGACAGCGTTTCGAACTCTGCTTCGCAAAAATCGTGTTTTTCGCAAAAAATCGCGATTTTTACAATTTTTCAACAACTTCTAACCTCTGAATTTTTGAAAAATAGCCATTTTTGGGAAATTCGACATTTCGAAAATCAGTTTCGCAAAAATCGTGTTTTTGCGAACAATCGCGATTTTTACGATTTTCCAAAAATTTATGACCTTGGAATTTCCGAAAGAGCGAAATTTTCAGGATTTTCGACCATATTTGCAATCGCGATTCCGCAAAAATCGTGTTTTTTTTGCGAAAGATCGCGATTTTTACAAATTTCCAACAATTAAGAACATTCAAATTTTTTAAAAATAGCCATTTTTGGGAAATTCGACAACATTTCGAAAATAAGTTTCGCAAAAATTGTGTTTTTGCGAAAAATCGCGATTTTTACGATTTTCCAAGAGTTTATGACCTTGGAATTTCCGAAAGAGCGAAATTTTTGGGATTTTCGACCACTACACGCTATTAAGAACCTTCAATTTTTTTTAAAATAGCAATTTTTGAGAAATTCGACAACATTTCGAAAATTAGTGTCGCAAAAATCGTGTTTTTCTCGAAAAAGGCGATTTTCATGATTTTGGACGCTTTCTGACACTCAAATCTTTGTAAAGGTGGAATTTTTGGAATTTTTGACAGCGTTTCGAACTCTGCTTCGCAAAAATCGTGTTTTTTGCGAAAAATCGCAATTTTTACGATTTTCCAAAAATTTCTAACCTCTGAATTTTTGAAAAAATAGCAATTTTTAGGAAATTTGACAGCATTTCGAAAATCAGTTTCGCGAAAATCGTGTTTTTGCGCGATTTTTACGATTTTCCAACGATTTCTAACCATCAAAACTCGAAAAACCGAGATTTCTCAATTTTTCGACGAAGCTCAAAACGCCACGCTCATGAAATCGTGTTTTTGACCGAAAATCACGATTTTCTCGATTCTAGGCAGAATTCGGGCTTTGAGTTTTTAGATGAACTGCAATTTTTCGAATTTTCGACAATGTTCCAGATGCCAGATTCGTAAATGTCGTATTTTCGCCTGAATATTCAGATTCCCTCGATTTTAGAAGAATTTGAGCTTGGGATTTTCACGAAAACAGTTTTCAGCACAATTCGAACTCTCAAACAGCAAAAATCGCGCATGTGTCAGAGAAAAACCATATTATCGATTTCAGGACGACATTCATTCAACTTTCAAATTCCACGAGACCTTGGATTTTTCGCATTTCTAACGAATTGTCGACTGTTAACTTGACACCACTCACGGAAATCCTCTGACTTCCTCCCAAAATTTTCCACCACTTATCAAGGTTACGATTCAACCTAGCCTTCACCATATACGTACGAACACACAAAACCCATCAAAGTTTTTCAGCTCTTCACAACAACAAGAATTCACCAAGAAATACACAAAAATCTCCAAAATAAATTCACAACAAATCAGAAAAACCTGAAAAAACACACAAAAACCTCAAAAAAACGATCTTTCTATCAAAATTTGCGCATAGATCTCCCACAATCATCATAAATAACACATTATATTTATACGCATTTAATCACATCAATCACGAAAGCTCCACCACCAATACGTCCAGCGTAGTTGCCCCTGCGGAGCATACGATGAAGACGACCGACTGGGAACTGAAGTCCAGCTCGCGATGAGCGTGACTTAAGCCCTTTCACAGTCTGCCGGACGTTGCCGTCCGACACGTTATAAGAGTGCCGCAGTGCGATGGAAGCTGCGGTGAACAACCGTCAGTTCCGACTCTCCAGTACAAAATATGTGGCGAAACAACATGTTTTTACCCGTCACAACTTGCTGCGACGTCGTGTCAATGATTTCACCGCAGTGCGACGTCGGTCGGCCGATATCGCAGTGCGGGCCGCACCGACGCCGCAGCCCTATCTTATAACGTACCGGACGGCGTCGTCCGGCAGACTGTGAAAGGCGCTTTAGCCTTTCCACCGGTCTTCGCCCTGCCTCCTTTTCCACGTACAGAAATCGTTGATGTAGAAGTTGCAGCGAGATGAGAACACTCACGGGTAGTCTGGCCGCGTTTTGGCCGTCGGTATATGCCCGAGCCGGCTCCTCATGTCCCGCCCCCACTCGGAGCGCTATCGGAGGGGCTGGACACGGCTGGGGGCGGAGTCCCACAGGCCGCCTCGCTCATAGAACCCGGGGCCCCGCACCACACACCTTACCCATTGACAAGTCAGTGACCACTCTCTCTCTCTCTCTCGACCAACCACCATGGAGACAAGATAAGAAGGCACAGGAGTCCTTCTCCGTCTACATCTACCGTGTGCTCAAGCAGGTCCACCCCGACACCGGTGTCTCCTCGAAGGCCATGTCGATCATGAACTCGTTCGTGAACGACGTCTTCGAGCGCATCGCTGCCGAAGCCAGCCGTCTCGCCAACTACAACAAGCGATCGACGATCTCTTCTCGCGGAATCCAGACAGCTGTCCGACTCATCCTTTCCGGTGAGCTCGCCAAGCACGCCGTCTCTGAGGGCACCAAGGCCGTCACCAAATACACTTCCAGCAAGTAAATTCGTTTACCTGCCTCGGTGTATTTTTTTATCTAACCCAACGGCCCTCTTTAGGGCCACAATTGACTGATCAAAGTGAATCAAGAATCGAATCTACTGCATTTGTTTGATGATAAAGCGAATTTGTGTGTGAATTCTAAACATGATTTCAGCTTTTTCAATGAATATTCAGGTCATCCGATTTGTCTCACCAAAAACAGGCAAAACCACTCAACATTTCGAAAAATCATGGAAAACAGAGAAGTACAAACGCAATCGTAGAAAGCAGGTGATTTGGAGGTGAGATAGGGTAGAAATGGACTGAATCGATGAGAGGAAATCACACTGCACGCTCTGCAGAGGTCGAAGTGGGTCGCCATGATCTGCGTGTATCGCAGCGGTTGCGAAACTGCGATGTCCTCTCGCTAATTTCTGAAATTTTGTGGCCCTCACAAGTGATTTTCCAGTTAGAAATAACTATTTCCCAATCGTTTACTCCCACTTTCTGATTTCACTGCCCATTTTACCCCCTCGGGGGATTAGCCGATCCCAGCAGCAGTGCAACGCTGGGCCGTCCCGTATCTCGCGTGGGTTTGTCAACGCCGCTCAACAAAGCGCCCATCCAGCAGTGGAGGGGGGTGTGGGCTGAAATGTTAAAACCACAATGAATTGCCCCCTATTTCGAATGAAACTCGAATTCTATGCCATCTCGATGTTCGTGAAGAAGGGAATTCAGCTAGGAAAATCACTGTTTTCTGATAGAAGAGACGATTTACGAGTTTTCATAGAGAATTTCTCGTATATTCGTCGCGTTAGAGATGCAGAACACAGGAAAATGTCCGAATCGTCAAAAAACCGTAAAGGAATTGAAAATGATGAAATTTCTCGCGGTTTTGACGGAATTTCAGCTGTCAAAGTAGTCACTAGATGATGACTACACTGTTTTCCAGCAAAAGTTGACGAGACTTTGAAATACGATGAAAATTTTTAGAGAGTGCTCAAAAATGGTGAGCTCTCAGAGGAAAATGGCGATTTTGTGAGTTTTGGCAGATGGCCAACTTTCGAAAATACAGTTCTAGAACATCTGAGAAAGTTCAGTTCTCCCAGAAATCCTTGAGAAAAGCTATTTTTAGAAGAGTTGTTTGAAATTTCATTAAAAATAGGGTTTTCCTCGTGAAAATTGTGAATTTTTGATTTATTTTGCATTCTATTGACTGTCAGATTTTTAAATTCCAAAAGTTACGGTGATTCATTCGGATTTTTGCAATTCATCGACTTTTCAATACATCAGTAGTGCCGTTTCGAGCCGACACTTTCCTGGAAATTGTCGAAAACAGACTGACTTCATGTGTTTTCCAATTTTCATCCCCAACTTTCAAGTGAAAATGAATTTATGATGATTTTCGACGGTATTTTCAATACAAATGCTATTGTTTTGACATGTGTGGACAATTCTCATTAAAATAATCAGAAACATCGAGATTTCACGTGTCAAACATCCTTCCTTCCACTTTGGGCGATTTTTGGCACGATGTCAACTTAGGGGCGACGACAACCCTCAGCGCGGGGACAACTAGGCTCCGCCTCCTCGCTGCGACACGCTTATAAAATCGATGCTGTGAAGGCTCAGGCTATCTGTTCGCTCAGGACATCATCGCTACCAATGGCTCGTACTAAGCAGACCGCTCGTAAATCGACTGGAGGAAAGGCCCCACGTAAGCAGCTCGCCACCAAGGATGATGCTCTAATTCTAACCCAACGGCCCTCTTTAGGGCCACATTTGTTGCCATGTGAATCGCATCGAATCGAATCTCGACTTTGAATTATTCAAATAAATGAATATGTTGCAATTTTAGGGTGTTTGTGTGGAAATCTGGTCGAAAAACAAGTTTTTAATGAGGTGTGAATACACTTTGAAGGATTGTTTCGACGAAACGAAATATTGTCGTGAGATTTGAAAAGAGGAGTGTTATTTGGCGGAATGTAAGTATTGTGGAGTTGTGAAAAGATATTTGAAGGCTGGATTGTGTCCGAAAAACGGAAAAATCGGCAATTTCGGGATCTTCGATAACATTAAAAGTTTCAGCTTCGCTAAAATTGATTCATTGTTTTCTGCGGAAAATCGCAAATGTTACGATTTTCCAACAATTTCTAGCCTTTAATTTTCCGAAAAAGAACTGAAAAAGCGGAAAAGATTTTTCGAGCGCGGCTATGATTTTTACGGGTTTGGAATTTCCGATTTTGTTAAAATTTTTGGCAAAAAAAGTGTTTTTTCGCAAAATCGAAGAATTAGAAAATGGCCGAAAATTTAAAAAAAACGTACCTTCCGGGTGAACACGGTATTTTTGGACTGCCGAATTTTCGAATTTCGTAGAAATCTCAGGAAAATCGTGTTTTGCGAGTCTTGCCTAAATTTTTGAAAATCGCGAGTTTTCGATTTTTAAAGGTTAGAAATTGTCTGTGAAGTAAAAAGAAATGTGAAATTAGGCGATTTTATTCAAAATCTGGCTTCCTGAATATTCTCGGAAGTTCGAAAAATCGCAGGTTTTCTGAAAGCTGTAAACTCGAAATCTGCATGAAATCGTGAAAAAATCGTGACTTCAAGCAAAAGCACGCTTCATACGGAACTGAGATTGCGAATATGGTCGAGAATTCAGAAAACGGCTTTTTTTCCGGAAATTTCAAGGCTATAAATCGTCAGAAAATTGTGAGGATCTTTGCAGTTTCACAAAAATCGTGTTTCTCGCGAAAAATGGCGATTTGAACGATTTTAAACAGTTTCTGACACTGAAAAGACTCTCATAATTTTCTGACTGTTTCGCAAAAATCGTGTTTTTCACCAAAAAAGGCGGTTTTCATGATTTTGAACACTATTTCTGACACTCTAATCTTCGTAAAGGTGAAATTTTTGACAGCATATCGAACTCTTCCTCGCAAAAATCATTTTTTTGCATCAAATCGTGATTTTTACGATTTTCCAACAATTTCTAATTTTCGAACTTTCGAAAAATAGCCTTTTTTAAGATTTTCGACCATATTCGAAATCTCAATTTCACAGAAATCGTAATTTCCGCAGGAAATCGCGATTTTTACAATTTCAGACAACTTCTAGCCTTCAAAATTTCTAAAAAAGTCTTTTTTGAAAATTTCCACAGAATATTTGGAATCTTAGTTTCGCAAAAATCGCGTTTTTTGCTTGAAGTCGCGATTTTTTTTTCTGAAAAAGAGCCATTTTCAAAATTTTCGACAATATTTGAAATCTAAATTTCACAAGAATCGCGCTTTTTGCATAAAATTGCGCTTTTTACAAATTTCCCAAAATTTCTAACCTTCGAATTTTCGAAAAATGGCCTTTTTTGAGATTTTCGACAACATTTCAAAGCTAAGTTTCGCAAAACACGTGTTTTTTGCATCAAATCGCGATTTTTACGACTTTCCAGAAATTTATGACTTTGGAATTTCCGAAAAAGCTAAATTTTTGGGATTTTCGACCATATTCGCAATCGCAACTCTGCAAAAATCGTGTTTTTTGCATAAAATTGCGCTTTTTACAAATTTCCAACAATTTCTAACCTTCGAATTTTTGAAAAAAAGTGATTTTTGAGATTTTCGACAACATATCAAGGCTAAGTTTCGCAAAACACGTGCTTTTGCATCAAATCGCGATTTTTACGATTTTCCAAAAATTTATGACCTTGGAATTTCCGAAAAAGCGAAATTTTTGACATTTTCGACCATATTCGCAATCGCAATTCCGCAAAAATCGTGTTTTTTGCGTAAAATCACGATTTTTAGACGATTTCTAACCTTAAATTTCTCAAAACGAGCCATTTTCGAAAATTTCGACAATATTTCCAACCTTAATTTCACGAATGTTGTGTTTTTTACACAGAATTCCGCTTTTTACAAATTGCCAACAATTTCGAACCTTCGAATTTTTTGAAAAATAGCCATTTTCAGGATTTTTGACAGAATTTCAAAGCTCAGTTTCGAAAAAATCGTGTTTTTTGCATCAAATCGCGATTTTTGCGATTTTCCAACAATTTAAAACCTTCGAATTTTTGAAAATAGCCATTCTTGGAAAATTCGAAAACTTTCCGCATTCTCAGTTCCGCAAAAATCGTGCTTTTCGCCAAAAAAATCACGATTTTTGGACGATTTCTAACATTTAATTTCTCAAAAAGAGCCATTTCTCGAAAATTTCGACAATATTTCAAACCTCAATTTCACGAATGTTGTGTTTTTTTACATAAAATTCCGCTTTTTACAAATTGCCAACAATTTCGAACCTTCGAATTTTTTGAAAAAGTCATTTTTCGAAATTTTCAACAATATTTGAAATCTAAATTTCACGAAAATCGCGTTCTTTGCTAAAAATTGCGCTTTTTACAAATTGCCAACAATTTCGAACCTTTAAAACTCGAAAAACCACGATTTTCAAATGTTAAGACAAGGCGCTCAACCTCAGCTTCGTGACCCTCGTGGTTTTTCTCAAAATTTACATTTTGAATGTGAAAATCTCGAGAAACCGAGATTTCTCAACTATTCCGACAAAGCTCAAAAAGCCAGGCCCATAAAATCACGTTTCGAACCGAAAATTACGATTTTCTCGATTCTAGGCGAAATTCGGGCTTTGAGTTTTCAGAGAACCTGCAATTTTTCGAATTTTCGAAAATGTTTCAAAAGCCAGATTCGGAAATGTCGTGTTTTCGCTTGAAAATTGCGTCCCCCCCCCATTTTAGAGGAATTCGAGCTGGGAATTTCCACAGAAACACCGTTTTTCAGCACAATTCGAACTCTCAAACAGCAAAAATCGCGTTATCTCTCAGAGAAAAACCATATTACCAATTTAGGGACGACATTCAACAATCACATTCCACAACACCTTGGATTTTTCGCATTTCTAACGAAATGTCCGGTGTCAAGTTGACACCACTCACGAAAATCGCCGAATCCTCTGAGTTCCTCCGTAAATTTTCCACTACATATCAAGTATCAAGGATTCAACCTATCCTTCACCATATACCTACGTACACAAAAAATCTTCACCGCGTAGATTTTCCACAATCATCATAATTAGCACATCATATTAACCACAAATTCTGAAAAGTCACAAAAAAACTAAAAAAAACACAAAAAAAACTATCTTTTCTATCGCATTTCGCGCATAGATTTTCCACAATCATCATAATTAGCACATCATATTTATGCGTATTTATTCACATCAATCACAAGAGCTCCACCACCGATACGTCCAGCGTAGTTGCCCTTGCGCAGCATACGATGAAGACGACCGACTGGGAACTGAAGTCCAGCTCGCGATGAGCGTGACTAAAGCGTCTTTCACGGTCTGCCGGACGACGCCGTCCGGCACGTTATAAGATAAGACTGCGGTGTCGTGGAGTGCCGCTGTGCGACGCCGGATGACCGACGTCGCAACGCGGCGCTCGACGTCGGGGCGAAATTCCTCCGTTGATGGTGGGATGGTCGATATTATCGGTTGCTCTACCACCGGCCTAGTGGGCGCCGCGCGCGACGTCGGATGGCATTGCCGGACGTCGGACGACAAAATAACTGTGAAAGGGGCCTTAGCCTTTCCACCGGTCTTCGCCCTGCCTCCTTTTCCACGTACAGAAATCGTTGATGTAGAAGTTGCAGCGAGATGAGAACACTCACGGGTAGTCTGGCCGCGTTTTGACCGTCGGTATATGCCCGAGCCGGCCCCTCATGTCCCGCCCCCACTCGGAGCGCTATCGGAGGGGCTGGACACGGCTGGGGGCGGAGTCCCACAGGCCGATCTTTGAAAAGGTGAAATTTTTAAAATTTTTGACAGCATTTCGAACTCCGTTTCGGATAAATCGCGTTTTTTGCATCAAATCATGATTTTTGCGATTTTCCAACAATTTCTAACCTTCGAATTTTCGAAAATGAGTGATTTTTGAGATTTTCGACAACATTTAAACGCTCCATTTTACAAAAATCGTATTTTTCAAAGAAAATCGCGATTTTCACAACTTCGGACAACTTCTAGTCTTCCAATTTCTGAAAAAGAGCCATTTTCAAAATTTTCGACAATATTTGAAATCTAATTTTCACAAGAATCGCGCTTTTGCATAAAATTGCGCTTTACAAATTTCCAACAATTTCTAACCTTCGAATTTTCAAAAATGAGTGATATTTGAGATTTTCGACAACATTCAAAAGTCAAATTTGGCAAAATCGTGTTTTTCGCAGTAAATCATGATTTTTACAATTTCCCAAAAAACTGATAACCTTTGAATTTCCGAAAGAGCGCCATTTGTGGGATTTTCGACCATATTCGCAATTCCGCAAAAATCGTGTTTTTTGCATAAAATTGCTATTTATTACAATTTTCCAACAAGTCCTAACCTTCGAGTTATTGAAAAATCGCCATTTTCAGGATTTTTGGCAGAATTTCAGAGCTCAGTTTCGCAAAAATCGTGTTTTTCGCGAAAAAACGCGATTTTCATGATTTTGGACGCTTTCTGACACTCAAATCTTTGTAAAGGTGGAATTTTTTGAATTTTTGACAGCGTTTCGAACTCTGCTTCGCAAAAATCGTGTTTTTCGCAAAAAATCGCGATTTTTACAATTTTTCAACAACTTCTAACCTCTGAATTTTTGAAAAATAGCCATTTTTGGGAAATTCGACATTTCGAAAATCAGTTTCGCAAAAATCGTGTTTTTGCGAACAATCGCGATTTTTACGATTTTCCAAAAATTTATGACCTTGGAATTTCCGAAAGAGCGAAATTTTCAGGATTTTCGACCATATTTGCAATCGCGATTCCGCAAAAATCGTGTTTTTTTTTGCGAAAGATCGCGATTTTTACTATTTTCCAACAATTAGGAACCTTCAAATTTTTTAAAAATAGCCATTTTTGGGAAATTCGACAACATTTCGAAAATAAGTTTCGCAAAAATCGTGTTTTTTGCGAAAAATCGCGATTTCTACGATTTTCCAAGAGTTTATGACCTTGGAATTTCCGAAAGAGCGAAATTTTTGGGATTTTCGACCACTACACGCTATTAAGAACCTTCAATTTTTTTTTAAAATAGCAATTTTTGAGAAATTCGACAACATTTCGAAAATTAGTGTCGCAAAAATCGTGTTTTTCGCGAAAAAACGCGATTTTCATGATTTTGGACGCTTTCTGACACTCAAATCTTTGTAAAGGTGGAATTTTTGGAATTTTTGACAGCGTTTCGAACTCTGCTTCGCAAAAATCGTGTTTTTTGCGAAAAATCGCAATTTTTACGATTTTCCAAAAATTTCTAACCTCTGAATTTTTGAAAAAATAGCAATTTTTAGGAAATTTGACAGCATTTCGAAAATCAGTTTCGCGAAAATCGTGTTTTTGCGCGATTTTTACGATTTTCCAACGATTTCTAACCATCAAAACTCGAAAAACCGAGATTTCTCAATTTTTCGACGAAGCTCAAAACGCCACGCTCATGAAATCGTGTTTTTGACCGAAAATCACGATTTTCTCGATTCTAGGCAGAATTCGGGCTTTGAGTTTTTAGATGAACTGCAATTTTTCGAATTTTCGACAATGTTCCAGATGCCAGATTCGTAAATGTCATATTTTCGCCTGAATATTCAGATTCCCTCGATTTTAGAAGAATTTGAGCTTGGGATTTTCACGAAAACAGTTTTCAGCACAATTCGAACTCTCAAACAGCAAAAATCGCGCATGTGTCAGAGAAAAACCATATTATCGATTTCAGGACGACATTCATTCAACTCTCAAATTCCACGAGACCTTGGATTTTTCGCATTTCTAACAAATTGTCGACTGTTAACTTGACACCACTCACGGAAATCCTCTGACTTCCTCCCAAAATTTTCCACCACTTATCAGGGTTACGATTCAACCTAGCCTTCACCATATACGTACGAACACACAAAACCCATCAAAGTTTTTCAGCTCTTCACAACAACAAGAATTCACCAAGAAATACACAAAAATCTCCAAAATAAATTCACAACAAATCAGAAAAAAACCTGAAAAAAACACACAAAAACCTCAAAAAAAAACGATCTTTCTATCAAAATTTGCGCATAGATCTCCCACAATCATCATAAATAACACATTATATTTATACGCATTTAATCACATCAATCACGAAAGCTCCACCACCAATACGTCCAGCGTAGTTGCCCCTGCGGAGCATACGATGAAGACGACCGACTGGGAACTGAAGTCCAGCTCGCGATGAGCGTGACTTAGCCTTTCCACCGGTCTTCGCCCTGCCTCCTTTTCCACGTACAGAAATCGTTGATGTAGAAGTTGCAGCGAGATGAGAACACTCACGGGTAGTCTGGCCGCGTTTTGGCCGTCGGTATATGCCCGAGCCGGCTCCTCATGTCCCGCCCCCACTCGGAGCGCTATCGGAGGGGCTGGACACGGCTGGGGGCGGAGTCCCACAGGCCGCCTCGCTCATAGAACCCGGGGCCCCGCACCACACACCTTACCCATTGACAAGTCAGTGACCACTCTCTCTCTCTCTCTCTCGACCAACCACCATGGAGACAAGATAAGAAGGCACAGGAGTCCTTCTCCGTCTACATCTACCGTGTGCTCAAGCAGGTCCACCCCGACACCGGTGTCTCCTCGAAGGCCATTTCGATCATGAACTCGTTCGTGAACGACGTCTTCGAGCGCATCGCTGCCGAAGCCAGCCGTCTCGCCAACTACAACAAGCGATCGACGATCTCTTCTCGCGGAATCCAGACAGCTGTCCGACTCATCCTTTCCGGTGAGCTCGCCAAGCACGCCGTCTCTGAGGGCACCAAGGCCGTCACCAAATACACTTCCAGCAAGTAAATTCGTTTACCTGCCTCGGTGTATTTTTTTATCTAACCCAACGGCCCTCTTTAGGGCCACAATTGACTGATCAAAGTGAATCAAGAATCGAATCTACTGCATTTGTTTGATGATAAAGCGAATTTGTGTGTGAATTCTAAACATGATTTCAGCTTTTTCAATGAATATTCAGGTCATCCGATTTGTCTCACCAAAAACAGGCAAAACCACTCAACATTTCGAAAAATCATGGAAAACAGAGAAGTACAAACGCAATCGTAGAAAGCAGGTGATTTGGAGGTGAGATAGGGTAGAAATGGACTGAATCGATGAGAGGAAATCACACTGCACGCTCTGCAGAGGTCGAAGTGGGTCGCCATGATCTGCGTGTATCGCAGCGGTTGCGAAACTGCGATGTCCTCTCGCTAATTTCTGAAATTTTGTGGCCCTCACAAGTGATTTTCCAGTTAGAAATAACTATTTCCCAATCGTTTACTCCCACTTTCTGATTTCACTGCCCATTTTACCCCTCGGGGGATTAGCCGATCCCAGCAGCAGTGCAACGCTGGGCCGTCCCGTATCTCGCGTGGGTTTGTCAACGCCGCTCAACAAAGCGCCCATCCAGCAGTGGAGGGGGGTGTGGGCTGAAATGTTAAAACCACAATGAATTGCCCCTATTTCGAATGAAACTCGAATTCTATGCCATCTCGATGTTCGTGAAGAAGGGAATTCAGCTAGGAAAATCACTGTTTTCTGATAGAAGAGACGATTTACGAGTTTTCATAGAGAATTTCTCGTATATTCGTCGCGTTAGAGATGCAGAACACAGGAAAATGTCCGAATCGTCAAAAAACCGTAAAGGAATTGAAAATGATGAAATTTCTCGCGGTTTTGACGGAATTTCAGCTGTCAAAGTAGTCACTAGATGATGACTACACTGTTTTCCAGCAAAAGTTGACGAGACTTTGAAATACGATGAAAATTTTTAGAGAGTGCTCAAAAATGGTGAGCTCTCAGAGGAAAATGGCGATTTTGTGAGTTTTTGGCAGATGGCCAACTTTCGAAAATACAGTTCTAGAACATCTGAGAAAGTTCAGTTCTCCCAGAAATCCTTGAGAAAAGCTATTTTTAGAAGAGTTGTTTGAAATTTCATTAAAAATAGGGTTTTCCTCGTGAAAATTGTGAATTTTTTGATTTATTTTGCATTCTATTGACTGTCAGATTTTTAAATTCCAAAAGTTACGGTGATTCATTCGGATTTTTGCAATTCATCGACTTTTCAATACATCAGTAGTGCCGTTTCGAGCCGACACTTTCCTGGAAATTGTCGAAAACAGACTGACTTCATGTGTTTTCCAATTTTCATCCCCAACTTTCAAGTGAAAATGAATTTATGATGATTTTCGACGGTATTTTCAATACAAATGCTATTGTTTTGACATGTGTGGACAATTCTCATTAAAATAATCAGAAACATCGAGATTTCACGTGTCAAACATCCTTCCTTCGACGACAACCCTCAGCGCGGGGACAACTAGGCTCCGCCTCCTCGCTGCGACACGCATATAAAATCGATGCTGTGAAGGCTCAGGCTATCTGTTCGCTCAGGACATCATCGCTACCAATGGCTCGTACTAAGCAGACCGCTCGTAAATCGACTGGAGGAAAGGCCCCACGTAAGCAGCTCGCCACCAAGGATGATGCTCTAATTCTAACCCAACGGCCCTCTTTAGGGCCACATTTGTTGCCATGTGAATCGCATCGAATCGAATCTCGACTTTGAATTATTCAAATAAATGAATATGTTGCAATTTTAGGGTGTTTGTGTGGAAATCTGGTCGAAAAACGAGTTTTTAATGAGGTGTGAATACACTTTGAAGGATTGTTTCGACGAAACGAAATATTGTCGTGAGATTTGAAAAGAGGAGTGTTATTTGGCGGAATGTAAGTATTGTGGAGTTGTGAAAAGATATTTGAAGGCTGGATTGTGTCCGAAAAACGGAAAAATCGACAATTTCGGGATCTTCGATAACATTAAAAGTTTCAGCTTCGCTAAAATTGATTCATTGTTTTCTGCGGAAAATCGCAAATGTTACGATTTTCCAACAATTTCTAGCCTTTAATTTTCCGAAAAAGAACTGAAAAAGCGGAAAAAGATTTTTTTCGAGCGCGGCTATGATTTTTACGGGTTTGGAATTTGATTTTGTTGAAATTTTTGGCAAAAAGTGTTTTTCGCAAAATCGAAGAATTAGAAAATGGCCGAAAATTAAAAAAAAACGTACCTTCCGGGTGAACACGGTATTTTTGGACTGCCGAATTTTCGAATTTCGTAGAAATCTCAGGAAAATCGTGTTTTGCGAGTCTTGCCTAAATTTTTGAAAATCGCGAGTTTTCGATTTTTAAAGGTTAGAAATTGTCTGTGAAGTAAAAAGAAATGTGAAATTAGGCGATTTTATTCAAAATCTGGCTTCCTGAATATTCTCGGAAGTTCGAAAAATCGCAGGTTTTCTGAAAGCTGTAAACTCGAAATCTGCATGAAATCGTGAAAAAATCGTGACTTCAAGCAAAAGCACGCTTCATACGGAACTGAGATTGCGAATATGGTCGAGAAGTCAGAAAACGGCTTTTTCCGGAAATTTCAAGGCTACAAATCGTCAGAAAATTATGAGGATCTTTGCAGTTTCACAAAATCGTGTTTCTCGCAAAAAATGGCGATTTGAACGATTTTAAACAGTTTCTGACACTGAAAAGACTCTCATAATTTTCTGACTGTTTCGCAAAAATCGTGTTTTTCGCCAAAAAAGGCGGTTTTCATGATTTTGAACACTATTTCTGACACTCTAATCTTCGTAAAGGTGAAATTTTTGACAGCATATCGAACTCTTCCTCGCAAAAATCATTTTTTTGCATCAAATCGTGATTTTTACGATTTTCCAACAATTTCTAATTTTCGAACTTTCGAAAAATAGCCTTTTTTAAGATTTTCGACCATATTCGAAATCTCAATTTCACAGAAATCGTAATTTCCGCAGGAAATCGCGATTTTTACAATTTCAGACAACTTCTAGCCTTCAAAATTTCTAAAAAAGTCTTTTTTGAAAATTTCCACAGAATATTTGGAATCTTAGTTTCGCAAAAATCGCGTTTTTTGCTTGAAGTCGCGATTTTTTTTCTGAAAAAGAGCCATTTTCAAAATTTTCGACAATATTTGAAATCTAAATTTCACAAGAATCGCGCTTTTTGCATAAAATTGCGCTTTTTACAAATTTCCCAAAATTTCTAACCTTCGAATTTTCGAAAAATGGCCTTTTTTGAGATTTTCGACAACATTTCAAAGCTAAGTTTCGCAAAACACGTGTTTTTTGCATCAAATCGCGATTTTTGCGACTTTCCAGAAATTTATGACTTTGGAATTTCCGAAAAAGCTAAATTTTTGGGATTTTCGACCATATTCGCAATCGCAACTCTGCAAAAATCGTGTTTTTTGCATAAAATTACGTTTTTTTTCGTCTCACTTTTCCAACAATTTCTAACCTTCGAATTTTTGAAAAAAAGCGATTTTTGAGATTTTCGACAACATATCAAGGCTAAGTTTCGCAAAACACGTGTTTTTTGCATCAAATCGCGATTTTTACGATTTTCCAAAAATTTATGACCTTGGAATTTCCGAAAAAGCGAAATTTTTGACATTTTCGACCATATTCGCAATCGCAATTCCGCAAAAATCGTGTTTTTTTGCGTAAAATCACGATTTTTAGACGATTTCTAACCTTAAATTTCTCAAAACGAGCCATTTTTCGAAAATTTCGACAATATTTCCAACCTTAATTTCACGAATGTTGTGTTTTTTACACAGAATTCCGCTTTTTACAAATTGCCAACAATTTCGAACCTTCGAATTTTTTGAAAAATAGCCATTTTCAGGATTTTTGACAGAATTTTAAAGCTCAGTTTCGAAAAAATCGTGTTTTTTGCATCAAATCGCGATTTTTGCGATTTTCCAACAATTTAAAACCTTCGAATTTTTGAAAATAGCCATTCTTGGAAAATTCGAAAACTTTCCGCATTCTCAGTTCCGCAAAAATCGTGCTTTTCGCCAAAAAAATCACGATTTTTGGACGATTTCTAACATTTAATTTCTCAAAAAGAGCCATTTCTCGAAAATTTCGACAATATTTCAAACCTCAATTTCACGAATGTTGTGTTTTTTTACATAAAATTCCGCTTTTTACAAATTGCCAACAATTTCGAACCTTCGAATTTTTTGAAAAAGTCATTTTTCGAAATTTTCAACAATATTTGAAATCTAAATTTCACGAAAATCGCGTTCTTTGCTAAAAATTGCGCTTTTTACAAATTGCCAACAATTTCGAACCTTTAAAACTCGAAAAACCACGATTTTCAAATGTTTAGACAAGGCGCTCAACCTCAGCTTCGTGAAACTCGTGGTTTTTCTCAAAATTTACATTTTGAATGTGAAAATCTCGAGAAACCGAGATTTCTCAACTATTCCGACAAAGCTCAAAAAGCCAGGCCCATAAAATCACGTTTCGAACCGAAAATTACGATTTTCTCGATTCTAGGCGAAATTCGGGCTTTGAGTTTTCAGAGAACCTGCAATTTTTCGAATTTTCGAGAATGTTTCAAAAGCCAGATTCGGAAATGTCGTATTTTCGCTTGAAAATTGCGTCCCCCATTTTAGAGGAATTCGAGCTGGGAATTTCCACAGAAACACACTTTTTCAGCACAATTCGAACTCTCAAACAGCGAAATCGCGTCATGTCTAAGAGAGAAACCATAGTATCGATTTCGGGACGACATTCATTCAACTTTCAAATTCCACGAGACCTTGGATTTTTCGCATTTCTAACGAAATGTCCAGTGTCAAGTTGACACCACTCACGAAAATCGCTGCATCCTCTGAGTTTCTCCGTAAATTTTCCACTACATGTCAACTTTACGATTCAACCTATCCTTCATTATATACCTACGTACACAAAAATCTTCACCGCGTAGATTTTCCACAATCATCATAATTAGCACATCATATTAACCACAAATTCTGAAAAATCACAAAAAACTTAAAAAAACACAAAAACTATCTCTACTATCGCATTTTGCGCATAGATTTTCCACAATCATCATAATTAGCACATCATATTTATGCGTATTTATTCACATCAATCACAAGAGCTCCACCACCGATACGTCCAGCGTAGTTGTCCTTGCGCAGCATACGATGAAGACGACCGACTGGGAACTGAAGTCCAGCTCGCGATGAGCGTGACTTAGCCCTTCTGAAATTTTGTGGCCCTCACAAGTGATTTTCCAGTTAGAAATAGGATTAGCCGATCCCAGCAGCAGTGCAACGCTGGGCCGTCCCGTATCTCGCGTGGGTTTGTCAACGCCGCTCAACAAAGCGCCCATCCAGCAGTGGAGGGGGGTGTGGGCTGAAATGTTAAAACCACAATGAATTGCCCCCTATTTCGAATGAAACTCGAATTCTATGCCATCTCGATGTTCGTGAAGAAGGGAATTCAGCTGAGAAATCACAGTCTTTTGATAGAATAGACGATCTACGAGTTTTCATGAAGAATTTCTCGTATATTCGTCGCTTTAGAGACGCAGTTAACAGGAAAATGCCCGAATCACCAAAAAAACATCCGTGAATTGAAAATTATGAGATTTCTCGCGGTTTTGACGGAATTTCAGCTGTCAAAGTAGTCACTAGATGATGACTTCACTGTTTTCCAGCAAAAGTTGACGAGACTTTGAAATACGATGAAAATTTTTAGAGAGTGCTCAAAAATGGTGAGCTCTCAGAGGAAAATGGCGATTTTGTGAGTTTTTGGCAGATGGCCAACTTTCGAAAATACAGTTCTAGAACATCTGAGAAAGTTCAGTTCTCCCAGAAATCCTTGAGAAAAGCTATTTTTAGAAGAGTTGTTTGAAATTTCATTAAAAATAGGGTTTTCCTCGTGGAAATTGTGAACTTTTTGATTTATTTTGCATTCTATTGACTGTCAGATTTTTAAATTCCAAAAGTTACGGTGATTCATTCGGATTTTTGCAATTCATCGACTTTTCAATACATCAGTAGTGCCGTTTTGAGCCGACACTTTCCTGGAAATTGCCGAAAACAGACTGACTTCATGTGTTTTCCAATTTTCATCCCCAACTTTCAAGTGAAAATGAATTTATGATGATTTTCGACGTTATTTTCAATACAAATGCTATTGTTTTGACATGTGTGGACAATTCTCATTAAAATAATCAGAAACATCGAGATTTCACGTGTCAAACATCCTTCCTTCCACTTTGGGCGATTTTTGGCACGATGTCAACTTAGGGGCGACGACAACCCTCAGCGCGGGGACAACTAGGCTCCGCCTCCTCGCTGCGACACGCATATAAAATCGATGCTGTGAAGGCTCAGGCTACTCAGGCACCGGTTCGATTCGAGCGCCGTCAGAACGAGGTTGGACCGTTGAACCGCTCTGGCTCGAAACGAAAAAAGGGGCGGGGTCAACCCGAAACGTCGCTCGTTCGTTTCGGGAATGACATCGGTCCACCTCTCAAAGCCGGGATTACAGTCTGGATGATTTCGTAACTACTTCGTGGATCGTGTCTCGGTCCACCAGTCATAGCCGGGACTGCAGTCTCGATGATGACGTCACTACTTCGTGGATCACGCATCGGTCCACCTTTCATAGCGGGGATTCTAATAATATGATGACGTCATCATCTTGTGACCATCGATTTTACGCACTTACCCTTAATAGCTGATATCGCGATGACGTCATTCTTGATTTTCGGAGCATGTGGTTATATGGCTTCGCCACCATGCTCGAAAAATCAAGGATGACGTCGTCGCGGTGACCGCAATGCAGGGTGTAGGGCGTAGAATCGATGCTACAGTTGACCGCAATGTTAAAAGGACATGGTGCGGTTGCGGACTCGCACTAAAACTACGGTAGAATCTGGCATTTTGCCAGATTTCTTCATCGATCGGCGCCAACCGTCGTCTCTCTGCTCACAAGAATATCAGCTGTGGCGCCGGTCGATGACGAAATCTGGCAAAGTGCCAAATTCTACCGTAATTTAGTGCGAGTCCGCAACCGCACCATGTCCTTTTAACATTGCGGTCAACTGTAACAAGATGCTGACATCATCCAGGTCTTGACCGTTAAAATTCCACGCCTCAACAAATACTTGAATTATTAATATTCAACAATCAGTTTTCTAGTGGCTGGTTCACACTGATTTATAGTTCGGAGGGTTTGTTCAATCTTGCCCTGTTTTTGTTGTCATACTGTCGTTTTCGGAGCTGAATTTCGCTCTGCAAATCATGCAACACGATATTCGTGCTGGAAGAAAGGTGAATCGTATTCACGTATTCTTCAAGGCCTGGCGGCAAGGTAGGGAGGGGCCCCACGAAATTTTTATGGTGTTCTAAAAAAATCGGATTCGGCTCAAAGCTTGTATACAGGGATAGTCTAGGGTGCTGAACACGAATCTGGAGTCCGCTTGTCAAAATTTTGAAGCTTATTGTAGGATACGGTAGGTAACATACCATTTAGGCTGCCAAACCTATCTTACTGTTTTGAAAATCGACAAAATGGACACTAAATCCGCATCCACCACCCCGAATAACCCTCGCATACAAATTTTGAGTCAAATCTGAGACTTTGACCGAACTACCGTAAACCCATACATGATCTACCATAATCTGCCAAAAATCAACGCTAGTTTTCCGATGGTCAACATTCTCCAATTTTTTTTCGGTAGAAACGGTAAATTCGTTGAAGTTTCTAGATCTAAGTTTCTCTACATATTCCATGCAACCAAAAGAATCTTCAAAGAACCACCACGCAAGGACGAGCGTAGTATCACATATTAACAGTCGGCATGGATCCTATTGATATAATACCGCGCAAATTTTCTCCAAAAAAAAAAAGTTTTGCTGCATTTTTTTGCGCTCACAAAGCGCCACATCGCCATACTAGCTTCAAAGTATTCCGATTTCAAATTGGAAATCATTTCTGAATTGCTGTCGTTGAGTGCTACACGATAGTGTTACAAAATGATAGATTTAACTCCAGGAGTTCATAGAAAATTACATAATTGCACTACAAAATATAGCACTATAAACTGATCACGCGGTGATGATTGCAGACATCTGTCATGTTTTGACCTGTGGTCAACGTGAATTTTAGAAAAAAAAACGCATTTTTCAACTAAATACCGAAGTCCAAAAGACTTTATACACATATCGCTGCATTTGTCTGACCGAGAGGAACACGAAAAGTCCCTGGAAATCTAATTTCGTCAAATTTCAAGTGAGTTATGGCAATGCGGCACTTTGTGAGCACAAACAAAACGTCGCAAAACGCCGTTTTTGCGCGAAAAAAAAACGTGCGCGGTACTGTACGTTGCGATCACTACTGAAGGTTGGCGCAAACTCGGCGCCATATGCTACCACATACTGTGCTTCTCTTAGCCGAATTCCGGTCCGCGATTGCGTTTCGACACGCTTTGCGGCCGCACGCTCTCGAGTCGGTCGAGTTTCCAGCGCCAAAGATGACTCGATGTGGTTTTTTTATACAGTTTTCTCTAATTTTGTTTAGTTTCCAGTTTCCGAAACTCGCCTAGAGTCAACAGATCGGCGGATGCTATCTTGAAAACGGTCCCACGCTGATTTAAATGATGTCTCTAGAATCGTGGAAGACCCCCTAGGAACGAAGTTATGATTACTCAAATATTGAGCAACGGAATCATGGTGGACGAGTTTTACGGGGCTTGTAACTTCCGTCATTTGCAATCTATGTATGCGAATCGACCTGAATAAAGAAAGAGGCTGTGAATGAAGGGAAGAACGGGGCTACTGGTAGGGAACCATCGCTCATCTCGCCGCTGTTGAGCTCGAAAGATCGTAAAAGGGGCGTGCCAAAGTGGCTTCCCGAGGTGGGCGCCCCAGGGTGGCTTCCTCCTATATCTCGCTTATTTGGAGGAATTTAGAGCTCGCATTTGGCAGGGGCTATATGGGGTGGGTCTACTTCACAATTATGTGAAAATCCCAGATTTCATCCCTGAGATTGGACTGTGCCTTTAATGACTGACTCCTAACAATGAAATGTCAATTTAGTACAAAAAATGACGTCCCGCAATGCTATATTCTCAATGGTCCGTTGGATTTGAGACGGGGTACGCTGTGGAAAGTTTCAAGGTCGCCGGATAGAGGACCACTTTGATTAATCTTCTTGACAACAGTATTGGGAAAAATCAGCAAGAAACTGGTGAGAAAAATATGAAAAGTCCCAATTTTGAGAGTGATAGGGCTTACAGCTATTTCGAAACACGGTCTCTCTTTTCCACCCCATACCTACCATTTGAAGCGCAAGTAGAACTCACGAAAACTTGCCATTTGGTCGTGAAGTTCCAGTTTAGAATGGTGAAATGCCAGAATTAAGAGGACGTTTTGATTTGTTTTCACGCTTTTGCAGCAATCCTCTCCAAATTTTCGCTACATTAAGGATCAGATCTAGATCTTCCTTCAGAAAAAAACTCAGGATTTTCTTATCGCGGTCCTACGTTCGAGCCACAGTACACCGTCTGATAATAATTTTGCGATTTTCTTGTAAATGTATAGATAAACCCTCCTGTATGACGCGTGCCAAATGCAAGATCTCAATTTCTCCAAACAAACGAGATATAAGGGACCACCACAGGCCCGACCTCCTTCGCTGAGCTGACCACCACGGGCCACATACCTTGTCCGTGGTGGTGAGCGAAGGACGTCGGGCCTGTGGTGGTCGCTCAACTCGATAGCGACTAGATGAATGGATGATTTCTCAACAAGTAGTTGTTTTTCAGTCTATTGCCGGTCTATCTCCTCACCCGGCCAAAGCGCCGCTTCGCGGCGCTTTGTCCGGGAACCATAAGCCGGGGGGTTCGCGGCGCTCTGTCCGGAAACTGTGTGGCTTTTTTGAACAAATTAAATCCCTCACGGTCAGGAAAACCCCGGCCAAAGCGCCGCTTCGCGGCGCTTTGTCCGGGAACCATAAGCCGGGGGGTTCGCGCCGCTCTGTCCGGAAACTGTGTGGCTTTTTTGAACAAATTAAATCCCTCACGGTCAGGAAAACCCCGGCCAAAGCGCCGCTTCGCGGCGCTTTGTCCGGGAACCATAAGCCGGGGGGTTCGCGCCGCTTCGCGGCGCTCTGTCCGGAAACTGTGTGGCTTTTTTGAACAAATTAAATCCCTCACGGTCAGGAAAACCCCGGCCAAAGCGCCGCTTCGCGGCGCTTTGTCCGGGAACCATAAGCCGGGGGGTTCGCGCCGCTTCGCGGCGCTCTGTCCGGAAACTGTGTGGCTTTTTTGAACAAATTAAATCCCTCACGGTCAGGAAAACCATGGCCAAAGCGCCGCTTCGCAGCGCTTTATCCGGGAACCATACGCCGGGGGTTCGCACCGCTTCGCGCCGCTCTGTCCGGAAACTGCGTGGCTTTTTTGAACAAATGAAAACCCTCACGGTCACGAAAACCCCGGCCAAAGCGCCGCTTCGCGGCGCTTTGTCCGGGAACCAAAAGCCGGGGGGTTCGCGCCGCTTCGCGGCGCTCTGTCCGGAAACTGTGTGGCTTTTTTGAACAAATTAAATCCCTCACGGTCAGGAAAACCCCGGTCAAAGCGGGGCTTCGCGGCGCTCTGTCCGGAACCATAAGCCGGGGGTTCGCGCCGCGCGGCGCTCTGTCTGGAAACTGTGTGGCTTTTTTGAACAAATTAACTCCCTCACGGCCAAAGCGCCGCTTCGCGGCGCTTTGTCCGGGAACCATAAGCCGGGGGGTTCGCGCCGCTTCGCGGCGCTCTGTCCGGAAACTGTGTGGCTTTTTCGAACAAATTAAATCCCTCACGGTCAGGAAAACCCCGGCCAAAGCGCCGCTTCGCGGCGCTTTGTCCGGGAACCATAAGCCGGAGGTTCGCGCCGCTTCGCGGCGCTCTGGCCGGAAACCGGGCGGCCTTTTTGGACAAATTAAATCCCTCACGGTCAGGAAAACCCCGGCCAAAGCGCCGCTTCGCGGCGCTTTGTCCGGGAACCATAAGCCGGGGGTTCGCGCCGCTCTGTCCGGAAACTGTGTGGCTTTTTTGAACAAATTAAATCCCTCACGGTCAGGAAAACCCCGGCCAAAGCGCCGCTTCGCGGCGCTTTGTCCGGGAACCATAAGCCGGGGGGTTCGCGCCGCTTCGCGGCGCTCTGTCCGGAAACTATGTGGCTTTTTTGAACAAATGAAAACCCTCACGGTCAGAAAAAACCCCGGCCAAAGCGCCGCTTCGCGGCGCTTTGTCCGGGAACCATAAGCCGGGGGGTTCGCGCCGCTTCGCGGCGCTCTGTCCGGAAACTGTGTGGCTTTTTTGAACAAATTAAATCCCTCACGGTCAGGAAAACCCCGGCCAAAGCGCCGCTTTGCGGCGCTTTGTCCGGGAACCATAAGCCGGGGGGTTCGCGCCGCTTCGCGCTCTGTCCGGAAACTGTGTGGCTTTTTTGAACAAATTAAATCCCTCACGGTCAGGAAAACCCCGGCCAAAGCGCCGCTTCGCGGCGCTTTGTCCGGGAACCATAAGCCGGGGGGTTCGCGCCGCTTCGCGGCGCTCTGTCCGGAAACTGTGTGGCTTTTTTGAACAAATTAAATCCCTCACGGTCAGGAAAACCCCGGCCAAAGCGCCGCTTCGCGGCGCTTTGTCCGGGAACCATAAGCCGGGGGGTTCGCGCCGCTTCGCGGCGCTCTGTCCGGAAACTGTGTGGCTTTTTTGAACAATCTGAATCCCTCACCGTCAGGAAAACCGTGGCCAAAGCGCCGCCCAAAGCGCAGCTTCGCGGCGCTTTGTCCGTGAACCATAAACGGAGGTTCGCGCCGCTTTGCGGCGCTCTGTCCGGAAACTGTGTGGCTCTTTTGATTAAAATCAAATCCCTCACGGTCAGGAAAGCCACGGCCAAAGCGCCGCTTCGCGGCGCTTTGTCCAGAACCATAAGCCGGGGGTTCGCGCCGCTTCGCGGCGCTCTGTCCGGAAACTGTGTGGCTTTTTTGAACAAATTAAATCCCTCACGGTCAGGAAAACCCCGGCCAAAGCGCCGCTTCGCGGCGCTTTGTCCGGGAACCATAAGCCGGGGGGTTCGCGCCGCTTCGCGGCGCTCTGTCCGGAAACTGTGTGGCTTTTTTGAACAAATTAAATCCCTCAAGGTCAGGAAAACCCCGGCCAAAGCGCCGCTTCGAGGCGCTTTGTCCGGGAACCATAAGCCGGGGTTCGCGCCGCTTCACGGCGCTCTGTCCGGAAACTGTGTGACTTTTTTGAACAAATTAAATCCCTCACGGTCACGAAAACCCCGGCCAAAGCGCCGCTTCGCGGCGCTTTGTCCGGGAATCATGAGCCGAGGGGTTCGCGCCGCTTCACGGCGCTCTGTCCGGGAACTGTGTGGCTTTTTTGAACAAATTAAATCCCTCACGGTCAGAAAAAACCCCGGCCAAAGCGCCGCTTCGCGGCGCTTTGTCCGGGAACCATAAGCCGTGGGGTTCGCGCCGCTCTGTCCGGAAACTGTGTGGCTTTTTTGAACAAATTAAATCCCTCACGGTCAGGAAAACCCCGGCCAAAGCGCCGCTTCGCGGCGCTTTGTCCGGGAACCATAAGCCGGGGGGTTCGCGCCGCTCTGTCCGGAAACTGTGTGGCATTTTTGAACAAATTAAATCCCTCACGGTCAGGAAAACCCCGGCCAAAGCGCCGCTTCGCGGCGCTTTGTCCGGGAACCATAAGCCGGGGGGTTCGCGCCGCTTCGCGGCGCTCTGTCCGGAAACTGTGTGGCTTTTTTGAACAAATTAAATCCCTCACGGTCAGGAAAACCCCGGCCAAAGCGCCGCTTCGCGGCGCTTTGTCCAGGAACCATAAGCCGGGGGGTTCGCGCCGCTTCGCGGCGCTCTGTCCGGAAACTGTGTGGTTTTTTCGAACAAATTAAATCCCTCACGGTCAGAAAAACCCCGGCCAAAGCGCCGCTTCGCGGCGCTTTGTCCGGGAACCATAAGCCGGGGGGTTCGCGCCGCTTCGCGGCGCTCTGTCCGGAAACTGTGTGGCTTTTTTGAACCAATTAAATCCCTCACGGTCAGGAAAACCCCGGCCAAAGCGCCGCTTCGCAGCGCTTTATCCGGGATCTAAACGCCGAGGGAGTTCGCGCCGCTTCGCGGCGCTCTGTCCGGAAACTGTGTGGCTTTTTTGAACAAATTGAATCCCTCACGGTCAGGAAAACCCTGGCCAAAGCGCCGCTTCGCAGCGCTTTGTCCGGGAACCATAAGCCGGGGGGTTCGCGCCGCTTCGCGGCGCTCTGTCCGGAAACTGTGTGGCTTTTAAGAACAAATTAAATCCCTCACGGTCCGGAAAATCCCGGCCAAAGAGCCGCTTCGCGGCGCTTTGTCCGGGAACCATAAGCCGGGGGGTTCGCGCCGCTTCGCGGCGCTCTTTCCGGAAACTGTGTGGCTTTTCGAACAAATTAAATCCCTCACGGTCAGGAAAACCCCGGCCAAAGCGCCGCTTCGCGGCGCTTTGCCCGGGAACCATAAGCCGGGGGGTTCGCGCCGCTTCGCGGCGCTCTGTCCGGAAACTGTGTGGCATTTTTGAACAAATTAAATCCCTCACGGTCAGGAAAACCCGGCCAAAGCGCCGCTTCGCGGCGCTTTGTCCGGGAACCATAAGCCGGGGGGTTCGCGCCGCTCTGTCCGGAAACTGTGTGGCTTTTTTGAACAAATTAAATCCCTCACGGTCAGGAAAACCCCGGCCAAAGCGCCGCTTCGCGGCGCTTTGTCCGGGAACCATAAGCCGGGGGGTTCGCGCCGCTTCGCGGCGCTCTGTCCGGAAACTGTGTGGCTTTTTTGAACAAATTAAATCCCTCACGGTCAGGAAAACCCCGGCCAAAGCGCCGCTTCGCGGCGCTTTGTCCGGGAACCATAAGCCGGGGGGTTCGCGCCGCTTCGCGGCGCTCTGTCCGGAAACTGTGTGGCTTTTTCGAACAAATTAAATCCCTCACGGTCAGGAAAACCCCGGCCAAAGCGCCGCTTCGCGGCGCTTTGTCCGGGAACCATGAGCCGGGAGGTTCGCGTCGCTTCGCGGCGCTCTGGCCGGAAACTGTGTGGCTTTTGAACAAATTAAATCCCTCACGGTCAGGAAAACCCGGCCAAAGCGCCGCTTCGCGGCGCTTTGTCCGGGAACCATAAGCCGGGGTTCGCGCCGCTTCGCGGCGCTCTGTCCGGAAACTGTGTGGCTTTTGAACAAATTAAATCCCTCACGGTCAGAAAAACCCGGCCAAAGCGCCGCTTCGCGGCGCTTTGTCCAGGAACCATAAGCCGGGGGTTCGCGCCGCTTCGCGGCGCTCTGTCCGGAAACTGTGTGGCTTTTTGAACAAATTAAATCCCTCACGGTCAGGAAAACCCCGGCCAAAGCGCCGCTTCGCGGCGCTTTGTCCAGAACCATAAGCCGGGGTTCGCGCCGCTTCGCGGCGCTCTGTCCGGAAACTGTGTGGCTTTTGAACAAATTAAATCCCTCACGGTCAGGAAAACCCCGGCCAAAGCGCCGCTTCGCGGCGCTTTGTCCAGGAACCATAAGCCGGGGTTCGCGCCGCTTCGCGGCGCTCTGTCCGGAAACTGTGTGGCTTTTTTGAACAAATTAAATCCCTCACGGTCAGGAAAACCCCGGCCAAAGCGCCGCTTCGCGGCGCTTTGTCCGGGAGCCATAAGCCGGGGGGTTCGCGCCGCTTCGCGGCGCTCTGTCCCGAAACTGTGTGGCTTTTTTGGACAAATTAAATCCCTCACGGTCACGGAAACCCAGGGCAAAGCGCCCGTCCGCGTCGCTTTGTCCGGGAACCATAAGCCGGGGGGTTCGCATCGCTTCGCGGCGCTCTGTCCGGAAACTGTGTGGCTTTTTGAACAAATTAAATCCCTCACGGTCAGGAAAACCCCGGCCAAAGCGCCGCTTCGCGGCGCTTTGTCCGGGAACCATAAGCCGGGGGGTTCGCGCCGCTCTGTCCGGAAACTGTGTGGCTTTTTCGAACAAATTAAATCCCTCACGGTCAGGAAAACCCCGGCCAAAGCGCCGCTTCGCGGCGCTTCGTCCGGGAACCATAAGCCGGGGGGTTCGCGCCGCTTCGCGGCGCTCTGTCCGGAAACTGTGTGGCTTTTTTGAACAAATTAAATCCCTCACGGTCAGGAAAACCCCGGCCAAAGCGCCGCTTCGCGGCGCTTTGTCTGGGAACCATAAGCCGGGGGGTTCGCGCCGCTTCGCGGCGCTCTGTCCGGAAACTTTGTGGCTTTTTCGAACAAATTAAATCCCTCACGGTCAGAAAAACCCCGGCTAAGGGCCGCTTCGCGGCGCTTTGTCCGGGAACCATAAGCCGGGGGGTTCGCGCCGCTTCGCGGCGCTCTGTCCGGAAACTGTGTGGCTTTTTCGAACAAATTAAATCCCTCACGGTCAGGAAAACCCCGGCCAAAGCGCCGCTTCGCGGCGCTTTGTCCGGGAACCATAAGCCGGGGGGTTCGCGCCGCTTCGCGGCGCTCTGTCCGGAAACTGTGTGGCTTTTTTGAACAAATTAAATCCCTCACGGTCAGGAAAACCCCGGCCAAAGCGCCGCTTCGCGGCGCTTTGTCCGGGAACCATAAGCCGGGGGTTCGCGCCGCTTCGCGGCGCTCTGTCCGGAAACTATGTGGCTTTTTTGAACAAATGAAAACCCTCACGGTCAGAAAAACCCCGGCCAAAGCGCCGCTTCGCGGCGCTTTGTCCGGGAACCATAAGCCGGGGGGTTCGCGCCGCTTCGCGCCGCTCTGTCCGGAAACTGTGTGGCTTTTTTGAACAAATTAAATCCCTCACGGTCAGGAAAACCCCGGCCAAAGCGCCGCTTCGCGGCGCTTTGTCCGGGAACCATAAACCGGGGGGTTCGCGCCGCTTCGCGGCGCTCTGTCCGGAAACTGTGTGGCTTTTTGAACAAATTAAATCCCTCACGGTCAGGAAAACCCCGGCCAAAGCGCCGCTTCGCGGCGCTTTGTCCGGGAACCATAAGCCGGGGGTTCGCGCCGCTTCGCGGCGCTCTGTCCGGAAACTGTGTGGCTTTTTGAACAAATTAAATCCCTCACGGTCAGGAAAACCCCGGCCAAAGCGCCGCTTCGCGGCGCTTTGTCCGGGAACCATAAGCCGGGGGGTTCGCGCCGCTTCGCGGCGCTCTGTCCGGAAACTATGTGGCTTTTTTGAACAAATGAAAACCCTCACGGTCAGAAAAACCCCGGCCAAAGCGCCGCTTCGCGGCGCTTTGTCCGGGAACCATAAGCCGGGGGGTTCGCGCCGCTTCGCGCCGCTCTGTCCGGAAACTGTGTGGCTTTTTTGAACAAATTAAATCCCTCACGGTCAGGAAAACCCCGGCCAAAGCGCCGCTTCGCGGCGCTTTGTCCGGGAACCATAAGCCGGGGGGTTCGCGCCGCTTCGCGGCGCTCTGTCCGGAAAATGTGTGGCTTTTTTGAACAAATTAAATCCCTCACGGTCAGGAAAACCCCGGCCAAAGCGCCGCTTCGCGGCGCTTTGTCCGGGAACCATAAGCCGTGGGGTTCGCGCCGCTCTGTCCGGAAACTGTGTGGCTTTTTTGAACAAATTAAATCCCTCACGGTCAGAAAAACCCCGGCCAAAGCGCCGCTTCGCGGCGCTTTGTCCGGGAACCATAAGCCGGGGGGTTCGCGCCGCTTCGCGGCGCTCTGTCCGGAAACTGTGTGGCTTTTTTGAACAAATTAAATCCCTCACGGTCAGGAAAACCCCGGCCAAAGCGCCGCTTCGCGGCGCTTTGTCCGGGAACCATAAGCCGGGGGGTTCGCGCCGCTTCGCGGCGCTCTGTCCGGAAACTGTGTGGCTTTTTTGAACAAATTAAATCCCTCACGGTCAGGAAAACCCCGGCCAAAGCGCCGCTTCGCGGCGCTTTGTCCGGGAACCATAAGCCGTGGGGTTCGCGCCGCTTCGCGGCGCTCTGTCCGGAAACTGTGTGGCTTTTTGAACAAATTAAATCCCTCACGGTCAGAAAAACCCCGGCCAAAGCGCCGCTTCGCGGCGCTTTGTCCGGGAACCATAAGCCGGGGGTTCGCGCCGCTCTGTCCGGAAACTGTGTGGCTTTTTTGAACAAATTAAATCCCTCACGGTCAGGAAAACCCCGGCCAAAGCGCCGCTTCGCGGCGCTTTGTCCGGGAACCATAAGCCGGGGGGTTCGCGCCGCTTCGCGGCGCTCTGTCCGGAAACTGTGTGGCTTTTTTGAACAAATTAAATCCCTCACGGTCAGGAAAACCCCGGCCAAAGCGCCGCTTCGCGGCGCTTTGTCCGGGAACCATAAGCCGGGGGTTCGCGCCGCTTCGCGGCGCTCTGTCCGGAAACTGTGTGGCTTTTTTGAACAAATTAAATCCCTCACGGTCAGGAAAACCCGGGCCAAAACGCCGCTTCGCGGCGCCTTGTCCGGGAACCATAAGCCGGGGGGGTCGCGCCGCTTCGCGGCGCTTTGTCCGGGAACTGTGTGGCTTTTTTGAACAAATTAAATCCCTCACGGTCAGGAAAACCCCGGCCAAAGCGCCGCTTCGCGGCGCTTTGTCCGGGAACCATAAGCCGGGTGTTCGCGCCGCTTCGCGGCGCTCTGTCCGGAAACTGTGTGGCTTTTTTGAACAAATTAAATCCCTCACGGTCAGGAAAACCCCGGCCAAAGCGCCGCTTCGCGGCGCTTTGTCCGGGAACCATAAGCCGTGGGGTTCGCGCCGCTCTGTCCGGAAACTGTGTGGCTTTTTTGAACAAATTAAATCCCTCACGGTCAGGAAAACCCCGGCCAAAGCGCCGCTTCGCGGCGCTTTGTCCGGGAACCATAAGCCGGGGGGTTCGCGCCGCTCTGTCCGGAAACTGTGTGGCTTTTTTGAACAAATTAAATCCCTCACGGTCAGGAAAACCCCGGCCAAAGCGCCGCTTCGCGGCGCTTTGTCCGGGAACCATAAGCCGGGGGGTTCGCGCCGCTTCGCGGCGCTCTGTCCGGAAACTGTGTGGCTTTTTTGAACAAATTAAATCCCTCACGGTCAGGAAAACCCCGGCCAAAGCGCCGCTTCGCGGCGCTTTGTCCGGGAACCATAAGCCGTGGGGTTCGCGGCGCTCTGTCCGGAAACTGTGTGGCTTTTTTGAACAAATTAAATCCCTCACGGTCAGGAAAACCCCGGCCAAAGCGCCGCTTCGCGGCGCTTTGTCCGGGAACCATAAGCCGGGGGTTCGCGCCGCTTCGCGGCGCTCTGTCCGGAAACTGTGTGGCTTTTTTGAACAAATTAAATCCCTCACGGTCAGGAAAACCCCGGCCAAAGCGCCGCTTCGCGGCGCTTTGTCCGGGAACCATAAGCGGGAGGGTTCGCGCCGCTTCGCGGCGCTCTGTCCGGAAACTGTGTGGCTATTTGAACAAATTAAATCCCTCACGGTCAGGAAAACCCCGGCCAAAGCGCCGCTTCGCGGCGCTTTGTCCGGGAACCATAAGCCGGGGGGTTCGCGCCGCTTCGCGGCGCTCTGTCCGGAAACTGTGTGGCTTTTTGAACAAATTAAATCCCTCACGGTCAGAAAAACCCCGGCCAAAGCGCCGCTTCGCGGCGCTTTGTCCGGGAACCATAAGCCGGGGGGTTCGCGCCGCTTCGCGGCGCTCTGTCCGGAAACTGTGTGGCTTTTTTGAACAAATTAAATCCCTCACGGTCAGGAAAACCCCGGCCAAAGCGCCGCTTCGCGGCGCTTTGTCCGGGAACCATAAGCCGGGAAGTTCGCGCCGCTTCGCGGCGCTCTGTCCGGAAACTGTGTGGCTTTTTTGAACAAATTAAATCCCTCACGGTCAGGAAAACCCCGGCCAAAGCGCCGCTTCGCGGCGCTTTGTCCGGGAACCATAAGCCGGGGGGTTCGCGCCGCTCTGTCCGGAAACTGTGTGGCTTTTTTGAACAAATTAAATCCCTCACGGTCAGAAAAGCCGCTTCGCGGCGCTTTGTCCGGGAACCATAAGCCGGGGGGTTCGCGCCGCTTCGCGGCGCTCTGTCCGGAAACTGTGTGGCTTTTTTGAACAAATTAAATCCCTCACGGTCAGGAAAACCCCGGCCAAAGCGCCGCTTCGCGGCGCTTTGTCCGGGAACCATAAGCCGGGGGGTTCGCGCCGCTTCGCGGCGCTCTGTCCGGAAACTGTGTGGCTTTTTTGAGCAAATTAAATCCCTCACGGTCTGGAAAACCCCGGCCAAAGCGCCGCTTCGCAACGTTTTGTCCGGGAACCATAAGCCGGGGGGTTTGCGCCGCTTCGCGGCGCTCGGTCCGGTAACTGTGTGGCTTTTTTGAACAATTTAAATCCCTCACGGTCAGAAAAATCCCGGCCAAAGCGCAGCTTCGCGGCGCTTTATGCGGGAACCATAAGCCAGGGGTTCGCGCCGCTTCGCGGCGCTCTGTCCGGAAACTGTGTGGCTTTTGAACAAATTAAATCCCTCACGGTCAGGAAAACCCCGGCCAAAGCGCCGCTTCGCGGCGCTTCGTGCGGGAGCCATTAGCCGGGGGGTTCGCGCCGCTTCGCGTCGCTCTATCCGGGAACTGTGTGGCTTTTTCAAACAAATTAAAATCCTCACGGTCAGGAAAACCCCGGCCAAAGCGCCGCTTCGCGGCGCTTTGTCCGGGAACCATAAGCCGGGGGGTTCGCGCCGCTTCGCGGCGCTCTGTCCGGAAACTGTGTGGCTTTTTTGAACAAATTAAATCCCTCACGGTCAGGAAAACCCCGGCCAAAGCGCCGCCAGGGGTTCGCGCCGCTTCGCGGCGCTCTGTCCGGAAACTGTGTGGCTTTTTTGAACAAATTAAATCCCTCACGGTCAGGAAAACCCCGGCCAAAGCGCCGCTTCGCGGCGCTTTGTCCGGGAACCATAAGCCGTGGGGTTCGCGCCGCTTCGCGGCGCTCTGTCCGGAAACTGTGTGGCTTTTTTGAACAAATTAAATCCCTCACGGTCAGGAAAACCCCGGCCAAAGCGCCGCTTCGCGGCGCTTCGTGCGGGAACCATAAGCCGGGGGGTTCGCGCCGCTTCGCGGCGCTCTATCCGGGAACTGTGTGGCTTTTTTGAACAAATTAAATCCCTCACGGTCAGGAAAACCCCGGCCAAAGCGCCGCTTCGCGGCGCTTTGTCCGGGAACCATAAGCCGGGGGGTTCGCGCCGCTTCGCGGCGCTCTGTCCGGAAACTGTGTGGCTTTTTTGAACAAATTAAATCCCTCACGGTCAGGAAAACCCCGGCCAAAGCGCCGCTTCGCAGCGCTTTGTCCAGGAACCATAAGCCGAGGTGTTCGCGCCGCTTCGCGGCGCTCTGTCCGGAAACTGTGTGGCTTTTTCGAACAAATTAAATCCCTCACGGTCAGGAAAACCCCGGCCAAAGCGCCGCTTCGCGGCGCTTTGTCCGGGAACCATAAGCCGGGGGGTTCGCGCCGCTTCGCGGCGCTCTGTCCGGAAACTGTGTGGCTTTTTTGAACAAATTAAATCCCTCACGGTCAGGAAAACCCCGGCCAAAGCGCCGCTTCGCGGCGCTTTGTCCGGGAACCATAAGCCGGGGGGTTCGCGCCGCTTCGCGGCGCTCTGTCCGGAAACTGTGTGGCTTTTTTGAACAAATTAAATCCCTCACGGTCAGGAAAACCCCGGCCAAAGCGCCGCTTCGCGGCGCTTTGTCCGGGAACCATAAGCCGGGGGTTCGCGCCGCTTCGCGGCGCTCTGTCCGGAAACTATGTGGCTTTTTGAACAAATTAAATCCCTCACGGTCAGGAAAACCCCGGCCAGAGCGCCGCTTCGCGGCGCTTTGTCCAGGAACCTCAAGCCGGGGTTCGCGCCGCTTCGCGGCGCTCTGTCCGGAAACTGTGTGGCTTTTTGAACAAACTAAATCCCTCACGGTCTGGAAAACCCCGGCCAAAGCGACGCTTCGCGGCGCTTTGTCCGGGAACCATAAGCCGGGGGGGTTGAGGCCGCTTCGCGGCGCTCTGTCCGGAAACTGTGTGGCTTTTTGAACAAACTAAATCCCTCACGGGCTGGAAAACCCCCGCCAAAGCGGCGCTTCGCGGCGCTTTGTCCGGGAACCATAGGCCGGGGGTTCGCGCCGCTTCGCGGCGCTCTGTCCGGAAACTGTGTGGCTTTTTGAACAAATTAAATCCCTCGCGGTCAGGAAAACCCCGGCCAAAGCGCCGCGAAGCGGCGCTTTGTCCGGGAACCATAGGCCGGGGGTTCGCGCCGCTTCGCGGCGCTCTGTCCGGAAACTGTGTGGCTTTTTGAACAAATTAAATCCCTCACGGTCAGGAAAACCCCGCTCAAAGCGCCGCTTCGCGGCGCTTTGTCCGGGAACCATAAGCCGGGGGGTTCGCGCCGCTCT
>JAPDOI010001514.1:0-171267 GCA_029168955.1 Aplectana chamaeleonis
ATAGAGATATCAGAGAATGTAAATCAAAATGCTTATTCTCTTGTTAGAGATTTCCTCAAATCCGCAGAGAGTACAAACCATCAACATAAACAAACAAAAACAAAAACGTCCCAAGATTCGGCTACCTAATTCTACACCTTCGTTGCTGCTCCGACCACAATCTTCCGTCAGCGGATGTATCCCGAATACAGGTTAGTTAACGCTTCTCCCTGCAACTTTTCTCATTGTCGCAGGGAAAGAAGGTCCTTGACAGTTAGCAAAGCGACCAGCACTTGCCCTGACACCGGTGGGATCGAGGGTAACAAACCCTTAGATCTTCTGTGCCAAGCAGACTCATACCTTCGATGACAGGATTAGCTCGCTTCTGCACAACTGCGCATATATATGTTTCTGTGTGAACCGACCGTATCCTGCACTTCGAGTGGGCTGAGACGCTTTGCGTTCAACCGACAGGGAAGCACTGAAATGCGGCTTGGGGTCGCCTTCGGTAAACCCCGAGTGGTTGGGGAACGGCTACTTGCCTACTCCTGAAATTCTTCAGGCTTTAGAAAATTCAAACTTACAAATGCTACGCTCAAGGAGAATGGAATGGAGCGATCGATTGCAATGAAAAGGAAGATCTCAAAGGAGCACAGATGCGCACCAGGAGCGTGGCTCTCTGCTATATTAGAGCTGCCACCCCTACTGATTTTCCTTCGATTTCGTCATTGGTTTATTTTCGCTTTTCATTCTTTGACTCATAGAGATATCAGAGAATGTAAATCGAAATGCTCATTCTCATGTTAGAGATTTCCTCAAATCCGCAGAGTACAAACCATCAACATAAACGAACAAAAACAAAAACGTCCCAAGATTCGACCTACCTAATTCTACACCTTCGTTGCTGCTCCGACCACAATCTTCCGTCAGCGGATGTATCCCGAATACAAGGTTAGTTAACGCTTCACCCTGCAACTTCCTCATTGTCGCAGGGAAAGAAGGTCATCACAGTTAGCAAAACGACCAGCACTTGCCCTGACACCAGTGGGATCGAGGGTAACAAACCCTTAGATCTTCTGTGCCAGAAATAGACTCATACCTTCGATTACTAGTTAGCTCGCTTGTACCAAAACTGTGCATATATGTTTCTGTGTGAACCGACCGTATCCTGCACTTCGACTCGGCCGAGACCCAGCGCTCAACCGACGAGAAAGCACTGAAAATGCGGCTCGGGGTCGCCTTCGGAAAACCCGAGTACGCGAGGGAATGGCTATATGCCCTGCTCCTGAAATTCTCCAGACCTTAGAAAAGTTCAAACTTACCTAAATGCTGCGCTCAAAGAGTATGGATTGGAGCGATCGATTCCAATGAAAAAGGAAGATCTCAAAGGAGCACAGATGCGCACCAGGAGCGTGGCGCTCTGCTTTATTAGAGCTGCCATACTACTGGTTTTCTTTCAATTTCTTCATTTATTTTTTTTTCGCTTTTCATCCTTTGACTCATAGAAATATCAGAAAATGTCAAATCAAAAGCGAATTCTCTTGTTAGAGATTTCCGCAAATCCGCAGAGAGTACAAACCATCAACATAAACAAACAAAAACAAAAACGTCCCAAGATTCGACCTACCTAATTCTACACCTTCGTTGCTGCTCCGACCACAATCTTCCCGTCAGCGGATGTATCCCAGGCATACAGGTTAGTTAACGCTTCACCCTGCAGCATACTCATTGTCGCAGGGAAAGAAGGTCATCTACAGTTAGCAAAACGACCAGCACTTGCCCTGACACCGGTGGGATCAGGGGTAACAAGCCCTTAGATCTTCTGTGCCAAGTAGACTCATACCTTCGATTACTAGTTAGCTCGCTGGCTGCAAAGCTGTGCATATATGTTTTTATGTGAGCCGACCGTATCCTGCACTTCTGACTCGGCCGAGACCAGCGCTCAACCGACAGGGAAGCACTGAAATGCGGCTCAGGGTCGCCTTCCGGAAAACCCCGAGTACTTGGGGGAATGGCTATATGCCTACTCCTGAAATTCTCCAGACCTTAGAAAAGTTCAAACTTACAAATGCTGCGCTCAAAGAGTATGGATTGGAGCAGTCGATTCCAATGAAAAAGGAAGGTCTCAAAGGAACACAGATGCGCACCAGGAGCGTGGCGCTCTGCTTTATTAAGAGCTGCCCATCCTACTGGTTTTTCTTTCAATTTCTTCATTTATTTATTTTTTCGCTTTTCATCATTTGACTCATAGAAATATCAAGAAAATGTCAATCAAAAGCGAATTCTCTTGTTAGAGATTTCCCCACCCCAAATCCGCAGAAATTTACAAACCATCAGCATAAACAAACAAAAACGAAAACGTCCCAAGATTCGACCTACCTAATTCTACACCCCTTCGTTGCTGCTCCGACCACGATTTTCCGTCAGTGGATGTATCCAGGCTACTGGTTAGTTAAAGCTTCACCCTAAAACTTCCTCATTGTCGCAGGGAAGAAGGCCATCACAGTTAGCGAAGCGACCAGCGCTTACCCTGACACCGGTGGGATCGAGGGTAACAAACCCTTAGATCTTCTGTGCCAAGTAGACTCATACCTTCGATTACTAGTTAGCTCGCTTGTGCACAACTGTGCATATCTGTATGTGTCTGTGTGAACCGACCGTATCCTGCACTTCGACTCGAAGAGAGACCCAGCGTTCAACCGACAGGAAGCACTGAATGCGGCTCAGGGTTGCGCTTCGAAACCCACGAGTACTTGGGGAATGGCTATATACTGCCTGCTCCTGAAGTTCTCTAGACTTTAGAAAGGTTCAAACTTACAAATGCTACGCTCAAAGAGTATGGATTGGAGCGATCGATTCCAATGAAAAAGGAAGGTCTCAAAGGAGCACCGATGCGCACCAGGAGCGTGGCGCTCTGCTTTATTAGAGCTGCAATACTACTGGTTTTCTTTCAGTTTCTTCATTTTTTTCGCTTTTCATCCTTTGACTCATAGAAATATCCAGAGAATGTAAATCAAAAAGCTAATTCTCTTGTTAGAGATTTCCGCAAATCCGCAGAGAGTACAAACCATCAGCATAAACAAACAAAAAACAAAAACGTCCCAAGATTCGACCTACCTAATTCTTCACCTTCGTTGCTGCTATGAGCCTCTATCTTCCCGTCAGCGGATGTATCCCGAATACAGGTTAGTTAACGCTTCACCCTGCAACTTCCTCATTGTCACAGGGAAAGAAGGTCACGACAGGTTAGCAAAGCGACCAGCACTTGCCCTGACACCGGTGGGATCGAGGGTAACAAACCCTAAGATCTTCTGTGCCAAGTGGACTCATACCTTCGATGACAAGTTGGCTCAGCTTGTGCACAACTGTGCATATATATGTTTCTCTGTGAACCGACCGTATACTGCACTTCGACTGGGCCGAGACCCAGCGCTCAACCGACAGGGAAGCACTGAAATGCGGCAGGGGTCGCCTTCGGAAACCCCGAGTAATTGGGAATGGCTACATGCCTACTCCTGAAATTCTCCAGGCTTCAAAAAGGTTCAAACTTACAAATGCTACGCTCAAGGAGAATGGATTGGAGCGATCGGTGCAATGAAAAAGGAAGGTCTCAAAGGAGCACAGATGCGCACCAGGGCGTGGCACTCTGCGTTATTGGAGCTGCCATACTACTGGTTTTCTTTCAATTTCTTCATTTATTTTTTTCGCTTTTCATTCTTTGACTCATAGAGATATCCAGAGAATGTAAATCAAAAATACTTATTCTCTTGTTAGAGATTTCCTCAAATCCGCAGAAAATTTACAAACCATCAACATAAACAAACAAAAAACAAAAACGTCCCAAGATTCGACCTACCTAATTCCTACACCTTCGTTGCTGCTCCGACCACAATCTTTCGTCAGCGGATGCGTGGAATACAGGTTAGTTAACGCTTCACCCTGCAACTTCCTCATTGTCGCAGGGAAGAAAGGTCATCACAGTTAGCAAAACGACCAGCACTTGCCCTGACACCGGTGGGATCGAGGGTAACAAACCCTTAGATCTTCTGTACCAAGTAGACTCATACCTTCAGTTACTAGTTAGCTCGCTTGTACCAAAACTGTGCATATATGTTTCTGTGTGAACCGACCGTATCCTGCACTTCGACTCGGCCGAGACCCAGCGCGCTCAACCGACAGGGAAGCACTGAAATGCGGCTCGGGGTCGCCTTCCGGAAAGCCCCGAGTGCCCAGGGAATGGCTATATGCCTACTCCTGAAATTCTCCAGACCTTAGCCAAGGTCAAACTTACAAATGCTGCGCTCAAAGAGTATGGATTGGGCGATCGATTCCAATGAAAAAGGAAGGTCTCAAAAGGAGCACAGATGCGCACCAGGGCGTGGCGCTCTGCTTTATTAGAGCTGCCATACTGCTGGTTTTCTTTCAATTTCTTCATTTATTTTTTTCGCTTTTCATCCTTTGACTCATAGAAATATCAGAAAATGTCAATCAAAAAGCGAATTCTCTTGTTCAGAGATTTCCGCAAATCCGCAGAGAGTACAAAACCATCATAGCATAAACAAACAAAAAACGAAAACGTCCCAAGATTCGACCTACCTAATTCTACACCTTCGTTGCTGCTCAAACCACGATTTTCCGTCAGTGGATGTATCCCGAATACAGGTTAGTTAAAGCTTCACCCTAAAACTTCCTCATTGTCGCAGGGAAAGAAGACCATCACTGGTAGCTTGAAGCGACCAGCGCTTGCCCTGACACCGGTGGGATCGGGGGTAACAAACCCTTAGATCTTCTGTGCCAAGTAGACTCATACCTTCGATTACTAGTTAGCTCGCTTATTGCACAACTGTGTGCATATCTATGTGTCTGTGTGAAGACCGACCGTGTATCCTGCACTTCGACTCGGCCGAGACCCAGCGTTCAGCCGACAGGAAGCACTGAAATGCGGCTCAGGGTTGCCTTCGGGGAAACCCACGAGTACTTGAGAATGGCTACATGCCTACTCCTGAAGTTCTCTAGACTTTAGAAAGGTTCAAACTTACAAATGCTACGCTCAAAGAGTATGGATTGGAGCGATCGATTGCAATGAAAGAGGAAGGTCTCAAAGAGGAGCACAGATGCGCACCAGAAGCGTGGCACTCTGCTATATTGGAGCTGCCATACTACTGGTTTTCTTTCAATTTCTTCATTTATTTTTTTCGCTTTTCATTCTTTGACTCATAGAGATCTCAGAGAATGTAAATCAAAATGCTTATTCTCTTGTTAGAGATTTCCTCAAATCCGCATAGAGTACAAACCATCAACATAAACAAACAAAAAATAAAAACGTCCCAAGATTCGACCTACTCTAATTCTACACCTTCGTTGCTGCTCCGGCCACAATCTTCCGTCAGCGGATGTATCCCGAATACAGGTTAGTTAACGCTTCACCCACCGCTTCCTCATTGTCACAGGGAAAGAAAGGTCATCACAGTTAACGCAAAACGACCAGCACTTGCCCCTGACACCGGGTAAGGATCGAGATGGTAACAAACCCTTAGATCTTCTGTGTAGAAGTAGTCTCATACCTTCGATTACTAGTTAGCTCGCTTGTGCAAAACTGTGCATATATGTTTCTGTGTGAACCGACCGTATCCTGCACTTAAATACAGCCGAGACCCAGCGCTCAACCGACGGGGAAGCACTGAAATGCGGCTCGGGGTCGCCTTCGGAAAACCCCGAGTGCCAGGGAATGGCTATATGCCTCTCTGAAATTCTCCAGACCTTAGAAAAGTTCAAACTTACAAATGCTGCGCTCAAAGAGTATGGATTGGAGCGATCGATTCCAATGAAAAAAGGGAAGGTCTCAAAGAGGCACAGATGCGCACCAGGAGCGTGGCGCTCTGCTTTATTAGAGCTGCCATACTACTGGTTTTCTTTCCAATTTCTTCATTTATTTTTTTTCGCTTTTCATCCTTTGACTCATAGAAATATCAGAAAATGTCAATCAAAAAGCGAATTCTCTTGTTAGAGATTTCCGCAAATCCGCAGAGAGTACAAACCATCAGCATAAACAAACAAAAAACGAAAACGTCCCAAGATTCGACCTACCTAATTCTACACCTTCGTTGCTGCTCAGACCACGATTTTCCGTCAGTGGATGTATCCCGAATACAGGTTAGTTAAAGCTTCACCCTAAAACTTCCTCATTGTCGCAGGAAAGAAGGCCATCACAGTTAGCGAAGCGACCAGCGCTTGCCCTGACACCAGGTGGGATCGAGGGTAACAAACCCTTAGATCTTCTGTGCCAGAAGTAGACTCATGCCTTCGATTACTGGTTAAGCTTCGCTTGGTGGTAACAACTGTGCACTTATCTATGTGTCTGTGTGAACCGACCGTATCCTGCACTTCGACTCGGCCGAGACCCAGCGTTCAACCGACAGGGAAGCACTGAAATGCGGCTCAGGGTTGCCTTCGGAAACCCACGAGTACTTGGGGAATGGCTATATGCCTACTCCTGAAGTTCTCTAGACTTTAGAAAGGTTCGACTTACAAATGCTACGCTCAAAGAGTATGGATTGGAGCGATCGATTGCAATGAAAGAGGAAGGTCTCAAAGGAGCACAGATGCGCACCAGAAGCGTGGCACTCTGCTATATTGGAGCTGCCATACTACTGGTTTTCTTTCAATTTCTTCATTTATTTTTTTCGCTTTTCATTCTTTGACTCATAGAGATCTCAGAGAATGTAAATCAAAATACTTATTCTCTTGTTAGAGATTTCCTCAAATCACCAAGAGAGTACAAACCATCAACATAAACAAACAAAAAACAAAAAACGTCCCAAGATTCTGACCTACCTAATTCCTACACCTTCGTTTGCTGCTCCGACCACAATCTTCCGTCAGCGGATGTATCCCGAATACAGGTTAGTTAACGCTTCACCCTGCAACTTCCTCATTGTCGCAGGGAAAGAAAGGTCATCTGGTTAACCAAAACGACCAGCACTTGCCCTGACACCGGTGGGGTCGAGGGTAACAAACCCTTAGATCTTCTGTGCCAAGTAGACTCATACCTTCGATTACTAGTTAGCTCGCTTGTGCAAAACTGTGCATATGTGTTTCTGTGTGAACCGACCGTATCCTGCACTTCGACTCAGCCGAGACCCAGCGCTCAACCGACAGGAAGCACTGAGAAATGCGGCTCAGGGTCGCCTTCGGAAAAACCCCGAGTACTTGAGGGAAATGGCTATATACCTACTCCTGAAATTCTCCAGACCTTAGAAAAGTTCAAGCTTACAAATGCTGCGCTCAAAGAGTATGGGTTGGAGCGATCGATTCCAATGAAAAAGGAAGGCCTCAAAGAACTGCAGATGCGCACCAGGAGCGTGGCGCTCTGCTTTATTAGAGCTGCCATACTACTGGTTTTTCTTTCAATTTCTTCATTTATTTTTTTTCGCTTTTCATCCTTTGACTCATAGAAATATCAGAAAATGTCAATCAAAAAGCAGATTCTCTTGTTCAGAAGATTTCCGCAAATCCGCAGAGAGTACAAACCATCAGCATAAACAAACAAAAAACGAAAACGTCCCAAGATTCGACCTACCCTAATTCTACACCTTCGTTTGCTGCTCCGACCACGATTTTCCGTCAGTGGATGTATCCCGAATACAGGTTAGTTAAAGCTTCACCCTGCACCTTCCTCATTGTCACAGGGAAAGAAGGTCACGACAGTTAACAAAGCGACCAGCACTTGCCCTGACACCGGTGGGATCGAGGGGTAACAAACCTAAGATCTTCTGTGCCAAGTGGACTCATACCTTCGATGACAAGTTAGCTCGCATGTGCACAACTGTGCATATATGATGTTTCTCTGTGAACCGACCGGCTTTCTGCACTTCGACTGGGCCGGGGACCCAGCGCTCAACCGACAGGGAAGCACTGAAATGCGGCTTGGGGTCGCCTTCGGGAAACCCCAGTAATTGGGGAATGGCTACATGCCTACTCTCACAAATTCTCCAGGCTTTAAAAGGTTCAAACTTACAAATGCTACGCTCAAGGAGAATGGATTGGAGCGATCGGTGCAATGAAAAAGGAAGGTCTCCAAAGGAGCACAGATGCGCACCAGGAGCGTGGCACTCTGCGTTATTGGAACTGCCATACTACTGGTTTTCTTTCGAATTTCTTCATTTATTTTTTCGCTTTTCATTCTTTGACTCATAGAGATGTCAGAGAATGTAAATCAAAATACTTATTCTCTTGTTAGAGATTTCCTCAAATCCGCAGAGAGTACAAACCATCTCAACATAAACAAACAAAAACAAAAACGTCCCAAGATTCGACCTACCCTAATTCTACACCTTCCGTTGCTGCTCCGACCACAATCTTTCGTCAGCGGATGTATCCCGAATACAGGTTAGTTAACGCTTCACCCTGCAACTTCACCTCATTGTCGCAGGAAAGAAGGTCATCACAGTTAGCAAAACGACCAGCACTTGCCCTGACACCGGTGGAAGTCGAGGGTAACAAGCCCATAGATCTTCTGTGCCAAGTAGACTCATACCTTCGATTACTAGTTAGCTCGCTTGTGCAAAACTGTGCATATATGTTTCTGTGTGAACCGACCGTATCCTGCACTTTCGACTCCGGCCGAGACCCAGCGCCTCAACCGACAGGGAAGCACTGAAATGCGGCTCTGGGGTCGCCTTCTCCGGAAAACCCCAGTACTTGGGGAATGGCTATATGCCTATCTACTGAAATTCTCCAGACCTCCTAGAAAAGTTCAAACTTACAAATGCTGCGCTCAAAGAGTATGGATTGGAGCGATCGATTCCAATGCAAAAAGGAAGGTCTCAAAGGAGCACAGGATGCAGCACCAGGAGCGTGGCGCTCTGGCTTTATTAGAGCTTGCCATACTACTGGATTTTCCTTTCAATTTCTTTCATTTATTTTTTTCGCTTTTCATCCTTTGATCTCATAGAAATATCCAGAAAATGTCAATCAAAAAGCGAATTCTCTTGTTAGAGATTTCCGCAAATCCGCAGAGAGTACAAACCATCAGCATAAACAAACAAAAAACGAAAACGTCCCAAGATCTGACCACTCACCTAATTCCTACACCTTCAGTTTGCTGCTCCGACCACAGATCTTTCCGTCAGTGGATGTATCCCGAATACAGGTTTAGTTAAAGCTTCACCTAAAACTTCCTCATTGTCGCAGGGGAAAGAAGGCCATCACAGTTAGCGAAGCGACCAGCGCTTTAACCCTGACACCGGTGGGATCGAGGGTAACAAACCACTTAGAGTTCTTCTGTGCCAAGTCAGACTCCATACCTTCGATTACTAGTTAGCTCTCGCTTGTGCACAACTGTGCATATCTATGTGTCTGTGCGTGAACCGACCGTATCCTGCACTTCCTGAAGCTCTGGCCGAGACCCAGACGTTCAACCGACAGGGAAGCACTGAAATGCGGCTCAAGGAGTTGCCTTCAGAAACCCACGAGTACTTGGGGAATGGCTATAGTGCCTACTCCTGAAGTTCTCTAGACTTTAGAAAGGTTCAAACTTACAAATGCTACGCTCAAGAGTATGGATTGGAGCGATCAGATTTGCAATGAAAAGAAGAGGAAGTGTCTCAAAGGAGCACAGATGCGCGACCAGAAGCGTGGCACTCTGCTATATTGGAGCTGCACATACTACTGGTTTTCTTTTCAATTTCTTCATTTATTTTTTCGCTTTTTCATTCTTTTGACTCATAGAGATCTCAGAGAATGTGAAATCAAAATGCTTATTCTCTTGTTAGAGATTTCCTCAAATCCGCAGAGAGTACAAACCATCAACAGCATAAACAAACAAAAAACAAAAACGTCCCAAGATTCAGACCTACCTAATTTCTAGCACCTTCGTTGCTTGCTCCGACCACAATCTTCCGTCAGCGCGGATGTATCCCGAATACAGGTTAGTTAACGCGCTTCACCCTGCAACTTCCTCATTGTCGCAGGGAAAGAAGGTCATCACAGTTAGCAAAACGACCAGCACTTGCTCCTGACACCAGGTGGGATCGAGAGTAACAAACCCTATAGATCTTCTGTACCAAGTAGACTCATACCTTCGATTACGCTAGATTAGCTCTGCTTGTGCCAAAACTGTGCATACCATATGTTTCTGTGTGAGACCGACCGTATCCTGCACTTCTGACTTCCGGCCGAGACCCAAAGCGCTCAACCGACAGGGAAAGCACTGAAATGCGGCTCAGGGTCGCCTTCGGAAAACCCCGAGTACTTTGGGGAAATGGCTATAGTATGCTGCTACTCCTGAAATTCTCTCCAGACCTTCAGGAAAAGTCTCAAACTTACAAATGCTGGTACCAGCTCAAAGAGTATGGATTGGAGCGATCGATTCCAATGTGAAAAAGGAAGGTCTCAAAGGAGCACAGATGCGCACCAGGAGCGTGGCGCTCTGCTTTATTAGAAGCTGCCATACTACTGGTTTTCTTTCCAATTTCTTCATTTATTTTTTTTTCGCTTTTCATCCTTTGACTCATAAGAAATATCAGAAAATGTCAATCAAAAAGCAGAATTCTCTTGTTAGAGATTTCCGCAAATCCGCAGAGAGTACAAACCATCAGCATAAACAAACAAAAAACGAAAACGTCCCAAGATTCGATCCTACCTAATTCCTACACCTTCGTTGCTTTAACTCCTGACCTGACTGATCTTCCGTCGGTGGATGTATCCTGAATACAGGTTAGTTAACGCTTCACCCTAAAACTTCCTCATTGTGCGCAGGAAAAGAAAGGTCATCACAGTTAGCGAAGCGACTCAGCGCTTGCCCTGACACCACGGTGGGATCGAGGGTAACAAACCCTTGGATCTTCTGTGCCAGAAGTAGACTCATACGAACTTCGATTACTAGTTAGCTCGCTTGTGCAACAACCTGTGCATATCTATGTGTCTGTGTGAACTGGGACCGTATCCTGCACTTCGACCTTCGGCCGAGACCCAGCGTTCAACCTGACAGGAAGCACTGAAATGCGTGCTCGGGGTTGCCTTCTGGAAACCCACGAGAATTACTTGGGGAATGGCTATATGCCTACTCCTGGAAGTTCTCTCCAGACTTTAGAAAGGTTCAAACTTACAAGCATGCTACGCTGCTCAAAGAGTACATGGATTGGAGCGATCGATTGCAATGAAAGAGGAGAGGTCTCAAAGGAGTTAGCACAGATTGCGCACCAGAAGCGTGGCACTCTGCTATATTGGAGCTGCCATACTACTGGTTTTCTTTCAATTTCTTCATTTATTTTTTTCGCTTTTCATTCTTTGACTCATAGAGATCTCAGAGAATGTAAATCAAAAATGCTTATTCTCTTGTTAGAGATTTCCTCAAATCCGCAGGAGAGTACAAACCATCAACATAAACAAACAAAAACAAAAACGTCCCAAGATTCGACCTACCTAATTCTACACCTTCGTTGCTGCTCCGACCACAATCTTCCGTCAGCGGATGTATCGAATACAGGTTAGTTAACGCTTCACCCTGCAACTTCATTGTCGCAGGGAAAGAAGGTCATCATCAGTTAGCAAAACGACCAGCACTTGCCCTGACACCGGTGGGGTCGAGGGTAACAAACCCTTAGATCTTCTGTGCCAAGTAGACTCATACCTTCGATTACTAGTTAGCTCGCTTGTGCAAAACTGTGCATATATGTTTCTGTGTGAACCGACCGTATCCTGCACTTCTGACTCGGCCGAGACCCAGCGCTCAACCGACAGGGAAGCACTGAATGCGGCTCGGGGTCGCCTTTCGGAAACCCTTCGAGTACTTGGGAATGGCTATATGCCTACTCCTGAAATTCTCCAGACCTTAGAAAAGTTCAAACTTACAAATGCTGCGCTCAAAGAGTATGGATTGGAGCGATCGATTCCAATGAAAAAAGGAAGGCCTCAAGGAGCACAGATGCGCACCAGGAGCGTGGCGCTCTGCTTTATTAGAGCTGCCATACTACTGGTTTTCTTTCAATTTCTTTCATTTATTTTTTTCGCTTTTCATTCTTTGACTCATAGAGATCTCCAGAGAATGTAAATCAAAATGCTTATTCTCTTGTTAGAGATTTCCTCAAATCCGCAGAGAGTACAAACCATCAACATAAACAAACAAAAACAAAAACGTCCCAAGATTCGACCTACCTAATTCTACACCTTCGTTGCTGCTCCGACCACAATCTTCCGTCAGCGGATGTATCCCGAATACAGGATTAGTTAACGCTTCACCCTGCAACTTCCTCATTGTCGCAGGGAAAGAAGGTCATCACAGTTAGCAAAACGACCAGCACTTGCCCTGACACCGGTGGGGTCGAGGGTAACAAACCCTCAGATCTTCTGTGCCAAGTAGACTCATACCTTCGATTACTAGTTAGCTCGCTTGTGCAAAACTGTGCATATATGTTTCTGTGTGAACCGACCGTATCCTGCACTTCGACTCGATGCCGAGACCCAGCGCTCAACCGACAGGGAAGCACTGAAATGCGGCTCGGGGTCGCCTTCGGAAAACCCTGAGTACTTGGGAATGGCTATATGCCTACTCCTGAAATTCTCAGACCTTAGAAAAGTTCAAACTTACAAATGCTGCGCTCAAAGAGTATGGATTGGAGCGATCGATTCCAATGAAAAAGGAAGGCCTCAAAGGAGCACAGATGCGCACCAGGAGCGTGGCGCTCTGCTTTATTAGAGCTGCCATACTACTGGTTTTCTTTCAATTTCTTCATTTATTTTTTTTCGCTTCTCTTTCATCCTTTGACTCATAGAAATATCAGAAAATGTCAATCAAAAAGCGAATTCTCTTGTTAGAGATTTCCGCAAATCCGCAGAGAGTACAAACCATCAGCATAAACAAACAAAAAACGAAAACGTCCCAAGATTCGACCTACCTAATTCTACACCTTCGTTGCTGCTCCGACCACGATTTTCCGTCAGTGGATGTATCCCGAATACAGGTTAGTTAACGCTTCACCCTAAAACTTCCTCATTGTCGCAGGGAAAGAAGGCCATCACAGTTAGCGAAGCGACCAGCACTTGCCCTGACACCGGTGGGATCCGAGGGTAACAAACCCTAAGATCTTCTGTGCCAAGTAGACTCATACCTTCGATTACTAGTTAGCTCGCTTGTGCACAACTGTGCATATCTATGTGTCTGTGTGAACCGACCGTATCCTGCACTTCGACTCGGCCGAGTCCCAGCGTTCAACCGACAGGGAAGCACTGAAATGCGGCTCGGGGTTGCCTTCGGAAACCCACGAGTACTTGGGGAATGGCTATATGCCTACTCCTGAAGTTCTCTAGACTTTAGAAAGGTTCAAACTTACAAATGCTACGCTCAAAGAGTATGGATTGGAGCGATCGATTGCAATGAAAGAGGAAGGTCTCAAAGGAGCACAGATGCGCACCAGAAGCGTGGCACTCTGCTATATTGGAGCTGCCATACTACTGGTTTTCTTTCAATTTCTTCATTTATTTTTTTTTCGCTTTTCATTCTTTGACTCATAGAGATCTCAGAGAATGTAAATCAAAATGCTTATTCTCTTGTTAGAGATTTCCTCAAATCCGCAGAGAGTACAAACCATCAACATAAACAAACAAAAAACAAAAACGTCCCAAGATTCGACCTACCTAATTCTACACCTTCGTTGCTGCTCCGACCACGATTTTCCGTCAGCGAATGTATCCCGAATACAGGTTAGTTAAAGCTTCACCCTGCAACTTCCTCATTGTCACAGGGAAAGAAGGCCATCACAGTTAGCGAAGCGACCAGCACTTGCCCTGACACCGGTGGGATCGAGGGTAACAAACCCTTAGATCTTCTGTGCCAAGTAGACTCATACCTTTCGATTACAAGTTAGCTCGCTTGTGCACAACTGTGCATATCTGTATGTGTCTGTGTGAACCGACCGTATCCTGCACTTCGACTCGGCCGAGACCCAGCGTTCAACCGACAGGGAAGCACTGAAATGCGGCTCGGGGTTGCCTTCGGAAACCCACGAGTACTTGGGGAATGGCTATATGCCTACTCCTGAAGTTCTCTAGACTTTAGAAAGATTCAAACTTACAAATGCTACGCTCAAAGAGTATGGATTGGAGCGATCGATTGCAATGAAGAGGAAGGTCTCAAAGGAGCACAGATGCGCACCAGAAGCGTGGCACTCTGCTATATTGGAGCTGCCATACTACTGGTTTTCTTTCGATTTCTTCATTTGTTTTTTTTAGCTTTTCTTTCTTTAACTCATAGAAATATCAGAAACAGTCAATCAAAAAGCGAATTCTCTTGTTAGAGATTTCCGCAAATCCTCAGAGAGTACAAACCATCAACATAAACAAACAAAAAACAAAAACGTCAAAAGATTCGACCTACCTAATTCTACACCTTCGTTGCTGCTGCCGACCACGATTTTCCGTCAGCGGATGTATCCCGAATACAGGTTAGTTAACGCTTCTCCCTGCAACTTTATCATTGTCGCAGGGAAAGAAGGTCATGCCAGTTAGCAAAGCGACCAGCACTTGTCCTGACACCGGTGGGATCGAGGGTAACAAACCCTAAGATCTTCTGTGCCAAGTAGACTCATACCTTCGATGACAAGTTAGCTCGCTTGTGCACAACTGTGCATATATATGTTTCTCTGTGAACCGACCGTATACTGCACTTCGACTCGGCCGAGACCCAGCGCTCAACCGACAGGGAAGCACTGAAATGCGGCTTGGGATCGCCTTCGGAAAACCCCGAGTAATTGGTGGGAATGGCTATGCCTACTCCTCAAATTCTCCAGACCTTAGAAAGGTTCAAACTTACAAATGCTACGCTCAAGGAGTATGGATTGGAGCGATCGATTCCAATGAAAAAGGAAGGTCTCAAAGGAGCACAGGTGCGCACCAGGAGCGTGGCGCTCTGCTTTATTAGAGCTGCCATACTACTGGTTTTCTTTCAATTTCTTCATTTATTTTTCGCTTTTCATCCTTTGACTCATAGAAATATCAGAAAATGTCAATCAAAAAGCGAATTCTCTTGTTAGAGATTTCCGCAAATCCGCAGAGAGTACAAACCATCAACATAAACAAACAAAAAACGAAAACGTCCCAAGATTCGACCTACCTAATTCTACACCTTCGTTGCTGCTCCGACCACGATTTTCCGTCAGTGGATGTATCCCGAATACAGGTTAGTTAAAGCTTCAACCTCAAAACTTCCTCATTGTCGCAGGAAAGAAGGCCATCACAGTTAGCGAAGCGTCCAGCACTTGCCCTGACACCGGTGGGATCGAGGGTAACAACCCCTTAGATCTTCTGTGCCAAGTAGACTCATACCTTCGATTACTAGTTAGCTCGCTTGTGCACAACTGTGCATATCTATGTGTCTGTGTGAACCGTCCGTATCCTGCACTTCGACTCGGCCGAGACCAGCGTTCAACCGACAGGGAAGCACTGAAATGCGGCTCGGGGTTGCCTTCGGAAACCCACGAGTAATTGGGGAATGGCTATATGCCTACTCCTCAAATTCTCCAGACCTTACAAAGGTTCAAACTTACAAATGCTACGCTCAAGGAGTATGGATTGGAGCGATCGATTCCAATGAAAAAGGAAGGTCTCAAAGGAGCACAGGTGCGCACCAGGAGCGTGGCGCTCTGCTTTATTAGAGCTGCCATACTACTGGTTTTCTTTCAATTTCTTCATTTATTTTTTCGCTTTTCATCCTTTGACTCATAGAAATATCAGAAAATGTCAATCAAAAAGCGAATTCTCTTGTTAGAAGATTTCCCGCAAATCCGCAGAGAGTACAAACCATCAACATAAACAAACAAAAAAACGAAAACGTCCCAAGATTCGACCTACCTAATTCTACACCTTCGTTGCTGCTCCGACCACGATTTTCCGTCAGTGGATGTATCCCGAATACAGGTTAGTTAAAGCTTCACCCTAAAACTTCCTCATTGTCGCAGGGAAAGAAGGCCATCACAGTTAGCGAAGCGACCAGCACTTGCCCTGACACCGGTGGGATCGAGGGTAACAAACCCTTAGATCTTCTGTGCCAAGTAGACTCATACCTTCGATTACTAGTTAGCTCGCTTGTGCACAACTGTGCATATCTATGTGTCTGTGTGAACCGACCGTATCCTGCACTTCGACTCGGCCGAGACCCAGCGTTCAACCGACAGGGAAGCACTGAAATGCGGCTCGGGGTTGCCTTCGGAAACCCACGAGTAATTGGGGAATGGCTATATGCCTACTCCTCAAATTCTCCAGACCTTAGAAAGGTTCAAACTTACAAATGCTACGCTCAAGGAGTATGGATTGGAGCGATCGATTCCAATGAAAAAGGAAGGTCTCAAAGGAGCACAGGTGCGCACCAGGAGCGTGGCGCTCTGCTTTATTAGAGCTGCCATACTACTGGTTTTCTTTCAATTTCTTCATTTATTTTTTTTTCGCTTTTCATCCTTTGACTCATAGAAATATCAGAAAATGTCAATCAAAAAGCGAATTCTCTTGTTAGAGATTTCCGCAAATCCGCAGAGAGTACAAACCATCAACATAAACAAACAAAAAACGAAAACGTCCCAAGATTCGACCTACCTAATTCTACACCTTCGTTGCTGCTCCGACCACGATTTTCCGTCAGTGGATGTATCCCGAATACAGGTTAGTTAAAGCTTCACCCTAAAACTTCCTCATTGTCGCAGGGAAAGAAGGCCATCACAGTTAGCGAAGCGACCAGCACTTGCCCTGACACCGGTGGGATCGAGGGTAACAAACCCTTAGATCTTCTGTGCCAAGTAGACTCATACCTTCGATTACTAGTTAGCTCGCTTGTGCACAACTGTGCATATCTATGTGTCTGTGTGAACCGACCGTATCCTGCACTTCGACTCGGCCGAGACCCAGCGTTCAACCGACAGCGAAGCACTGAAATGCGGCTCAGGGTTTGCCTTCGGAAACCCACGAGTACTTGGGAATGGCTATATGCCTACTCCTGAAGTTCTCTAGACTTTAGAAAGGTTCAAACTTACAAATGCTACGCTCAAAGAGTATGGATTGGAGCGATCGATTGCAATGAAAGAGGAAGGTCTCAAAGGAGCACAGATGCGCACCATAAGCGTGGCACTCTGCTATATTGGAGCTGCCATACTACTGGTTTTCTTTCAATTTCTTCATTTATTTTTTTTTCGCTTTTCATTCTTTGACTCATTGAGATATCAGAGAATGTAAATCAAAATGCTTATTCTCTTGTTAGAGATTTCCTCAAATCCGCAGAGAGTACAAACCATCAACATAAACAAACAAAAAACAAAAACGTCCCAAGATTCGACCTACCTAATTCTACACCTTCGTTGCTGCTCCGACCACGATTTTCCGTCAGTGGATGTATCCCGAATACAGGTTAGTTAAAGCTTCACCCTAAAACTTCCTCCTTGTCGCAGGGAAAGAAGGCCATCACAGTTAGCGAAGCGACCAGCACTTGCCCTGACACCGGTGGGATCGAGGGTAACAAACCCTTAGATCTTCTGTGCCAAGTAGACTCATACCTTCGATTACTAGTTAGCTCGCTTGTGCACAGCTGTGCATATCTATGTGTCTGTGTGAACCGACCGTATCCTGCACTTCGACTCGGCCGAGACCCAGCGTTCAACCGACAGGGAAGCACTGAAATGCGGCTCGGGGTTGCTTTCGGAAACCCACGAGTACTTGTGGAATGGCTATATGCCTACTCCTGAAGTTCTCTAGACTTTAGAAAGGTTCAAACTTACAAATGCTACGCTCAAAGAGTATGGATTGGAGCGATCGATTGCAATGAAAGAGGAAGGTCTCAAAGGAGCACAGATGCGCACCAGAAGCGTGGCACTCTGCTATATTGGAGCTGCCATACTACTGGTTTTCTTTCAATTTCTTCATTTTTTTTTCGCTTTTCATTCTTTGACTCATAGAGATATCAGAGAATGTAAATCAAAACGCTTATTCTATTGTTAGAGATTTCCTCAAATCCGCAGAGAGTACAAACCATCAACATAAACAAACAAAAAACAAAAACGTCCCAAGATTCGACCTACCTAATTCTACACCTTCGTTGCTGCTCCGACCACGATTTTCCGTCAGCGAATGTATCCCGAATACAGGTTAGTTAAAGCTTCACCCTGCAACTTCCTCATTGTCGCAGGGAAAGAAGGCCATCACAGTTAGCGAAGCGACCAGCACTTGCCCTGACACCGGTGGGATCGAGGGTAACAAACCCTTAGATCTTCTGTGCCAAGTAGACTCATACCTTCGATTACAAGTTAGCTCGCTTGTGCACAACTGTGCATATCTATGTGTCTGTGTGAACCGACCGTATCCTGCACTTCGACTCGGCCGAGACCCAGCGTTCAACCGACAGGGAAGCACTGAAATGCGGCTCGGGGTTGCCTTCGGAAACCCACGAGTACTTGGGGAATGGCTATATGCCTACTCCTGAAGTTCTCTAGACTTTAGAAAGGTTCAAACTTACAAATGCTACGCTCAAAGAGTATGGATTGGAGCGATCGATTGCAATGAAAGAGGAAGGTCTCAAAGGAGCACAGATGCGCACCAGAAGCGTGGCACTCTGCTATATTGAGCTGCCATACTACTGGTTTTCTTTCAATTTCTTCATTTTTTTTTCGCTTTTCATTCTTTGACTCATAGAGATATCAGAGAATGTAAATCAAATACTTATTCTCTTGTTAGAGATTTCCTCAAATCCGCAGAGAGTATAAACCATCAACATAAACAAACAAAAAACAAAAACGTCCCAAGATTCGACCTACCTAATTCTACACCTTCGTTGCTGCTCCGACCACGATTTTCCGTCAGTGGATGTATCCCGAATACAGGTTAGTTAAAGCTTCACCCTAAAACTTCCTCATTGTCGCAGGGAAAGAAGGCCATCACAGTTAGCGAAGCGACCAGCACTTGCCCTGACACCGGTGGGATCGAGGGTAACAAACCCTTAGATCTTCTGTGCCAAGTAGACTCATACCTTCGATTACTAGTTAGCTCGCTTGTGCACAGCTGTGCATATCTATGTGTCTGTGTGAACCGACCGTATCCTGCACTTCGACTCGGCCGAGACCCAGCGTTCAACCGACAGGGAAGCACTGAAATGCGGCTCGGGGTTGCTTTCGGAAACCCACGAGTACTTGGGGAATGGCTATATGCCTACTCCTGAAGTTCTCTAGACTTTAGAAAGGTTCAAACTTACAAATGCTACGCTCAAAGAGTATGGATTGGAGCGATCGATTGCAATGAAAGAGGAAGGTCTCAAAGGAGCACAGATGCGCACCAGAAGCGTGGCACTCTGCTATATTGGAGCTGCCATACTACTGGTTTTCTTTCAATTTCTTCATTTTTTTTTCGCTTTTCATTCTTTGACTCATAGAGATATCAGAGAATGTAAATCAAAATGCTTATTCTATTGTTAGAGATTTCCTCAAATCCGCAGAGAGTACAAACCATCAACATAAACAAACAAAAAACAAAAACGTCCCAAGATTCGACCTACCTAATTCTACACCTTCGTTGCTGCTCCGACCACGATTTTCCGTCAGCGAATGTATCCCGAATACAGGTTAGTTAAAGCTTCACCCTGCAACTTCCTCATTGTCGCAGGGAAAGAAGGCCATCACAGTTAGCGAAGCGACCAGCACTTGCCCTGACACCGGTGGGATCGAGGGTAACAAACCCTTAGATCTTCTGTGCCAAGTAGACTCATACCTTCGATTACAAGTTAGCTCGCTTGTGCACAACTGTGCATATCTATGTGTCTGTGTGAACCGACCGTATCCTGCACTTCGACTCGGCCGAGACCCAGCTTTCAACCGACAGGAAGCACTGAAATGCGGCTCAGGGGTTGCCTTCGGAAACCCACGAGTACTTGGGGAATGGCTATATGCCTACTCCTGAAGTTCTCTAGACTTTAGAAAGGTTCAAACTTACAAATGCTACGCTCAAAGAGTATGGATTGGAGCGATCGATTGCAATGAAAGAGGAAGGTCTCAAAGGAGCACAGATGCGCACCAGAAGCGTGGCACTCTGCTATATTGGAGCTGCCATACTACTGGTTTTTCTTTCAATTTCTTCATTTTTTCGCTTTTCATTCTTTGACTCATAGAGATATCAGAGAATGTAAATCAAAATGCTTATTCTATTGTTAGAGATTTCCTCAAATCCGCAGAGAGTACAAACCATCAACATAAACAAACAAAAAACAAAGACGTCCCAAGATTCGACCTACCTAATTCTACACCTTCGTTGCTGCTCCGACCACGATTTTCCGTCAGCGAATGTATCCCGAATACAGGTTAGTTAAAGCTTCACCTGCAACTTCCTCATTGTCGCAGGGAAGAAGGCCATCACAGTTAGCGAAGCGACCAGCACTGCCCTGACACCGGTGGGATCGAGGGTAACAAACCCTTAGATCTTCTGTGCCAAGTAGACTCATACCTTCGATTACTAGTTAGCTCGCTTGTGCACAACTGTGCATATCTATGTGTCTGTGTGAACCGACCGTATCCTGCACTTCGACTCGGCCGAGACCCAGCGTTCAACCGACAGGGAAGCACTGAAATGCGGCTCGGGGTTGCCTTCGGAGACCCACGAGTACTTGGGGAATGGCTATATGCCTACTCCTGAAGTTCTCTAGACTTTAGAAAGATTCAAACTTACAAATGCTACGCTCAAAGAGTATTTATTGGAGCGATCGATTGCAATGAAGAGGAAGGTCTCAAAGGAGCACAGATGCGCACCAGAAGCGTGGCACTCTGCTATATTGGAGCTGCCATACTACTGGTTTTCTTTCGATTTCTTCATTTGTTTTTTTTAGCTTTTCTTTCTTTAACTCATAGAAATATCAGAAACAGTCAATCAAAAAGCGAATTCTCTTGTTAGAGATTTCCGCAAATCCTCAGAGAGTACAAACCATCAACATAAACAAACAAAAAACAAAAACGTCAAAAGATTCGACCTACCTAATTCTACACCTTCGTTGCTGCGCCGACCACGATTTTCCGTCAGCGGATGTATCCCGAATACAGGTTAGTTAACGCTTCACCCTGCAACTTCCTCATTGTCGCAGGGAAAGAAGGTCACGACAGTTAGCAAAGCGACCAGCACTTGCCCTGACACCGGTGGGATCGAGGGTAACAAACCCTAAGATCTTCTGTGCCAAGGAGACTCATACCTTCGATGACAAGTTAGCTCGCTTGTGCACAACTGTGCATATATATGTTTCTCTGTGAACCGACCGTATACTGCACTTCGACTCGGCCGAGACCCAGCGCTCAACCGACAGGGAAGCACTGAAATGCGGCTTGGGATCGCCTTCGGAAAACCCCGAGTAATTGGGGAATGGCTATATGCCTACTCCTGAAGTTCTCTAGACTTTAGAAAGGTTCAAACTTACAAATGCTACGCTCAAGGAGTATGGATTGGAGCGATCGATTCCAATGAAAAAGGAAGGTGTCAAAGGAGCACAGATGCGCACCAGGAGCGTGGCGCTCTGCTTTATTAGAGCTGCCATACTACTGGTTTTCTTTCAATTTCTTCATTTAATTTTTTTCGCTTTTCATCCTTTGACTCATAGAAATATCAGAAAATGTCAATCAAAAAGCAAATTCTCTTGTTAGAGATTTCCGCAAATCCGCAGAGAGTACAAACCATCAACATAAACAAACAAAAAACAAAAACGTCCCAAGATTCGACCTACCTAATTCTACACCTTCGTTGCTGCTCCGACCACGATTTTCCGTCAGCGGATGTATCCCGAATACAGGTTAGTAACGCTTCACCCTGCAACTTCCTCATTGTCGCAGGGAAAGAAGGCCATCACAGTTAGCGAAGCGACCAGCACTTGCCCTGACACCGGTGGGATCGAGGGTAACAAACCCTTAGATCTTCTGTGCCAAGTGGACTCATACCTTCGATTACAAGTTAGCTCGCTTGTGCACAACTGTGCATATCTAAGTGTCTGTGTGAACCGACCGTAACCTGCACTTCGACTCGGCTGAGACCCAGCGTTCAACCGATAGGGAAGCACTGAAATGCGGCTCGGTGTTGCCTTCGGAAACCCACGAGTACTTGGGGAATGGCTATATGCCTACTCCTGAAATTCTCTAGACTTTAGAAAGGTTCAAACTTACAAATGCTACGCTCAAAGAGTATGGATTGGAGCGATCGATTGCAATGAAAGAGGAAGGTCTCAAAGGAGCAGAGATGCGCACCAGAAGCGTGGCACTCTGCTATATTGGAGCTGCCATACTACTAGTTTTCTTTCGATTTCTTCATTTGTTTTTTTTTCTCGCTTTTCATTCCTTTACTCATAGAGATATCAGAGAATGTAAATCAAAAAGCGAATTCTCATGTTAGAGATTTCCGCAAATCCTCAGAGAGTACAAACCATCAACATAAACAAACAAAAAACAAAAACGTCAAAAGATTCGACCTACCCTAATTCTACACCTTCGTTTGCTGCGCCGACCACGATTTTCCGTCAGCGGATGTATCCCGAATACAGGTTAGTTAACGCTTCACCCTGCAACTTCCTCATTGTCGCAGGGAAAGAAGGTCACGACAGTTAGCAAAGCGACCAGCACTTGCCCTGACACCGGTGGGATCGAGGTAACAAAGCTAAGATCTTCTGTGCCAAGTAGACTCATACCTTCGATGACAAGTTAGCTCGCTTGTGCACAACTGTGCATATATATGTTTCTCTGTGAACCGACCGTATACTGCACTTCGACTCGGCCGAGACCCAGCGCTCAACCGACAGGGAAGCACTGAAATGCGGCTTGGGATCGCCTTCGGAAAACCCCGAGTAATTGGGGAATGGCTATATGCCTACTCCTGAAGTTCTCTAGACTTTAGAAAGGTTCAAACTTACAAATGCTACGCTCAAAGAGTATGGATTGGAGCGATCGATTGCAATGAAAGAGGAAGGTCTCAAAGGAGCACAGATGCGCACCAGAAGCGCGGCACTCTGCTATATTGGAGCTGCCATACTACTGGTTTTCTTTCAATTTCTTCATTTTTTTCGCTTTTCATTCTTTGACTCATAGAGATATCAGAGAATGTAAATCAAAATGCTTATTCTCTTGTTAGAGATTTCCTCAAATCCGCAGAGAGTACAAACCATCAACATAAACAAACAAAAAACAAAAACGTCCCAAGATTCGACCTACCTAATTCTACACCTTCGTTGCTGCTCCGACCACGATTTTCCGTCAGTGGATGTATCCCGAATACAGGTTAGTTAAGCTTCACCCTAAAACTTCCTCATTGTCGCAGGGAAGAAGGCCATCACAGTTAGCGAAGCGACCAGCACTTGCCCTGACACCGGTGGGATCGAGGGTAACAAACCCCTTAGATCTTCTGTGCCAAGTAGACTCATACCTTCGATTACTAGTTAGCTCGCTTGTGCACAGCTGTGCATATCTATGTGTCTGTGTGAACCGACCGTATCTGCACTTCGACTCGGCCGAGACCCAGCGTTCAACCGACGGGGAAGCACTGAAATGCGGCTCGGGTTGCTTCGGAAACCCACGAGTACTTGAGGAATGGCTATATGCCTACTCCTGAAGTTCTCTAGACTTTAGAAAGGTTCAAACTTACAAATGCTACGCTCAAAGAGTATGGATTGGAGCGATCGATTGCAATGAAAGAGAAGGTCTCAAAGGAGCACAGATGCGCACCAGAAGCGTGGCACTCTGCTATATTGGAGCTGCCATACTACTGGTTTTCTTTCAATTTCTTCATTTTTTCGCTTTTCATTCTTTGACTCATAGAGATATCAGAGAATGCTAAAATCAAAAATACTTTATTCTATTGTTAGAGATTTCCTCAAATCCGCAGGAGAGTACAAACCATCAACATAAACAAACAAAAAACAAAAACGTCCCAAGATTCGACCTACCTAATTCTACACCTTCGTTGCTGCTCCGACCACGATTTTCCGTCAGCGAATGTATCCCGAATACAGGTTAGTTAAAGCTTCACCCTGCAACTTCCTCATTGTCGCAGGGAAAGAAGGCCATCACAGTTAGCGAAGCGACCAGCACTTGCCCTGACACCGGTGGGATCGAGGGTAACAAACCCTTAGATCTTCTGTGCCAAGTAGACTCATACCTTCGATTACAAGTTAGCTCGCTTGTGCACAACTGTGCATATCTATGTGTCTGTGTGAACCGACCGTATCCTGCACTTCGACTCGGCCGAGACCCAGCGTTCAACCGACGGGGAAGCACTGAAATGCGGCTCGGGGTTGCTTTCGGAAACCCACGAGTACTTGGGGAATGGCTATATGCCTACTCCTGAAGTTCTCTAGACTTTAGAAAGGTTCAAACTCACAAATGCTACGCTCAAAGAGTATGGATTGGAGCGATCGATTGCAATGAAAGAGGAAGGTCTCAAAGGAGCACAGATGCGCACCAGAAGCGTGGCACTCTGCTATATTGGAGCTGCCATACTACTGGTTTTCTTTCAATTTCTTCATTTTTTTTTCGCTTTTCATTCTTTGACTCATAGAGATATCAGAGAATGTAAATCAAAATGCTTATTCTATTGTTAGAGATTTCCTCAAATCCGCAGAGAGTACAAACCATCAACATAAACAAACAAAAACAAAAACGTCCCAAGATTCGACCTACCTATTTCTCCACCTTCGTTGCTGCTCCGCCCACGATTTTCCGTCAGCGAATGTATCCCGAATACAGGTTAGTTAAAGCTTCACCCTGCAACTTCCTCATTGTCGCAGGGAAAGAAGGCCATCACAGTTAGCGAAGCGACCAGCACTTGCCCTGACACCGGTGGGATCGAGGGTAACAAACCCTTAGATCTTCTGTGCCAAGTAGACTCATACCTTCGATTACAAGTTAGCTCGCTTGTGCACAACTGTGCATATCTATGTGTCTGTGTGAACCGACCGTATCCTGCACTTCGACTCGGCCGAGACCCAGCTTTCAACCGACAGGGAAGCACTGAAATGCGGCTCGGGGTTGCCTTCGGAAACCCACGAGTACTTGGGGAATGGCTATATGCCTACTCCTGAAGTTCTCTAGACTTTAGAAAGGTTCAAACTTACAAATGATACGCTCAAAGAGTATGGATTGGAGCGATCGATTGCAATGAAAGAGGAAGGTCTCAAAGGAGCACAGATGCGCACCAGAAGCGCGGCACTCTGCTATATTGGAGCTGCCATACTACTGGTTTTCTTTCAATTTCTTCATTTTTTTTTCGCTTTTCATTCTTTGACTCATAGAGATATCAGAGAATGTAAATCAAAATGCTTATTCTCTTGTTAGAGATTTCCTCAAATCCGCAGAGAGTACAAACCATCAACATAAACAAACAAAAAACAAAAACGTCCCAAGATTCGACCTACCTAATTCTACACCTTCGTTGCTGCTCCGACCACGATTTTCCGTCAGTGGATGTATCCCGAATACAGGTTAGTTAAAGCTTCACCCTAAAACTTCCTCATTGTCGCAGGGAAAGAAGGCCATCACAGTTAGCGAAGCGACCAGCACTTGCCCTGACACCGGTGGGATCGAGGGTAACAAACCCTTAGATCTTCTGTGCCAAGTAGACTCATACCTTCGATTACTAGTTAGCTCGCTTGTGCACAACTGTGCATATCTATGTGTCTGTGTGAACCGACCGTATCCTGCACTTCGACTCGGCCGAGACCCAGCGTTCAACCGACAGGGAAGCACTGAAATGCGGCTCGGGGTTGCCTTCGGAAACCCACGAGTACTTGGGGAATGGCTATATGCCTACTCCTGAAGTTCTCTAGACTTTAGAAAGATTCAAACTTACAAATGCTACGCTCAAAGAGTATGGATTGGAGCGATCGATTGCAATGAAGAGGAAGGTCTCAAAGGAGTACAGATGCGCACCAGAAGCGTGGCACTCTGCTATATTGGAGCTGCCATACTACTGGTTTTCTTTCGATTTCTTCATTTGTTTTTAGCTTTTCTTTCTTTAACTCATAGAAATATCAGAAACAGTCAATCAAAAGCGAATTCTCTTGTTAGAGATTTCCGCAAATCCTCAGAGAGTACAAACCATCAACATAAACAAACAAAAACAAAAACGTCAAAAGATTCGACCTACCTAATTCTACACCTTCGTTGCTGCGCCGACCACGATTTTCCGTCAGCGGATGTATCCCGAATACAGGTTAGTTAACGCTTCACCCTGCAACTTCCTCATTGTCGCAGGGAAAGAAGGTCACGACAGTTAGCAAAGCGACCAGCACTTGCCCCGACACCGGTGGGATCGAGGGTAACAAACCCTAAGATCTTCTGTGCCAAGTAGACTCATACCTTCGATGACAAGTTAGCTCGCTTGTGCACAACTGTGCATATATATGTTTCTCTGTGAACCGACCGTATACTGCACTTCGACTCGGCCGAGACCCAGCGCTCAACCGACAGGGAAGCACTGAAATGCGGCTTGGGATCGCCTTCGGAAAACCCCGAGTAATTGGGGAATGGCTATATGCCTACTCCTGAAGTTCTCTAGACTTTAGAAAGGTTCAAACTTACAAAATGCTACGCTCAAGGAGTATGGATTGGAGCGATCGATTCCAATGAAAAGAGGAAGGTGTCAAAGGAGCACAGATGCGCACCAGGAGCGTGGCGCTCTGCTTTATTAGAGCTGCCATACTACTGGTTTTCTTTCAATTTCTTCATTTAATTTTTTCGCTTTTTCATCCTTTGACTCATAGAAATATCAGAAAATGTCAATCAAAAAGCAAATTCTCTTGTTAGAGATTTCCTGCAAATCCGCAGAAGAGTACAAACCATCAACATAAACAAACAAAAAACAAAAACGTCCCAAGATTCGACCTACCTAATTCTACACCTTCGTTGCTGCTCCGACCACGATTTTCCGTCAGCGGATGTATCCCGAATACAGGTTAGTAACGCTTCACCCTGCAACTTCCTCATTGTCGCAGGGAAAGAAGGCCATCACAGTTAGCGAAGCGACCAGCACTTGCCCTGACACCGGTGGGATCGAGGGTAACAAACCCTTAGATCTTCTGTGCCAAGTAGACTCATACCTTCGATTACAAGTTAGCTCGCTTGTGCACAACTGTGCATATCTATGTGTCTGTGTGAACCGACCGTAACCTGCACTTCGACTCGGCCGAGACCCAGCGTTCAACCGATAGGGAAGCACCGAAATGCGGCTCGGTGTTGCCTTCGGAAACCCACGAGTACTTGGGGAATGGCTATATGGCTATATGCCTAATCCTGAAATTCTCTAGACTTTAGAAAGGTTCAAACTTACAAATGCTACGCTCAAAGAGTATGGATTGGAGCGATCGATTGCAATGAAAGAGGAAGGTCTCAAAGGGGCACAGATGCGCACCAGAAGCGTGGCACTCTGCTATATTGGAGCTGCCATACTACTAGTTTTCTTTCGATTTCTTCATTTGTTTTTTTCGCTTTTCATTCCTTTACTCATAGAGATATCAGAGAATGTAAATCAAAAAGCGAATTCTCTTGTTAGAGATTTCCGCAAATCCTCAGAGAGTACAAACCATCAACATAAACAAACAAAAAACAAAAACGTCAAAAGATTCGACCTACCTAATTCTACACCTTCGTTGCTGCGCCGACCACGATTTTCCGTCAGCGGATGTATCCCGAATACAGGTTAGTTAACGCTTCACCCTGCAACTTCCTCATTGTCGCAGGGAAAGAAGGTCACGACAGTTAGCAAAGCGACCAGCACTTGCCCTGACACCGGTGGGATCGAGGGTAACAAACCCTAAGATCTTCTGTGCCAAGTAGACTCATACCTTCGATGACAAGTTAGCTCGCTTGTGCACAACTGTGCATATATATGTTTCTCTGTGAACCGACCGTATACTGCACTTCGACTCGGCCGAGACCCAGCGCTCAACCGACAGGGAAGCACTGAAATGCGGCTTGGGATCGCCTTCGGAAAACCCCGAGTAATTGGGGAATGGCTATATGCCTACTCCTCAAATTCTCCAGACCTTAGAAAGGTTCAAACTTACAAATGCTACGCTCAAGGAGTATGGATTGGAGCGATCGATTCCAATGAAAAAGGAAGGTGTCAAAGGAGCACAGATGCGCACCAGGAGCGTGGCGCTCTGCTTTATTAGAGCTGCCATACTACTGGTTTTCTTTCAATTTCTTCATTTATTTTTTTTTCGCTTTTCATTCTTTGACTCATAGAAATATCAGAAAATGTCAATCAAAAAGCAAATTCTCTTGTTAGAGATTTCCGCAAATCCGCAGAGAGTACAACCCATCAACATAACCACACAAAAAACAAAAACGTTCCAAGATTCGACCTACCTAATTCTACACCTTCGTTGCTGCTCCGACCACGATTTTCCGTCAGCGGATGTATCCCGAATACAGGTTAGTTAACGCTTCACCCTTCAACTTCCTCATTGTCGCAGGGAAAGAAGGCCATCACAGTTAGCGAAGCGACCAGCACTTGCCCTGACACCGGTGGGATCGAGGGTAACAAACCCTTAGATCTTCTGTGCCAAGTAGACTCATACCTTCGATTACAAGTTAGCTCGCTTGTGCACAACTGTGCATATCTATGTGTCTGTGTGAACCGACCGTAACCTGCACTTCGACTCGGCCGAGACCCAGCGTTCAACCGATAGGGAAGCACCGAAATGCGGCTCGGTGTTGCCTTCGGAAACCCACGAGTACTTGGGGAATGGCTATTTGCCTAATCCTGAAATTCTCTAGACTTTAGAAAGGTTCAAACTTACAAATGCTACGCTCAAAGAGTATGGATTGGAGCGATCGATTGCAATGAAAGAGGAAGGTCTCAAAGGAGCACAGATGCGCACCAGAAGCGTGGCACTCTGCTATATTGGAGCTGCCATACTACTAGTTTTCTTTCAATTTCTTCATTTGTTTTTTTTTTCGCTTTTCATTCCTTTACTCATAGAGATATCAGAGAATGTAAATCAAAAAGCGAATTCTCCTGTTATGACCAGCACTTGCCCTGACACCGGTGGGATCGAGGGTAACAAACCCTTAGATCTTCTGTGCCAAGTGGACTCATACCTTCGATTACTAGTTAGCTCGCTTGTGCACAACTGTGCATATCTATGTGTCTGTGTGAACCGACCGTATCCTGCACTTCGACTCGGCCGAGACCTGGCGTTCAACCGACAGGGAAGCACTGAAATGCGGCTCGGGGTTGCCTTCGAAAACCCACGAGTACTCCGGGAATGGCAACATGCCCACTCCTGATATACTAACCCTCCGCGGGACTATCCGCGGATGTCCTTTTGCCTAATCAACAACAAAAGACTTCGTAACAACAATGAACAACAGAAAGTAAAGAAAATTTTTGTGAAGTAGGATACTGAACCAGGCCGACTGCATCCATGGTGCGTCCATGTATGCTCTTGTTTATGTGTTTTTCTCCTTTTTCAGGAAGATGCGCACTGTAGTTTCTAAGGCCGCAAGGAACTAGGAAATATTGTAGTAGAGTAGGTGTCTGTAAATATAGGCCTAAATAAGGAGGACCATGTCAACAGGAAAAGTCTCTGAGAAAAAAGTAAAAGTTCAAAACAATTAACAAAGGATGAAACAATAAAAGAGGAAAAAAGGTTGGCCAAGACTCTTCAAAAACAGAAGGTTATTCTGAGAAAAAGAGAAAGCTTTTTCGGATCAGTGAAAGTAATTACAGAAAAAAATCTTAGAAATCCCAGAGTTTTCTCAGAAAAAAATCGTATTAGGCGGAAAACGGAGACAAAAGGTGTAACAGAAAGGGGATTTACGGAAGAGAGAAGTGTTAAGAAAATGAAGAATAAAGAAGGAAAAAACCTGCGACATTGGTGACCGTCTCTATGTAGATCTATTTACACATTCTCTACTACATTTCCCTGTGCCTCTCTTCCAAGTTTGATACACTTTATATTTTTCTCTTTCACCACCTTTCCGAAGATTGAGGTACGTGAATTTTTAAGTTGACATCTCTTTTGGGTCTAGAGGATTTGGTTAACTTTACGCTGAACTCTTTTTAACTACATTTTTTAAACCTACCTCCTCCAAGTTTGAAATACTTCGATCCTGGAGTTCGCATACACCTAAGCACATTAGCAAGCAGTTTTACTAAAGTGCAACCACTTTTTACATGGCCTACTACCTACTTTACTCATGTACCTACTTTACTACATTTATCCTACCCCTTATTTAGGCCTATATTTACAGACACCTACTCTACTACAATATTTCCTAGTTCCTTCCGGCCTTAGAAACTACAGTGCGCATCTTCCTGAAAAAAAGGAGAAAAAGACATAAACAAGAGCATACATGGACGCACCATGGATGCAGTCGGCCTGGTTCAGTATCCTACTTCACAAAATTTTTCTTCACTTTCTGTTGTTCATTGTTGTTACGAAGTCTTTTGTTGTTGATTAGGCAAAAGGACATCCGCGGATAGTGAGCCCAACTCTCCCGCGAAGGGTTAGTATATCAGGAGTGGGCATGATACAATTGTGAGCAGCGTGTGACTCTCTCCAAGATCAGCATAAAAACTGAAAAATAATTTTCTTGGTGTTCTATGCCTTTGAATGGTTTTCATTGTGAGACTACAGGAGTGAAGTCCACCAACTTGAGGTAGACCACAAAACTTGCCAGAGTTGATAGGATACTTGAGCCACTTTTGTATTGAATGATAGCGTTTGCGGAAAATTTCGACGGAGCGTAATTATTGATTTTTGGCGAATTTTGTGATTTTGCAACTTCGGTCTTTTCAATCTTATAAGAGAAGTCTCGGCCTTGGAGATTACTAGTTGAATGGCCAAGCCTCTACTGAGCAGTTTTTTTTGTCAATTATCAATTGCTTTTTTGAAAATTCCATTTTCAGAATTTTTATCGATTTTCGAGAAAGCTATCGATAATTGACGAAAAATTTCTATTGAGTGGCGAATTGGCCATTATACCCTACTTCAGAGCTTCGAGGTTAAAACTTCTCGGATAAGCCAGAAAAGACCGAAATTGCGAAATCACAAATTCAAAATCAATAATAACGCACCGTCGAAATTTTCCGTGAACGCTATCATTCAATACAAAGGTGGCTCAAATATCCTATCAACTCTGGTAGGTTTGGTGGTCTACCTCAATGTAAATAGAAGCACTCAGAGATCACCACCGAATTATGCATATATTTTACAATATAAGCAGGCTTGCCCCCAAGAGGAATTCAGCTTTAAATCGCGTTCCGAAACCCGCAGTTTCGCGCTTTTTTGACCTTCCGCATTCCGCCTTCCGAAAACCGCAGAAAGTGCTGCGGAACGCGGAAAATGCGGAACGCGGAAAATGCGGAACAAAATATGGCGACTTCGTCATCATTGAGAATTTCCCCGATGATTTTTATACACTGATTTGAATATTTTGACATTACATCAAATCTTCTATTTTTTTCTTCTCCTACCTCGTCGTGCAAGATTATTATTCTGATGACAATTATTATCAGGTCCCGAAGACCGGTCGAAACTACCAAATTACAGCTGATCTTGGCGTCATATTGCGAAAATTTTTCTGTTGCTTTACTAGCTTAGTGATTTCTTTCTACGTTCCATGTATGAAAATTGTGTTGCGCGCAAAGCGTGTACCATATTTGTCCACAACTCACACTTGCGCAACCCTGCGATTCCGGAAATACTGTTTGGAGTAATTGTGAAGAAGCGGTTTTCCTTCCATTGATAAGAGCGCAAGAGTTCATATTACCACCAAGAAGTGGTCTGGAAAGGTTTCCTGAGAATCGAAAACCATTAAAAAAAACCGCTTGATTTTAGTGTTATTTTTTTATTCTCAAATGGCGTTCACGATCTTGTGAGAACACTTCTCGATGAGCCAGGAAGATAATTTTCCAACTATGGGCTGGAAATGGGTTCAGCTACATACCTTCTATTCCAATTTGAAGTTGATAGCCCAAATTGTATGGTACTTAAAAATTGAGGTCGAAAACATTCAGAAACATATAAGCATGTTATTATGAGCCAGCCGACGCTGCCTCGTTCGTAAAAATGGAAACTAATGAAAACCAGCACCGTTACTGATAGGATTTCGTCCAGGATGGTGCCTTTTTTGAGACAGTGTTACGCTCCAAGACTCACCGAAGGCAAAAGCTGTCAGATGTTTCGCCTCTTTCAAACTAATCTCTCAGCAAAAGTCAAGCGCCAGAAAGGGATATTTCGAGAAAAATACGTGGAGTTTCTAGAGCTTTGACGCTCTGGCGAGATTAGTGATTGGCATGTCATTACTGCGAGCAATTAGAGGTCAAAGATGTCGAAACATTTCTTGAAATATTTTTTAAAATGTTTTGGCGCACGATAACCTGAAGTAACAAGCCAACTGGGAAATGTAGTGAAATGATTAAAAATACTAATGTGGTCAATCATATCAAGATCATTTGTCGAAATTAAAAGACGAAAGGTAGGATCTTACAAGCTTCTCCGTTGCACTTAATAAAACAAAATCAAAGGTGCTATGAAACTACAATACCCGCGCTAAGTTTTGTAAAAACGGGGAGCAGTAACGAAACTTGGGAAGAAAAAGGCAAAAAATGTCCGATGCTTATAACTTTTTTTGAATGAAGACGTTTTTGGATTCTGAAAACGCCATCATATTTACAGCTCAAATTCCTACATAGTGATGTGCATTGTGGGCCTAAGTTCCCTAAAATCATTATGTGTTCGAGTGAAATATATTTTTGCAGTCGTTTCGTAAGAGCGTCGCGCGCGGCGAAACTTTGAGTAGTAATTGTGCAAGTAATAGAAGAGCAATCTCTATGTATTCTTTGTGAGTTATATTAAAGGGGGGTAATCACCAGATTTGTGCAGGTTTAATTTTCAAAATTCTTCATTAAACACGCTCAGAAGCTTCCTGAAAAATCTGACTTCTGTAGCGAATGCCCCGAACCGATAAATGAAGGAGTTCGGAAATTCAACGTGCACAGATCTTCATCTTATTTACGGAGAAAACATAGAGATTGTTCTCTTCTTACTTGTAAAATTACTGCTCAAAGTTACGCAGCACTTTGCCGCACACGACGTTTCTGAGAAACGACCGCAAAAGCAATTTTACTCAACAACAAAACGATTGCAGGGAACTTCGGTCCACAAAGCATTTTATTGGGTAGAATTTCAAGCTGTGAATATGATAGCGTTTTCTGAAACGTTTCCGTTCAAAAAGTTACATGCATCGAACGTTTTTTTGCAAAGTTTGGAAATGCTCCCCGTTTTTGCAAAACTTAGCGGGGTACTGTATGTAGTGAAACATTTTCCAGGTTAGTGTACGGCAGTCAACACTAGTGAAGCTGGAAAACCGCAGCGCTCCAATTCATGTCGTGCTTGATTTTGCTTTGATAAGTCCAATGGAGAAGCCTGTAGGATACGGTCTCTCGTCTGAATTTACTATTCGATAATTGGTCCATGTTTGACCACCAAAACGAATTTGTAATCATCTCACTACTTTTCCCAGTTTCTTGTTTACGCTAGGTTATTGTGAGCCAAATATTTTTATAAATGTTCCAGGACATTTCTTGACTCCTTTAGCCTCTAATTTCTCGTAAATATGACATTGCCAAACCATTACTTTTGCCAGAGAGCTAAAGTATTGAAAATTCTCTACTGTCAGTCTCATACGTTGGTTCTGACAGTTCTTGAACGTTTCTTTCTCCAGTAGATAATATAAAGCATAGTACATAAATCTGTGCATTTTCTGGGATCGATTTCTATATGTATCCAGATGTTCTACTGAAGTTGCATAGTTGGTAATTCATTAAGACAGAATCTCTTTGAAAATGATTCCCTGGAATCAAATGTGCTTCCGACAATAACACTCTAGGGAAGTCTGAGATTTTTTGAAAATTTCCGCGTTTCGAAAACCGAAGTTTCGCGCATTTTTGGGCGTTTCGCACCCGTTTCCCGAAAACGGAGAAAAAATTTCTGTTCCGAAACCCGAAAATCGATTTCCGAAATTTTGAATTTTTATTCCGCTCATCCCTGGTCGTTATATCGCACCTGGCCGAAGGGCCAACGCTGACAGTTTCGAAAATCGTCGAAGTCAGGTAGCGGGAAACTTTTGCTTCAAACTAATATTTTCATTAGTTCCCAATTTGGTGGGTACAATGACACATTAGATGAACTGGAAGTAGTAGCTGGAACTATTCAAAATTATCATATGTTGCAGCTTCGAGTCGCTGACCAACACAGAAATTGCGGCGAGGGCAAACGCTGTTGTATTATTACATTTTTGCCGAAAATAAGCCGTTTTAGCAAAAATTTCGGCAATCGACAAACGGCAATTGCCGCACACCCCTGATCCACAGCCAGCCAGCTCGTTGGGGGTGAGTACTGAACTTGTCAGATTTTGTACTCATGACGCGTCATCGATTGATAATCAAAATTATCGCTTTTTGCGCTCATTGCACAAATTGCGGCGAGGAGTGGTGATTGTTGATGGGTATGGGTCTCTTGGTTTGGGAATTTGACTCATCGAACATTATCGATTAGTACCAATCAATAATATCGATTTGTTCCCTGTTACACAAACTGCCGCAGTGTGTGTGGATTGTTGTTGGCTCTAAGTCCCTTATTTGGGAAACTCTTCTCATCACGCGAAAACGAATATTTATGATAAACAATATCGATTTTTGACCTGTTGCGCAAATTGCGGCGATGAGCGGTATTTCTCATGGTTGTGGGTAATAAGTTTCAGAATTTTCACTCATACGACAATATCGTCTGTTAGATTTTTCATCATTCCAGAATGGAAATTCGGAGCAAAATTGAAGTCAGAAAGGGAACCTTCTGAAAAAATATGTGAAATTCAGGAAAATTTAGCTTCCTGGCGAAAATAACGATTTCGCAATGTCATTTAGAAGTCAAAAAAAGTTTCAAAAATATCTTGAAATATCATAAAAAATGATTTGGCGTAAAACAGCCTGGAGTATAAAAAAGTTAGGAAATGAAACGAAATAAGCAAAAATAACCTACGATTTGGTGTTCGATCATTTAACAAGCTTCTCCGTTAAACTTATCAGAACGAAATTAAGCGCGCAACCGAAACATTAAGCGACTTTTGAAAGCTGTAACAAGGGAATTAGCATGGGTCAGGCTAGGTGAACGCGACGCTCCATTCCATATGGTGCTTGATTTCGCTTTGATAAGTTTAACAGAGAAGCTCGTGAAATGATCGACCACCAAATCGTATTTTTGGTTATTTCACTTCATTTCCTAGTTTTTTTTTCATTACTTCACGCTATCATTTTTTATGATATTTCAATATATTTTTGAAACTTTTTTTGACTTCTAAATGACATTGCCAAATCGTTGTTTTTGCCTGGAAGCTAAATTTTTCGAATTCCTTCATGAAACTTAAATGCCCTCCCCACTAGTTTCATACCAAAAAAGCCTCGTAAGCGTAAAAAACTGTTGGTTCCTTCCTCACACGCTCAATATTGATTCATCTAGAGTCTTTACAAAAATAGACTAACGGAAAACATGAGAAAGTGAAAAAAAGCAGGAAAAAACGTAGTTCACAGAAAAATAATCAGCTACTTCATCTCGATAAATGGCAAAATTAGAATCGAACCAGCCACTGCTGATGTATGCTTATTGTTAGTGAAAGGGCACAATTGCAGCACCGCCTCTTTTCGTTGCCCTGTACTGTAGAGCAGGGTCAAGCCATGTTGGAAATTTTTCAAAAAAGGAGTCGCCACCAGGGATGAGCGGAATAAAAATATGAAATTTCGTAAATCGGTTTTCGGGTTTTCGGAACAAAAATTTTTTCTCTGGTTTCGGAAATCGGGCGCGAAACGCCTGAAAATGCGCGGAAATGCGGTTTACGGAACACGAAACGCGACAAAATTCAGAGATCATCTAGTGTTTTCTTACGTCCCAGATGACCCGATATTTTCACATTCCGCGGCGTTTTCTGCGGGTTCCGGAGCGCGAAACGCGGAACTTTCGCTCATCCCTGGTCGCCACCAAACTTGAAAAATTGGCGGTCGCACCGTCGGCTTTTTTGGATTCTTTTTTTTTGGTTTTAACTCAGCTCCGCCACAGAATGTTTCTTACACAACCACCAGTAGTTCATATTTGCTTGTCAACCGCTGGTGGCCTAAATGCTCGTCAAAACTGCAACTGTCAAAATAGCGAAAAAATGGCTTTTGGCGGCCTTCTAGTATCAGGGTCAGGCAGACCGTTGTCCAGGACCTCAAAGAAGCTACAATACCGCCGCTATCCAAGGGAAAAAATGGGCGAAATGGGCAAAGTGGGCAACTAAAGCGTCTTTCGGCCACAACTCGCCTCAAAGTGATCCGTTTTCGATTTTGAAAACGCCGTAATGTACAGCATGTCGTGATCTAGTCAATCTTGCAAAAATATTCTGCGAAGTTTGGGAGCAACATCATATTTTGAGACGAAACACATTTTTATTGTGACGATGCTAGAGTACGGTTGTTTTTGATCGAATGGGCTCGTTATCTTATGATAACATTATCAAATTCATAACTAACTGCATCCTAAAGAAGCTTTTATTGAGAAAATTTCAGATTTTGTCTTATATATTTAGACAGATTGTGGCACGATGACCATTTTGGTCTTTTCAAAATTGAAAACGGAGCACTTTGAGGCGAGTTGTGGTCTAAAGACGCTTTAGTTGCCCTCTTTGCCCACTTCGCCCATTTTTTCCCTTGGATAGCGGCGGTATTTTACGTCCCCCTTCCTTGGAGATAGAAATTTTTAAAAAAATGTTCAAAACTTTTACGTCCCCTCAGGTTCTGAAAAAATTTTATCAGCTTTTGTGGTCAAAAATTTTAAAAACGTATATTTCAACCTGAATTTGAAAAAAAAAATTACTGCACTTCCTATCCGACTGATTAGCCTCGGGGCGTGTAGTTTGGACTTGCCCTTGAGCAACGACATCTATTTTGAGAAAGAGGTAATTAAAATTGTGACACAGATCGCCTCACAACCTCATGATGGCATAACGATGAAGAAAAATGTGGGCAAATTAAAGCAGAAATCAAATACGGAGGATACTTGTTACTTGCTTGGATTAGGTTCTGTGCAAATCTTGCACGTGCAGCAAACTAACAAGAAGTCAGAAATGCTACAAAAATGACGCAATAGGCGAGCCTGAGCTGATAGGAATTTTTTGTACAGGAGGGAACTATGGTGAGGATGTAGAAAGTTTCCTAATATTTAATGGATTCCAACCTCGGAATGGGCAAAACTTTGGGAACGTTTTGAATTCTCGATAACAGCTCACTCATCACAAGGCTTCACGACACCTGGGTGCAAACCTACAGTGCCCGCAATGCCAACGCCGGTGGAAGACGCGGTTTGGCGTTGGAGCGCGGTATTCTTCAACTGCTCGCCGCAGTGGTAAAATTGCTCCGAAATGCTCTAATTTGGGGAGTTTCCGAGAAACATCGTGGTAGTTAGTAGACGATAGGCCAAGGATGAATGTTTCACCTTAAGGATCCTAGGATTGCTTTTTTCGAAAAAAAATTAGCGTTGTCCAATTTCGGCCGAAGGTGCGGTTTTGGACAACGGTTTTGGACAACGGTAAGACGTGTTTTGGGCGATTTTCTTCGTAAGTTTAAGGTGAGAGGGGTGTTAGATGTCAGTTTGCGGGGAGTTTCATGGAGAATCAAATTCTTTTTTTTTCAGAATTTCGGAAATCTGAAATTTTATGGGGAGACGTGCGTTGTCCAATTTGAAGTGAAGAATTTAAACGGTGATAGGCCGGTTTAATGAATGTTACTCGTCTAAAAATCTGTTTTATGTGCTGAAAATTTGAATGCTGACTAAAATACTGCTATTACATCGTTGTGTATGGGTACTTTCCTCACATGTACCGTTGTGGTGCTGTACTATTGTTCACTTTGATCTTTTTGTTGCTATTACAATATGTGAAACAACCACGTCCGAACCCCTCATTCCACCACCTGTTTTCTCCACAAAAAAGAGAAACGCAACTGAAACACCCACGTTTTTTTCGAAGTTCTGGCCCGAATTTATCACGTCCCCTCACAAAAAAATTCAAAGTTCGAAAGTTTTCACGTCCCCCCTGTTGTCCAGCTGGACAACGTCCGCCTGACCCTGTTTAGTGTCATACACGTTACTCCTATTGGCCGTAACTCAGCGGTTCGGTAAAATAGCAACAGTAATAATGTAGAAAAGAGCAAAGCCGCTCATGTGGTGTGAGAAATAGAAAAAAAAGTGGTATGAAAGAGCCGTTCTTTCCAAATGACCATTTCAGCCTGGGTTTTCACTTTGAGAAGGCAGCAGTCGAATAGAAGGTGTATCTGCTGAATGATTATCAAAAACCACATTAGCTGGATGTTCTCTGGAGAAATTTTCTGAGATTTCTCACCTCGCTGATTTCACATGGTGAGGTAGAAAATTACGAAAAAAAAAATTAGAAAAAATCCAGCTAATGTAGTTTTCGATAACCATTTAATAGATGCATTTTATGCTCAACTGCCGCCTTCCAAAATGAAATCCGAGGCTGAAAAGGCCATTTGGATAAAACGGCCTGTTTGAACCACTTTTTCCAAAGTGCGATTTTTTCTATTTCTCGCTCTACATGAGCGGCTTTGCTTTTTTCTACTTCATCACTGCGCCTATTTTTACCAAACCGCTAAGTTTCGGCTCATAAGAGCAACGTATATGACACTGGAATGCCCCCAAATACCATTATTTTTGCTATTTGGGCAATTAAAGTTTTGAAGAGCATTCAAATCTCCAGCAAAGTTGGCGGGTCTACTGTGCTTCTTTGGGCCAAGGTCCTGTCCGCAATCGCGTCTCGACTCGCTTTGCGGCCGCACGCACTCGAGTCAGTCTAGTTTCCAGCGCCAAAGCCAACTTGATATAGATTTTTTATACAGTTTTCTACAATACTGTTGAGTTTCCAGTTGCCAAAACCAACCTAGAGTCAACAGATCGGCAGCCGCGGCACTGGAAACTCTTCCGAGTCGAAAGCGTGCAGTCGCAACGCGTGTCGTGACGCCATCGCGGATCAGAATTTGGCCCAGAGAGCCACCGTGGGTGCTTGCAACAACGAACGCATTTTGTTCAACGGGTGGCTTGACCCTGCTGTAGAGTCGACATGAATCCTAGTGATACTATGTTATTCCTATTGTGGTTTGGCGACGATACTCGACGACATATGCTAAAACGTACGTATATATCGTCCATCACTGGATGAGGGATCGCCGCGACTCTGCTTTGCGTGGAAAATCGCGCGATCAGTAGCCACTCTACCTTCGTTTTCCCGCGCACAATTTTTTCCCGCCAAGCAGCGTCGCGGCGATCCCTCATCCAGTGGTGGACGATAGGTGCACCGAGTTCGCGCCAACCTTCAATGGGGATCGCAAAGGTTCCATCCCTGCTGTATGCTGCTAGTACAGAAACTGCTGTAGAGCACATTGCCTCCTTGTGCAGTGTTCCACTCCCGCTTTGCGTTCACCGTATACTGCCCCCATCACATGTGCGCCTACAATCCCAGAGCTACATTTTGCAAAATCGGGGAGTAGTTCTCAACGTTGGAGTCAGACTATTGTACAATTTCTGAACGGGAATTCGACACTTCACCTGAAACTCTGAGAGTTTTTGCAAGGCTATTGCATAGCTATGGCACTAAAATACAGCTTTTACGCGATATAGCATCACTATGGCACTGAAATGAAGCTCTTTCGCAAAACATCATCCCTATAGCATCAAAATGCATCTCTTATCATCAAACTGCATCTTAATAGAATCGCTATGGCACAGCAAATCATGCGGAGCGCGAAATAAAATCGCTATGGCATCGCTGTGGCATCGTTATGGTACTGCAATATTGAACTTGTTGAGAATTGAGTTTTTTCTGGTATCAGTATCATGCTCAGAGTAAGCAAACCGAAGGGTATAAAAGGTGCTCCATCTCGCCGAATGCTCACTCGGCATTTCGAGGCCGATCCTGGAAGGTGACTTGAAGTCCTCTTCGAAGGATCACTTAGAAGCCGAATAATAATTTTTGGCAGCTGAGGGGAAGGTCCCCACGTCTAGGGGGGGGGTTGGTCCCGCACACGCAGACCGTGGTGGGAACCATCGAAATAACCCACATGTGGCATCGGCATAACCCACATGTGACATTGAAATAACTCACATGTGGCATCGAAATAGCCCACATGTGTTTTTCTCAGAGAAGCAGCATCATGTTCGCTGACCGAGTCGGTGTATAATGGTATACATTTATGTGCATTGTAGGCCGAAAAATTCGAGATTGACTTTTTTTTCAAGCGACGATACATTCGCGATGGATTTTCAAAAGAGTTGCACCTGACAGCGCTCTGAGTATCAGTTGAACGAGTAGCAGAAAAATCTGCTATTCCTTCTTCATAATATGGATGCAGATAAGACTATCTCAAAATTCGTGGGGGTTTAATTCCCAAAGTTTTCGTTCAAAACAACAGTCACCAAAATTTGCTTGCTACTTCATTCTGATGCTTTGGCAGTCTGAGTGTCTACACGACTAAATGAAACCGTCTAGAACGGAGTATGAATGTCATTCGAGACCCTCCCATGACGATCAATAGCCGGTATATGTGCTCCTCCGGCCTTTCAAACTATCCGCACCTCCAGAAGGAGATCCGCCAGCCATGGTTTATCTCTCACATTTATCCTTCTTCACGGAACATTCCAGTTCTTTCCAGTCAAGCCATGATAGTGTGCACTATCATTTGGGAAGGAGGCACCGGCACTAGTTCAGCGTTCCATAGCTCTGTGACTGGTGGGGAGCAGCTCTTCTGAAAACAGCTTTGATCTCACTTCATCAACGACTTTGATTTCAGCCGTTCTCTCGTAAGTTTTCTGCTTATCCTATGCTCTCAGACAAAAGGTAGACACACCACACCCGTGGCCAAAACGGCTGCTTTCGGCAAGCGAGGGTCAATTTCGTAGACTAAGTATTATCAAATGTAAGTCAACCACGGCGGAATCATGGCGAAATTGAGAGAGCCGCGAAGGAGGTGGGCCGCAGTAGGCCAGTGTTTCTTGGCTGTCAGGGCCTGAATTGGCGATGAGCCGTCAAAAAATTCGATGCTCGTCACACATGTCAAGCAGGACACCTATGCTGGACACTTGAATGAAATTCGGGATAGGCACAATCCTAGATGAAGGAGGGTTCACTCATGATTCAAGACAGGAATGAAATGAACCAACGATAATTAGTAACGCTATCAATCGAAGTATTTCTAGACTCTGGAAAATCTCTAGTGACCTCTCAGGCACTCGGGGAGCACGGCCGCCGCACCATTGGCTGCCGAGCCGCGCATCCGATCATCGCATAGATGTCGAAAGGTGCGCGGATCGGCGTCCTCCGGTGAAATCTGACGATCCGTGGCCCCTGAGCGGTTCAGAATTTCCCTAGAAGCGGCTCAGAAACTATTCATGTCCATTTTTAACGTTTCCGGATTCACACAGAGGATCCAAGGGCATCCCACAAAGATCACCTCTGTTGGGATCCCCACAGGGGGGGGGGTGACCCCACCGCATGCTCCGCAGTGGGGTGTACCCCATCATGGACCGTGGGGAAAGGGTCCCACAGTTGGGTACCAGCCTCCCCCCTCCCCGAACCGTGGGGAGTCCTCTCCCCTCGGCGACAAAAATTATCCTCCGACATCCGGTGGATCTCCTGGGAAGTGACTGAAAGCCACCTTTTGTGCTCTTTCGGAATAGACGACCCACCTAAAAGAATTGGATTGTCGTGGGGTTTTTTATATGTTCTTTGCACAAATTTTACATGTTGCTCTCTGCTTCTACACGTTTAGAAGCGAAAACATGACAAAACGATCCTGTAGCTGCATTAAAAACCTTTCTTACCAGAGTGGGCCGTCTATTCCGAAAGAGTACCGCCACCTTTCAGGTCCTGCTCCAAAGAGCCGACTGAGGCACACGTTGAGATGAGAAGCTTTTTATGCCAGCAACATTGATAATCTTGTCTAAATATGTTGATGATCCTGAGCAACTGCGTGGGGGCGCGGATGGATGTCACTCGCGATGTGCGTAGACATCTCGCGGTCGAGAACGGGCGCGGATGGTCGAATGACTCTCGAGGTCAGCGGATCGCCGTTTCGGCATCAAATATGTGGCGGGCAGTCCCCCGAGTGCCTGAGCTGTCGATTTCGATTATCACCAGTAGCGAAGTGGTGAGCCTCGTTGAAATACAACTAGTGATAACGAGGTTCTGACGAAAAAGCCACCGCTCCGCGCTGTGGTAACCGAAAGCAGGAGTTCACCTGAAATAAACCAGAGTCTATCCTTATACTTAAAGCAGTTATGTCCCGGGGTTGTATTCGCCAATAACCCGCCGAGGGAAGTCGAAGGGAAGCGGAAGGGATGATACCGCGCGCGGCAGAGGAGCAGATCAACCTATCTTACACCATGCAAGATGGAAATGCAAGCTGTGTTACGTATCGATATCACTGCGAAAAGATAAAGATTCTATCGCGAAGCGGCCATTCTTCAGCTATGCTATTCAAAAAATTCCGGCGGTCGCGAGGGACGCAAAGGGAGGCGAGAGGTGGCCGTGGAGCGCGCATATTGTACTGAAATTTCACCTCATCTACCCTTCGACTCCCCGGCGGGTTGATGGCGAATACGACCCTGATGTGTGTGTGTGTGTGTGTGTGTGTGTGTGTGTGTGTGTGTGTGTGTGTGTGTACGTGTGTGTGTGTGTGTGTGTGTGTGTGTGTGTGTGTGTGTGTGTGTGTGTGTGTGTGTGTGTGTGTGTGTGTGTGTGTGTGTGTGTGTGTGTGTGTGTGTGTGTGTGTGTGTGTGTGTGTGTGTGTGTGTGTGTGTGTGTGTGTGTGTGTGTGTGTGTGTGTGTGTGTGTGTGTGTGTGTGTGTGTGTGTGTGTGTGTGTGTGTGTGTGTGTGTGTGTGTGTGTGTGTGTGCATGCATTTGTCCCGCTTATCTTAGGAACGGCCGATCAAAACTTGTATGAAATGGTACAAACATTTAGGTGGGTGCGACATTTATCGATTACCAAAAAATCAGCCCAAGTCACCTCTTAGGCCCCCGTCATAGTCGGTGGGTCTACTGAGTCCCACCGGGTCGATACGCACCGAATTCGTGGGAAACGGGTGCAAAAAAATCAACCCACTGAGCCCGACTGCGACCGTCTGATGCCCACCGCAATCCCCCCCATCGATACGGATCGTTCTCATGCGTACAAGGGCGGGGCCAATGCACCGACTGAGTCGGACTGAGTCCCAATGAGTCCCACCGAAATCATCCTCACCCCACCCGGTCGATATAGGTGTTTTTCACGTGATTTGGGTGCATTTTTTTCGGCCGACTGCGACCTGCCTAGTCCCGCCGTATCTCGACTCTCTTCGTCTGCGCTCTGCCCCACCTGCTGCTGATACGGAAATCAGATTCAGACATGTTGAAAACAAGAAAAATCAACCACCAAACACGTTCCGATTCACAGCTGAGGTGAGAATCGTCATTATCAATGGCGTGTTTCGCAGAGGAGTTGGTTGGCGCTGGGGGCAACCGGACTCATTGGGACTCAGCAGTTTTTTCCACCCCGGACTCATTCGGACTCAGTCGGACTCAGTGGGACTCAGCAGGTTTTTCGACGAAGTCTGACAGGGGCCTTTCGTGCCTCGGGGCAACCGAGTTTGTCCGTGGGGCACACTTTTGGCCGTGGGTCATGATAACTTCTGCGAGTCGCCTAGCGATGCAAAAAGTGCAGGGCGTCATAAAAGGTGTGCAGGACCCCAGTGAGGGTGTGCAAGATGTCATAGAAAGTGTGCAGGACCTCAGTATAAGTGTGCAGGACGTCATAGAAAGTGTGCAGGACCCCAGCGGGAGTGTGCAGGACGTCATAGAAAGTGTGCAGGACCCCAGCGGGAGTGTGCGGGAGGTCATAAAAAGTGTGCAGGACCCCAGTGGGAGTGTGCAGTACGTCATAGAAAGCGTGCATGACCCCAGCGGAAGTATGCAGGACGTCATAGAAGGTGTGCAGGACCCCAGAGGGAGTGTGCAGGACGTCATAAAAAGTGTGCAGGACCCCAGCGGGAGTGTGCAGTATGTCATAGAAGGTGTGCATGACCCCAGCGGAAGTGTGCAGGACGTCATATAAAATGTGCAGGACCCCAGCGGAAGTATGCAGGACGTCATAGAAAGTGTGCAGGACCCCCGCGAAAGTGTGCAGGACGTCATAGAAAATGTGCAGGACCCTAGCGGGAGTGTGCAGAACGTCATGGAAAGTGTGCAGGACCCCAGCGGGAGTGTGCAGGACCCCAGCGGGAGTGTGCAGGACGTCATAGAAAATGTGCAGGACCCCAGCGGAAGTGTGCAGGACGTCATAGAAAGTGTGCAGGATCCCAGCGGGAGCGTGCAGGACGTCATAGAAAGTGTGCAGGACCCCAGCGGGAGTGTGCAGGACGTCATAGAAAATGTGCGGGACCCCAGCGGGAGTGTGCAGGACGTCATAAAAAATGTGCAGGACCCCAACGGAAGTGTGCAGAACGTCATAGAAAGTGTGCAGGACCCCAGTGGGAGTGTGCAGGGCGTCATAGAAAGTGTGCAGGACCCTAATCGGAGTGTGCAGCACGTCATAGAAAGTGTGCAGGACCCTAATCGGAGTGTGCAGGACGTCATAGAAAGTGCGCAGTCCTGAGTAGGAGTGTGCAGGACCCCAACGGGAGTGTGCAGCACGTCATAGAAAGTACGCAGGTCCCCAGTGGGAGTGTGCAGGACCCCAGTGGGAGTGTGCAGGGCGTCATAGAAAATGCAGAGGTCCCGAGTGGGAGTGTGCAGGTGATCAAAAGTTAGCAGGACCGCAGTGGGAGTGTGCAGGACGTCACCACGAGTGTAGAATTTGAAAAAAGGTTTTTCAAATTTTTCAATTCTTAATCTTAACCTTCTGTGGGAAAGAAAACAGATAGGAAAACAAGAATCTTGAGAAGCTTTTGATGCGATTTCAGATTGACGCAGAACTCCTGAGACATTTCTTGCCAGTTTTAGGAAACAAGCAGCAGCTCTACTTCCGCACCTTCTCTGTTCGCCACTCATTGCAACCGCTCCGTCGTTTCGATTCCCTAACTACCAAAAACCAGTTTTATATATGTTGCAAAGTCTAAGCTTATTAAAATCTGCACCACAAAAACATAAACAACCACCTACCGAATTTCATTCATTGAGAACTAGGGCATGATGTTGGTCAACTAGGGAAACGTCATATAAAATGAGAATGCATTTTTCCTTATCATGATAGAGACGGTAAAGCGAGAATAATCGCTTGTGAACTCTACAAATTGTAAGAAAGGGCAGTGGGTAGCGACGTAAGGGAAGGAAGTATAGAAGGGGTTGTGAATTTTATGCCGGTAGCAACCAACGATTTACCGCTGGCTTCTTATGTTTTGCTTTGTGATCCCTTATTTTGATACCCCCACGGCCTGCTGTAAATTACGGCACCCTGCTCTGCTTAGGAGAATCCATGCGTACAGCAACTTTCGGGTAGACGGAAGTCAGTCACCACCGTTCTAACAAACTAATCCGTCTCAGGTAGTTGGCTCACGCAAAAGTTTCTGTCAGCGAAAACTTCGCTAGGTCTCGCTAGTATAGACTTTATGGCAACAATGAATTATAGCAGTATCAATCATTTTTTGTCAGGGTTCTTGTTCATTTCTACTCAGAACGTCAGAGGGACGTGTGCCCGGGAATTTCCGACCAAGGGCGAGCGGCGGGGCCATGTTTTGCGAGCAGAGAATCATCAGGCGCGAGGCGGGGGCGCCACCAAATTTCGTAAGCTTGGTCCTCCAGGGAAAATTCGAAACAGAGGAAAACGTGTTCGGTCGGGCAAATCGCATGACACGTTGAGCGCCAGAATCAAACCCGTGCCACATACGGACCACAATTGTATGGTGACTTCACTGCAGGCACTAAAGAGTAAGTTCATACATCATTGCGCACTTCGCGGGGTGGCAGTAAGGTAAGTTCCCCAGCTTATTAATTAGACTTGAATGGTACACCCACCATAGGGTTTGGAAAATTTTGGAGAAGGGTATAGCACCCGCCCAGGGTGTGAGAGAGGTGGTTCCCGGAGATCATAATACAAGGAATCAATCATTTGAGCGATGACACCGCGGAGATGTTCCGCCCCGGGCCCTTTTGCTTGGATGTCCGGGCGTCGCGCCCAATATGAGTCAGGGGGTTAAGCGGGGACCTGTAGGGCGCCAGGCGCGAAGGGGGGCCCCGCCTCGCTGAGTGGTGGGTACGGGGGCGCGGCCCTCCGACGTTCTGAGTATGAATAAATCCTGTGTGCCCTCCCCAGTCTGGGATTAAACCCCTATGCGAAGCGCGCTCAGACACAGGAGCGGATGCAACGAGGGGATTTTTTGAGGGAACCGACGAGATGCTCCGCCACTCAACCGATGCTCTACCGCCAGGCTTGAACCCGTTTGGGGGGCCACTCGAGAAAATGAAATGTCTCATCCGTGAAAATGAAAATTTGGGCTGATATCATTTGCCTGATAGCGTTATCAGTCGTTGTTTTCGTGGAGACTCCATGTAAATACTTTGACATCTGAAAGCGGCATCAATCAATCTCCAACTGAATCCTGAGTGCCCCCCCCCCTAACGGTTTCATACCTACCGCAATTCAGACGAAAGCCTACGGCCATACGGCTCTTGCCATCTGGGCACCCTTGCAGAAACGCACAACCGTCATTTCCGATTCTTCAGTACAAAAATGCGAAGAGAAAACAACACGTACTACCCCGTCACAACTTGGTGAGAACCGGTTCTGACTTGTCAAGATATGCTACATTACTGCAACTGTGTACGTTTCGGTATGAAACTAGTTGGGGGGGGGGGGGGCGGCACTCAAAATTTATAATGAAATTGTTGCTATGAAACCTTTTAAACATGTTTCAGACACGTGATATTACACGTTTATAACGTTTCTAGCATGATTATACGTTTCTAATAGTAAAGTCCAAATACCGTGCGGTACCTTGCATTTCTGTATCAGACCGACTGTCTCAGACTCTCAAATGAAAGTTGCAAACTATTTTATGGCTTTGTGGCAATCGGTACCGCACTGTAATTTTCGTCTAGTGTTTCTAATACGTGTTGCCGTGAAGAATATCTCCATTCCTCTGAATGAATCTTGAGTGCCCCCCACCCCAACTAGTTTCAATCCCACGTTTCTGCAAGAATGTCCATTTGGAATCACCCATTTCTATTGAGTTTGCAAAATAGCAATGATTGATAGCAGTACCAAACATTTTTTATTGGAGTTTTTCTTCATTTCTACGGATGAAATCTGGGACTCGAAGCTAACCGTCACGGCGGCTGCGGACGGTGTAAGTGGGTTCTCAGAGTTCCGCCGCGGTGAATCGACGAGCGGAGCCCACATCGATCGATGCCCATAGAAAACATCTCATCGCACCGCGCTTCGAAGGAACTTCGAAACAAGCCTAAAGGCTAATTCATAGCTGGTCGCTTCGACTTGAAGTCGAAGCGAGCAACAATACTGCCGCGATTTGAAATCGCTCCGTGTCGCGACTTGGAACCGTTTCGTCCAGCGATCTCAAAACGCTCGGGCGGACGTAATTTGGCGTGAAATAGACGGACAACTGCAGACCAAGCCACGGGAATGAGAAAAAGCTTTTTTTCTCGGCATTCCTACTCATTTTTTTACATTGTTGCCCTTACTTTCTAGATAAAAGAATTTCGCACTGTTTAAAAAAATGGTTCCAAAAGAGGATGGGGTGGAATTTGCTTGAACAACAACATTAAACTAAAGCTAAAGTTACTATTTGCTCGAAGCCGGCATGAAATGTAATTTTTCGGTAGCCTCATTACATTTTCTCATATCTCTCATCGTAAATAGATGATAAATACCCGTTTTTCCTTTCACATGCCATATTTTATGCGAGAGAACTGCGACGTGTGCAATTTTGCGCCACATACGCAAGGTTGTGACCAAGGATTGCGGACTAGTCGCTTCGAAAAGAAGAATCGCTTACATAATGCAAGCGACGCGACTAGTCGAAACGACCTGCTATGAATGAGCCTTAACCTATATCTTCGTCCTTTACGTAGACCCAAATCCGTCGGAATACGCAAATGTACACTTCGAATAGCCTCATCTTTCGGAAAACTAGGGCATGGCTTGGGTCCCGTCACAAGCACGCTCATGCCAATCATTTTTTTCCACAGGGCTACCGTAACCCTCCTTCAAAAAATTTCCAAGTGCCAGCTATGAAATGAGCACATCGCAATAGCAATCAAACATGTTTGCACAATTTCGACCTCCTCAGGTACTCAGGGCGACGGCCGGCGAACCTCTATGTCGAAAACGACGGCCGGCGCCCCACATTTCGAGGGTGCCGGCTAACGGCTGTATGCGACGCACACGCAGCGCGGATATTGGCTCGCCCGCGAACCACAAAACACGCCACACCATCTTCAATTCGGCCGGTTGGAAAGACAATTGATAATGATCACGACTGATCTCGTCGTAACGTGGGTATCACGTGCACAGCCGGTATAAAAGGCGCCTAATCTCACATGAGTCCTCAATCGGCATTCTACTGCCGGCCCTGGAAGGTGACTTCGAGTCACTCTCCGGAGACCGCATATTTTTGACTGCTGAGGGGATAGGGGTATCCCCACGGCTGGGGGGGAGCGGTTTCGCCGCATTCGCGGGAGGGTGGTTCCTCCCCGCAGCCTGCGGCGGACCGAGGCGGGGCGTTTCTTCGCCGTGGGGCCGGGGTCGCATGCTTGAGGGTAAGCAATAATACAAAAAAAGATTGCGGGCTATCTGGTAAAGGTCGGCGGGCCGTCGACGTAAGGCTGGCCGGCGAACCAAAAGCGGGCGGCCGGAGGACTGAGACCGCGGGCCATCCGGGAAAGGTTCGCCGGCCGTCGTCCTGAGTACCTGAGTCAGCCACTTCCCCAGTTGCTTCTCGAAGAGAGCGGTGTGTGAATGAATGCATACCGCTCCTCTGCCCTTTATACCCCGCATTTCATGAGCGTGTGTTATCGTTCATTATCATGTTTTGTTCAAAAATGGTTACGGTAGCTCTGCGGGAAAGATGATCGGCATGGGCTTGCTTGAGGTCCCGTCTTAGAGAAACCCATTAATGTTACGCACTTGGGACGAGTTGGTCGTCTGACGGACAACTCATTCGCTGCGATGTTTTGACAGCACTGCTTGAAGCAGCCCAAATTGTGATTCCCTTTTCAAGGCATTGAAGGCTTCCAAACGCACAAAAGAGGTTCACGCTCCCAGAAGTATCAACACCTAGAAATCCAGGAGCTCTGAAGCGGTTTCGGACGAGTAACACTCCGCAGCCACCGTAACTGCCGAGTAATCATGGGTAGCACTTCATGAGCCAAGCAACAAGAGTTGGAAATTTTTATTTCGCCGAACATACATTGAACAGTCTTAAATCTCATAGGCGGAAATAGGTTAGTATATCAGTAACGGCAGATAAACAATATGTTCGCAGTGACGAACCTCATAAATATTCTCTATTAAATTAATCGCTCTTCAACCGACGTCGGCAAATCCTCCGGCTTCAGCTTTTCTTCTTGCAACAGCAGCAACATATACAACATACAATAAAAACGACAAGTATGGTCGCGAGCAAGACCATAACAAGCCATCCAAAGACCTAAGACAATATTGTGGAGTGTTTCATGGAAACTGCTTCCAAAATAGGTGTGGTCCGTATCATTCAATTACTCAGACGAAAATTTCGGATCTCCCGAGGGGGGGGAACGGGGATACTCCGCCGGCACACCACCCCGGCAGCTCCGAACAAAACCAGCTGGGAGTCCCGATTGAAAGTGAGCCCAGCCGCGATACTAGCTCGAGTGTCCCCCTTTCCCCATTAGTGGCATTGGCTCTGTTCAGCCTCAACACTATCGTGGTGACCCCTTTTTTCATACACACGGGGGGGGGGTGGTTCCACCGCAACGTTACACGGTGGGGTGCATACCACTAAGGACCGTGGGGATATGGACCCACAGTTGGTAACAGGGATGAGCGGAAATTTTTTTCGGAATTGCGGAAATCGGAACCCCAAAAACCACCGGAAATCAGAATTCGGAAATCGGAAATCGGAAATGATCAGCGAAATTCTCAACCCTCCCCTAGTGATTGTTCCTGCCAAAAAAAACTTGGGCTTATCCTACTTTATTGAACAAGGTGTATGCCCACGCGTACTTGTAGGCTTGTATCGCTCAGAATCATTGCAGAATCAGTTAGGTCCCACACACTTTTCCAGGCGCCTGCAGCACTTCATGTCGGTTCAACACAGTCTCTCCGGTGAGCGGCACACTCTTATTAGAATCCCGCAAACTTTTCTTCCTGGCACATGGCGCACTCCTAGTTGGGTGCAACACACTTTTCTCGGCGCTTCACGCACTCCTAGTTGGGGTTCTACACACTTTCGCCGGCGCTTGATGCCCTCCAAGTTGTGTCCAACACAGTCTACCCGGCGCTCGACGCACTCCTAATTGAGCGCAACACAGACAGTTCCTCCGGCACTCGGCGTACTCCCAGTTGGGCCCCGCACACCTTTTCCAGGGCTTGGCGCACTCGCTAACTGAAGCCCAGCCCATTATTTTGACGCTTGACGCACTTCCACTCAGAAAATGCTGAGCAAGTTACCTGAGACTTCAACGCAAGTTGCATGGTGGCCTCACGCAACTTACTTTTAGTAACAAGTAACTTGAAGCGATGTTACGGGTAATTGTACGAGATTTTTGAATAATGTAACATGCGCTTTTGATAAATACACAACATTGCGAGGAACTCGCACTGTTGGTACATGTTACTTGACACGTACTAGCGACGTGGCCTGCACATTGACAAGCGACGAGGCAAGCACACCGTCACGCGACGGAGACCGCTCAGCGAGCACGACTGGGCCGGCAGCGGTCTGTCTGTCGTGTGCGGGGCCAAGTACCTCAAAACTAGTGTAACTGAATGGACGACGCTGCCTGCATCAGAGTCCTGCCTCCAGGGTGCATCGTATACCTCCCTAGGGAACAGCACGCAGCGTAGATAAGGTACATGTGCGATAACATAATACATTTGGGTTACACGCCAGTGCTTTACGTCACGTGTAACTCAACTCGCAACGTGGAGCATATATCCACTGTTTAAAGGCAGCGTTGACGATGATAATCCTCGTTGACTTTCCACAGTGAAATAATTGGCGAGAAGGATCCTAGGCTCCCAGTGTCGAATGAACGGTAGAAAACCAGCCAGGAGCGGCAAAATAAGGGCTGCAAAGAAGCGTTTTGGTGCCCCAGACACGTCTGGTGCCCCAGATCCGCCCCCTCGGAATGAACAAATGAAGACTCAGATTACAGGAATGATCAAGTCAAGGAAGTGCTGATAAGTGAGCTGATCGCTTCATTGCAGTCATAGGTGCGATCCTTCTAGTATTCAATTCCTCCACGATCAAAAATCAACGTAAACAAGAGAGAGCCTATTTTCGCTCAAAAACGCGTCTTTCGTGTCCTTTTTAAACATGCCTTGCTATATAGGGCACCAGGCCTTCCGTAAACCGTGGATATATCGGAAGTGAAATTACAGAATTATAAAATTCAAACCGCAGATTCTATCCACAGTAACCCAATGGTCATGATAAGAGTATTGAAAACAACTCCATCCATTTATCTTGATGATGAAGCGTAGGTCGGTGAAATGATATCATGCTCCCTGCAAGCGGTTCATTCCCGTACTCATGGAATGAGGTTTTGTATGACCGTGCAGTTGAAACGCAAAACTAAGGACCGTCTCATCAAGTTGCTTTCTTCAAGTTGGAGGACTTGCAGGTTTCCCTTACTGCTGCATAGAGTAGCACGTTAGGTCCTTAAGCCCCCACTTGCTGCACCAACATGCTGCTTTTTAACGGAGCTTTACAACTCCAATTATTGCCCCAGCTGTTTCAATTTTCGCTCCAAACTCCTATGCTTCAGTGCTGCCCAACTGTTGCTCTCGAAAACGCTCACCAAGCTGTCATGAAGAACCTCATTCCACAAGTATCGGAGTGAAGTGCTTCCAAGGAGCAGGATAATCCACCAAACGACATTTTATCACGGTTGTAAATGGGATGCAGATGTGTTCCTTTACTCTTATCACGTCCTTCGAATTTCGGTGGATGAAATCTGCGGTTTGAGTTTTATCATTCTGTAGTGAAATTTATCGTGAACACTGCCTTTAAGGTCAAATGTAACTCAAAGTTGTGAAGGCAGGTTGCCGAGAGCATATCTAGAGCCCTTAATTCGCATGTAACTCTGTCAGAAATTCCTTACCAGTGGAGTCCCACACACTTCCCTCGAGAAACTCAGAGCGGGCCTTAAATCTCACATGAAACCGTTCATGAACTCTTTCAGCAAGCTTTCATATAGGGAACTGATTATATCGTGTTATCAGTACACGCCATCACACCATAATAACAACAAACCGAATGGCTTCATTTTTGAAAAAAAAAACGACCGAATTTCCGTTCATTCTCACAAACACACACAGACACACACACATATGTAGTTAGGCAAACATATGTAGACAGTAGGATGCTATTGAATAACTTTCCTGTAAATGCACTCAACCCTAGCTTTCTGAAAAGTGAAGACGGGCCTCGAATTCGAATTCAGCGCCCCAGATATCCCTAAGAATTTGGCAAGGAAAAGGGTTCAGAAACCTAAACTCCGATATTTCCGATTTTTTCCGCATTTTTAGGCTTCTTTTCGGAAATCGGAAATCATAAAGCCAAAAACCATCAGAAATCGGAATTCCGCTCATCCCTGGTTGGGAACCAACCCCCCCCCTCTTGCCGTGGTGAGATCCCCCCTCCCCTCGGCAACCAAAATTATCCTCCGTCATCTGGCAGATCTTCTGGTAAGTGACTCGAGGCCACCTTCCAGGTCCGGCTCCGAAAAGCCGACAGAGGCACACTGTGAGGTGAGAAGCCTTTTATACCAGCAACATTGTTGAAACCTTTGTCCAAACATGTTGATGATCCTGATATCGCCAGCACTCTTGGGATCTCCGATTCTACTCCCCGGTTGCTCCGATGTGAACCCCGCCCCAAAAATCTCGCGAGGGATCTCGTGCGCAGGGGATTTTGGGCCTCTCCCGCCCAAAACAGCGGGGAAAATCCGAAATTTTCGTCTGAGTAGTCAGCAAAGTGGACATGGCACAGTGGCGAACCCACTTCGATGTGGACAGGACAAAAAATATACTGACACTGATCTTTCCACAACATTCTGTAACCTTATCAGCGCAACAGAACCTCTCGTAGACGGCGAACGACTTGCACTGGTTCTTACCACACGTCTGAAAATGACTCAATCAGATATGATTACGCGCAAGACTCGTGAAACATGGCAGTTCCAATAACACACTTGCATGTCGACCGGAAAGAACGCCATTTTTCACTCTTCTGAGGCCGGATTCATCAAAGCATTTTCGGTGGTAAGTTAGCGTTATCGGCTAATCGCAACCGTTATCAGTTTTTCACACGCTTACTGACCGGTTGAAAGAAGCGGTTAGTTGAAAGCACCGGTAAATGGCTTACCAGCCGCTGAAAATGAAGGGAGCTTGGACGTGAATTTGTTCTGTCTTGTTGGGTATTCTAGGTTATGATTCATCATTGCATTTCCTCCGGTAAGTTAGCTTAACCGGTCGACCAAGAGCATTTACCTGCGATTCATACACCCATTAACCGGAGGAGAACTGGGTTATGCCACGGTTACGCTAACCACATGTTGGGGGTGGGTGAGCATCGGTTACCAGCTAACCACCCGCTCATCATCAAGAAAAATCATGCTCCGTCGAAGCCTAATTATCGCCTCGTTGACAGCGTCAGGCGACTTTTCGGGCAAATGGGTTCTTATAGCTCATTCTGGCTCAGCTCTACGCATGGATCTATGACGCCTTTTGCTGATCAGGAATCTGATCGTGCGTCGTATCTGGAGCTTACTAGGTAACGGCAGATGTTAGTAACATAGGAGAGCTGTCAAACGCAGCAAATTTTGGCGAATTAATTTCTTGACCTTCATATGGAGTGTTCGCTGCGTCGTAGAAAGCGAGTAGCGCTTTCATGTACAGGGAAGCGCTGTGTCGTAGAATGTCAGTTGCGCTTAATGTGGAGCTTGCGCCGCGATATGTGAAGTGATTTGTGCTTCATGTAGAATCTGTGCCGCGTCGTGGAAAGTGAGTAGCGCTCCATACAGGGGTGTGACGCATAGTACAATGCCAGTAGCGCTTCACGTGAACTGGGCCCTCGTGGTAGGTAAAGAGTAGCGCATCATGCAGAGCGTGCGCAGCTTTGTGAAATAAGAATAGCGCTTCGCGTAGAACGTGCGCAGCATAGTGGATACCTAAAAGCGCTTTAAGAAGAACGTAGGCAGCGACACGGAATGTGAGTAGCGCTTCATAAGGAGCGTGCACAGAAGAATGAACGGCATGCGCAAGTGAGTAAGGCTTTACGAAGAGCGTGCGCAGCAACGGGAAATGCGAGATGCGCTTTTCTTCGCTTTTTTCCTTTCTTTTCCTTTAGGCGCTATTCATGTCCCATAATGCTAACGCGCGTGACGCAGGCCTAGATTGGAATACGAATGCCTTTGAGCCGCGCCACGCGCTTGCAGATACTATGAATACTCCAGCTGCGACGCTACAGCTGAGCTGAATAAATTGAGTCTATACTTTGCCGTGATGGCAAAATCTGTACACGCGTTCAACTTCGTGGTAGCAGAGGATAGTAGTGGAGTTGATAATTATGAAACGGAATGAAATTAAGGATTGGTTAATAATGAAGTTTGAAAAAAGTCCCTACACCCGTCGCCGCCATGGCGGAACGGGCGCCCGCGCGTGATGCGAGGTCCTGGCATCAGGCCATTCATGCTGTGATGCCACGCCCTGGTGTTGAGGAATCTAAATGTAGTCATACTTATTAAGGCGAGCGCGGCGTAGGGCGTTGGAGTATGAATAGCCTGACGTCACGCCTGTGCCTCACTTCCGCTCAGCCAAGGCGACAACGCCCATACCGGTTTTCATATCGCTTTGCCATCACTCATGCATCAACTTCATTACGAGTCATCATTCCATGGTGAAGAACTCATCCCTAGTTCCTCTACGCGCGACACGCGTAGAAAGTATTCGAACTACAAGGCCGCGCCCGCGCGTGATGCGCAAGCCTTCAAGAGTAGGAATAGCCCCGGATTGTGCCACCGCCACATTTCGCTTGCCATAAAGAAACCCTTTTCTTTCTTTCTAGGTGACCCTTTCTAGGTGCGATGAAGTATAAAATAGGCAAATCTGTTGCCTATATCTGTACAGTGCAAAATCACAACACTTTGTGCTAAGCAACTAGACTCAGGATCATTTTGAGCAAAGCCAAATACGTTAAGAAATTTTACCCTGAATGCGGATGTTGTGACACCGCGTAGAACCGTGCGAATTCAATCAGTTTCTTGCCTGCCTAATCGGGCCAAAGATCGTTCAAAGTGCGATTTCAAACATGAACACAGCTTCTATTAATTACAAACATGCATGCAACACGTTCAAATTCGACCGCTCACTTTAATTTCGCTATAAGAAACAAATCTATCTTCGATTGATGTCAACAGATTCTGGTTGATAACACTATATCTTATCTTAAATCGCGTTTGGTGAATCGCAGTAAGGCTTAACCGCAGCCAAACTAGGTGGTTAAGCTCCGGTTTCGCTAACCGCGGTAACACACTAACCGCGGTAAGATTGATGAATCCGGCCTCTGGATACTTGTGTTCGGAGTATGGCAGGTATGGAGGACGATGTCGAGCGGTGAAGAGCGTAATGACAACCAGCCAGTAAAAACATCCTACCCGAAACAGAGTTTATATATAATTTCTTTATCATTATCAGTAGTCATGTTTTTTCCTCTATCGTATTAGGGTCTATCGCCAACTGTGTCTGTGAATGACCAAAAATACTTCATAGTCATACAAGCTCCTTTTTATCATCATTTTACTATTGAGCAGCCTCTAAGAGATTGTAGTAAACTCCAAATACCGTGCGGTACCGATTGCCACGATAGCCGTAAAATGGCGTGTGTGATGGTGTAGATGCAGAATCCATGGTAACATTGACGCCTATTTTATTGATTAGCTGCGGAAATCTTGAAAAAACTTCCACGTCTCCATCGGAAAGCGGTAATTTCAGGTAGAAATGTTCATGAAAGTGGCAGTGAAATGTGACTGAAAGTTAATAAGGGTACTGGCTTGGTAATTGAAGGGATTTTGGGTAATCAGACAAGAATTTCAACCTCGTTTGTTATCTATTCACTCTGACTATAAGGCTGCTCGGTTTCATTTCTTCAAACAGAGTTTTGACCAACAGTAAGATCGGCCCACACCCGAAGTTTTCCTTCCTTGCCGATTTTTGGTTTTAAATGTTTTTTTTCGAATCGCAGCCAACACTAAAATCAACCTCCACCCGGGGATTACCTCCTTTGCCTAACTCCCTTGCCTGACGGTGCAGCCGAAGGCTGCACCGTCCATCCAGGGTTTCAAATGATTTAAACTACTCCGAATTGCAGCCAACACTAAAATCAGCCTCCACCCGGGGATTACCTCCCTTGCCTGACGGTGCAGCCGAAGGCCGCACCGTCCATCCAGGGTCTCAAATGATTTAAACCACTCCGAATTGCAGCCAACACTAAAATCAGCCTCCACCCGGGGATTACCTCCCTTGCCTGACGGTGCAGTCGAAGGCTGCACCGTCCATCCAGGGTCTCAAATGATTTAAACCACTCCGAATTGCAGCCAACACTAAAATAAGCCTCCACCCGGGGATTACCTCCCTTGCCTGGCGGAGCAGCCGAAGGCTGCACCGTCCACCCTGGGTTTCAAAAGATTTAAACTACTCCGAATCGCAGCCAACACTAAAATCAGCCTCCACCCGGGGATTACCTCCCTTGCCTGACGGTGCAGCCGAAGGCTGCACCGTCCATCCAGGGTCTCAAATGATTTAAACCACTCCGAATTGCAGCCAACACTAAAATCAGCCTCCACCCGGGGATTACCTCCCTTGCCTGACGGTGCAGTCGAAGGCTGCACCGTCCATCCAGGGTCTCAAATGATTTAAACCATTCCGAATTGCAGCCAACACTAAAATCAGCCTCCACCCGGGGATTACCTCCCTTGCCTGACGGTACAGCCGAAGGCTGCACCGTCCATCCAGGGTCTCAAATGATTTAAACCATTCCGAATTGCAGCCAACACTAAAATCAGCCTCCACCCGGGATCACCTCCCTTGCCTGGCGGTGCAGCCGAAGGCCGCACCGTTCATCCAGGAGCTCAAGTGATTGAAACCACTCCGAATTGCAGCCAACACTAAAATAAGCCTCCACCCGGGGATTACCTCCCTTGCCTGGCGGTGCAGCCGAAGGCTGCACCGTCTATCCAGGGTTTCAAATGATTTAAACTACTCCGAATTGCAGCCAACACTAAAATCAGCCTCCACCCGGGGATTACCTCCCTTGCCTGACGGTGCAGCCGAAGGCCGCACCGTCCATCCAGGGTCTCAAATGATTTAAACCACTCCGAATTGCAGCCAACACTAAAATAAGCCTCCACCCGGGGATTACCTCCCTTGCCTGACGGTGCAGTCGAAGGCTGCACCGTCCATCCAGGGTCTCAAATGATTTAAACCACTCCGAATTGCAGCCAACACTAAAATCAGCCTCCACCCGGGGATTACCTCCCTTGCCTGACGGTGCAGCCGAAGGCCGCACCGTCCATCCAGGGTCTAAAATGATTTAAATCACTCCGAATTGCAGCCAACACTAAAATCAGCCTCCACCCGGGGATTACCTCCCTTGCCTGACGGTGCAGTCGAAGGCTGCACCGTCCATCCAGGGTCTCAAATGATTTAAACCACTCCGAATTGCAGCCAACACTAAAATAAGCCTCCACCCGGGGATTACCTCCCTTGCCTGGCGGTGCAGCCGAAGGCTGCACCGTCCATCCAGGGTTTCAAATGATTTAAACTACTCCGAATTGCAGCCAACACTAAAATCAGCCTCCACCCGGGGATCACCTCCCTTGCCTGACGGTGCAGCCGAAGGCTGCACCGTCCAATCTGGGTTTCAAGTGATTTCAACCTGATGTCTCTATTCTTGCTTCCGCGGTTGCACCGACAATCCCTTTTCCACCGCCAGACAACCGTTCCTATGTGATTATTTATTGAGGCGGTGGCCATCGTGTATCAACACCCTTGAGGAGGCGGGAGAAACGGGGGAGGAGCGAGGTTCCTGATTGGACGCAACAGCCGGGGCCGGGGCTAGCCCGTATTGCGTCCAATCAGGAACCTCGCTCCTCCCCCGTTTCTCCCGCCTCCTCAGGGGTGTTGATACACGATGGCCACCACCCTTGAGAATGCGGTTGCTCCGACACTGGCAGCGGACTCCTACAGGAGTCCGCTGGGAGTCCTAGTCTCCCTGCAACAGGAGTCCTGGTTTTCTCCAGTAGGAGTCCTGTGATACTCCTGTAGGAGTCCTATTATTCTCCTGAAGGAGACCGGAACTTGTACTGTAGCTTGGAGGGAATTTCAAATAACGTTCGCTGGAATCAAGCCAAAACCGCCTTGTTTTCGATTTTTTTTTTTGAATCGAAGCATGATTTTCACACTTCTTCGTTGACAATTTTGTCAACGGCAAAAAATTGTGTAGAGCATTAAGCCCCATTACATTCCTCCCTCACTTATCATCAAGGAAGGAATTTTCCTCACACCGGATTTTTTCTCCTAAGCACCCCAATCAATCAATGAGAGGGGCGCCTCTGTGAACCTGCATGGGCGAATCAGCTGTTCATCCCTTGCGCGAGCGTATCGTACGCCGCGCGGGTTCGATGAGCCGTTCAACTTCCAGGACAACTACCGGAGCTGTTTTGTCCTGTAGGAGACCCAGTGGAAGCAATGCGGCAGCGTGTCCTGTAGGAGACCGCTTCTCTTTACTTCGGTCTCCTACAGGACAAAACAGCTCCTGTGGGAGAACGCGATCGTCGTTTTCTCCTGTAGGAGTCCGCTGCCAGTGTCGGAGCATGCACTGCAATTACAGGCGTGATTCCCGGTGTGAGTTGTGTAATTGCACCATACACTATATTTCACGGCTATCGTGGCATTTTGTACCGCACGGTATTTTTCGTCTAGTAGAGATTGTACCGCAAAGTTGATCCGACCTCACGCATTTTCCTCCTCCTCTTAGGAGTCCAAGCATTCCTAACACTGTCAGAGAAGGTTTGTATCATGCAGTGTAGGGAGCATGACAATGAATAACAGTTTGTGAGCGTTTTAGGACAGGGCTCCAAATGAAAAGAGTAGCCATCATGGTTGAAGGCAGGGAAATGTGAAGAAGTAGGGAAATTTAGTATGAGCAGGACGTCGCGGAACAAGGGCAGAGCTTCAGAAGGCAGTGCTGAAGTTATTTGAGCTTTCGAGGAAGTGCGCAAGATGGTGTGTGATGTAGGCAAGGCTTTTGTTTGACTCAGCAGCCATAAAAACTTTCCGATGGAGTATGCAGAGATTTCTGGTGGGGTATGCAGGAAACCAGTAGCAGAAGTTACGACTCCAAAAGGAGTGGGCAGGGTTTCTGATGAAGCGGCTTAACGTTATGCGAAGGAGATCGAGCTTCTAATGGAGTCGAGTGCGATGCGGAAAGTAGGCTTCGCCTGTAATAAAGTGCGAGGAAAGTCCTAAAGAGTAGGTGGGATTGATAACAAGTATTCAGGGAGGCGTCTTAAGTGAGTGAGGCTACATGGGATTGGGGAGGACGTGGAGAATGCGCCCAGATTCTGGTAAAGTGCACAGAACGTAGCTGAAGGTGAGAAGGGTATCAATAGTGTGCGGGAAGCATTAGAATGTGAGTCGGTCATCTAAAGGAGTGAGTCTTCAGATGTGTTACACAGAACATCACGAGAAGTGGGAAGGGCTCCAGAAGGACTGAATCCATGACAAAATGTTGGTACCTTAGAGGGACTGTGCGGAAAGCGAGTCGGATTTCCTCATGGGCTAGGTAACCGTTGAAGATGGTTCGAGCTCTGCGATTCAAAAGACAATCGCTGACATCGTAGAACACTTGATGGCGTAAGCAGGAATGTATTGGAAATAGGCAGGAACCTTCCTGACTTTGCATACTATCCTGAAAAATTGTACTCCAAGGAGAGTGTGCAGAGAGTCGTGGGGGACTCTGAGGAAATGTGTGGAGAAGGCACCGCACTGACGCCGTGTAGGTGCCCTATAGGCACCTACACGACGTCATCGCCGTGCCTTCACTACAAATTTCCCTGCCTGTATGCCGATATCGAAGTAGGCTCCGCAATCGCACCTCGCTGAAGAGCCGATTGCCGCGTCGATTGACGCTGCGTAGATGTTTTTCAAGACACCTACGCGACCTCGCTGCGAAGACTGCGAGTCCAGACGAATATAATTGCCCTCACCACAATAAGGGATCTCGAATAGTTGTTTGTTAAGCAACACACCGATACATCTGATGATACAGCTTTCCAGTTTTCGCCAGTCACCGATTTTACACATTTTTTTCAGAATGCTTCGAAATGGTACTCTAACGATCTGTTTCTTTATGTACCGTATTTCCTGTTATTGAACACCCCTCTCTGTTTGAACCCCTCCCTCTAATTGCACTCCCTTTCGGTGGAGTCTGAAAAATAGACCCTCCCCAGCTGAAAAGCTATTGTAGATTTTTAAATGGGATCATTTTTCTGTCTCAAACGTTTTTACTTGATGCTCACTTCACGCACCTATATTCTACTTGGCGCAGAATGTGAGAAGTGGCCCACCGCAAAGGGCAGAATAGCCAGAAGCGCCGGGTTGCAGAGGCTCCCAAGGGCGGCAATCCAGAAGCTCCACCGATCGCTGTGTATACCCTGTCCCAAGCGAGATCGCACGTGAAGAGTCCAGAGAAGCAGCGCTCCCTCTACGTCCCTGACATTTTGGATTACGGTAAGACGTCACGTACGCAAATACGTAGCATGCCTTACCGTAATCCAAAAACAGATGCATTCGTGCCCTCCGGGCTGCTATCCATGTCCTGAAATACGTTTCCTACCACACAAAGGCAGGGGAAAATCTCAGAATTTCAACTCTGAGATTTTCCGCTGAATCTGTGCTCATGGTACAGGTAGTCCGAAGGAACATGCGCAAACTGCGTTATATAAAACCGGTCTTCTTCAAGTTATTCCAGCCACTTCCGTTAGCCGGTGATCCAGAAAAGTCAGAAAAGTGTGGCCATCATCCATATTTTAGCAGTTGTCCACGCATTCTTCAAAAGTGCTTTGTAATTACCGGTCATTCCAGCCATGATTATCATGCTGTGAATACCGTAATCCCTGACTTTCGGGCTGTTTTTTCCAGCAATACGGACTTAGAGTTTGTGAAAATTTTGGACAGTGTCCAGCTAGACCAGCCCAATCTATCTAAACCAAATTTCGGTGGTGTAAAAATCTGACCGGACCTTGCCTTTAAAGGCAGTGTTCACGATAAAATGAATAGGCGTGTTGACTGTTCATTATCTTCAACATCTGATCATGAGAGATGTTACTGTATCTTGGTCTAGCCAATGTAAGAGCTTAACAATTTCTTATCATCTTTCATAATTAAAAGCATTGAACAGCCAGCACGCCCATTCATTCCATCGCGAACACTGCCTATAAAGAAGAATATTTGTATCGAGAGTGAGTATCACAAGCATTGCGAGCGAAAAGAATGCAAAAGAGTTATCAAATATGTAAAAAAAGTAAAGGGAAGTGAGAAACTCGACGAATCCTGTTTTGGAACGAAGGCTGGCGGACTCATTCCTATCGGACGTGAACGCACTGCTCGAGATGGCTCGAAACCTTGCCGACATTTTCGAAGAGATTTATCTTGAGGAAGACTCAAACAAAGACTTTGATGATGATGATCTCTTTAAGTTCGCCGACTGATAATTGAGTTACACTCACTCCCACATAAGTTTCAAAAAGGCAATATCTTGAAAATTCGTTCATTTCCAAAATTCTGACAGTTGCCTTTAAAATTTTAAATTTCTCGGGAACAATATGCAATTGTTTTCTGAAAATGCACTATTCTTTCGTTTATTCAAAAATCATTGACGAATGACCATGCCTACTCGGCCCTTTACCTAATTCCGAAATTCAGGTACACTCCGAAAAGCACCCGAAAATTTAAGAAATGTAACAAATGGCATTGTTTCTAAGATCGTGGTTGCTGCAGTTTTGGAACCGAAATCTCGAAGAATACATGCAGCGCAATGCGCAAAGACGTGTGAGCACAAACAAGCGATCAAGATTATATAAGTTAATAAAGTCGCATATATAAAAAAGACTTATTGCGTGGGATGGAAGCTCAATATAAAGGCGATTTTACTAAATAGGCGGTGTATGCAGTGGTTAAAATAAGGATACCATTAAAAAAACACGAATTTGGACAACACCGGGATAGAAAATGACGAGTATAGTTGGAACTTCGATCGATACTGCAGTATGACTCATGTGCGCCAGCTCGGAGGTGTGTCGAACGCGGAGCCGGCGGGAAACCGAAGGCGTCCACTCTCATCGCGGTGCCGACGCGGTTTTATCAAGGAGCCGTGTTGTCGACGCTACCTCTTTATCGAATTGTGGAGCCGACATAAGGCTATCGCGGGGCCACTGCTCCACACACCACTTTTCCACGATCGCGGAGCCGCCAATCAGGTGCCGATACCCCATCGCCATACCAGCGAGAATCTCGGGGCTATCGCGAAACCAACGATACCGATTTTCTCAGAGGAAAGGGTGGGGTGAACCTGAATTGTTGATGGAGTTTGTCGTTAATAAAGGATGAAGCTGAGAGTGTACAGGAAGACGCCGTATACAAAAAGCTCTTGAAGCATCTCTGAAGAAGGATTGGGCTAGAAATAATTCGCACAAAACACCGTTAAGACATACATAATAACTTATTAGACCAGTTAGGTTCAAAACAAAATTTAAATTTGTAACTGTTTTGCTTCGCTATAAAACGGTTATGATTTGGCATTGACAAAATCGCGAGAATCTCGTTAAAAGAAGTGAAATACTTCTTGTGTATGATTCGGCACACTTGGCACGAGGGAACGCCAGAAATGAGTGAAATGATGGACCATTGACTTGGCCGTGCACTTGTTCAATAAACAGCAAAAAATGAGAATACCGTTTGAGAGAAAAAAGCAAAAAGGTCGTTTATAATCTTCCGGTCGTTATCTTCCCTATTCTACTGCAAACTTGAAAAAGTACTTCATAATTGGGTTCAGCGCACGAAGTAACATTCACGGTGGGTGGACTACTATACCAAATTTAACCCCCGATGTTGGATTGTGCCTCTCAGAAGCGACCTGTGCACTCCCAGTGGGGTCCCATGCACATATCAAAGCGTCCTGCATACACCTACTGAGGTCACGTACACTTGATGCGGCGTCCTGCGCACCCCCACTTGGATCCCCCACACATATCAACGACGTCCTGCGCACTTCCAATAGGGTCCCGCACTCTTTCTACGGCGTCCAGGGCACTTCCACCTGGGTCTCACACACATTCTATGGCGTCCTGCGCATACCCACTTGTGTCTCGCACGCTTTCTATGGCGTCCGGCGCGCACCCACTTGGGTCCCGCACTCTTTCTACGGCGTCCGGCGCACTCTCATTTGGGTCCCGAACACTTTCTACGGCGTCCTGCCACTCTCACCGTGTTCCCGTACGCTTTCCACGGCATCCTGCGCGCTCTTGGAATCCTACTCACACCATACGGCGGTACGAAAAATACTTCCAAGGTCGCGTCGAATTCCAACATTCCAACAGTTTGAAACCAAAACCGTCTCGAACAGGGCACAATCTTCTATGGAAGCCTATCAGTAACTGCTTTGATTTTCATTAGTTCATTTTCAAGGATAAGTGAGCGTCGGCTGGTTTGTATAAACATGTTTACTTGTTTTTGCCTACCTTCGACCTCAATTTTGAGGTTCCGCTAAAATTGAGCTTTCAACTCCAAATTTTAATAGGAGCGACCTGCATCCATTTCCAGCCTCCTTTCCAAAAAATGAGCTTCCTAGCTCGATTTTAAGTGTACCAACAAGATCGTGAACGCCAACTGAAAAAAGGAGATTAACATCATAACTTGGCGGGTTATTCAATTTTTCTCGAAAACTAGTGAACCATTCTAAACCATTTTTGAATGTTTACCCTAACTTTTTGGCTCTTTTCAATGGAAAAAGAACCATTTTCCCAAGTTTCTTCAGATTGTTGATTTCGGTATCGCAGGTTTGCGCAGGTGCAGTTTAAAACCAAATCAGGTGAGCGCTCACCATAATTCATTGCAATAAAATATGACCTAAAACCTGTTTAGTCAGCGCAAGAAAAGGATGAAACAAAAAGCAACTTTATTTTTTTTGAAACTACTACAAATACAATCCTAACAAACAGGAATGACAACGTTAAGTGCCTGGGCGCCCTAATAAAGAAACAAACTATAAAGAGGCGAGGAAAAGATGCACCACGGCCCTCAGGCCCCGGTCATAGTTGGATGAGCCGACGCCTCCAGCCCGGTCGATACACACAGAATGCATTGGAAATGGATGCAAAAAATCACTCGGTGTATCCCCCTGCACCCCCCGCACCCCCTAACACCCCCAACACCCACCCGGTCGATACGTATGAACAACATGGTGAGGTGAAGCTGAGAAAAATCACTCAGTGTATCCTCTGCACCCAACACCCCGCACCCCCGCACCCCAACACCCGCACCCCCGGTCGATACGTATGTTTTAAAATGATGGAGGAAGTTGAGAAAATCACTCGGTGTATCCGACGCGGTCGATATCCATGCAATACGTGGATGAGAAAATCACAGGGTGGGCGGGTCGAAGATAAAACATTGCGTATCACTAGAAAGCTAACCTTACTGCTACCTCCGTGACTTCACCATACTCGCCTTCACTATTTCTCTGAACAGGCGCAATCCTGTTGCCCACGGAATCATCGTCATAACTAGTTGGATGCATCGAGTGATTTTCTCAACCTCACTCCATCATTTTAAACATACGTATCGACAGGGTGGTGTTGGGGGTGTTGGGGGTGCGGGGGTGTTGGGGGTGCAGGGGGTGCAGGGGATGCAGATGCAAATAGCATCAACTATGACCGGGGCCTCACGAGCCCTGCAGCTCTAGAAATGATCAGAACTCCGTTGCCATCTTCTTCGATTTCCAGAAGAATTGCTTGAAAACGACACGAGGTCATGACCGCCCGTCGTTGTGAACTCTGCTACAGTTATCCAATTTTCCCCCTGAGCATGATTTTCCAACACTTCTTCTTTCCCTTTATTGTTGGCCCGTTTATCACCTCGTGAGAAGCGGGTGGTACTTCACTTCGATTGTGCAAAAAGCCGTGTGAATGGGTCGAGCTTAGAACTATGCACGGTGACACTGAGAGTGTTGATGTCTCAGAAAGCGTTAGGGAGTGCGCAGTACCCTGTGCAAGGGACTTCCCACGGAATGACAAACGGTGTTGTTTCCCAATAGGTTCATCCCGGTCCTCCCTTTGTATTTATCTGACTAGGGAAGTTTAAAAAGCGTAGGTCGGATCTGCCAAAACGACTAGTATGGTTAGTATCTCTTCTGGCTCAATAGTAAAAATGCGCAGTATCCCGCCGCGAGCCGCAGGTTCAAAAAAGTTATGAGCATTTTTTAAGCCTGGAGAAAAGGCAAGGGTACCCATCAGGCATTTTTTTGGAGTTTAAAATATTTTCTCGGATTTAGCTCAAAAGTTGTATGTAGGGGTAATCCAGGGTGGTGAACACGAATCTGGAGTCCATTTGTCGAAATTTTGAGGCTTGCTGTAGGTTAAGGTAGGTAACATGTCATTTAGGGGTCAAAACCCACCTTAGTATTTTGAAAATCGACAAACGGACGTTAGATTAGTATTCTCCACCCCGAATAACCCCCGTATACAAATTTTGAGTAAAATCTGAGATTTTGACCAAACTACCGTATACCCACCGTAATCTACCATAGTCTGCAAAAAAATTGATAAACGGACTCCAGATTCGTGTTTAGCACTCTAGATCATCATCAGCAAATGATTTTGAGACATATCTATCGTAGAAAACCGGAAATCTCGAAAGTGGCGTTTTTCCCTCGATATTTTCCCCGGTTGGGAAACTTCAAACGAAATGAGCCGAAAACTTTTGAAAATCGACTAATAAATCACAGAATCCTGATCAGCGCCCCAAAAAACCCACCTGATAGAATTTTAAGTCAAATCTGGAACATTTTTCTAAAACGCTTCCAGAGCCCTCATTTGATAGAAATAAACGCCCAACCGGAAATCCGTACAAGCCCAAACGCTGTCAATCTGGACAAAGTACGGAAAATGTGCCTACGCCCAAACTTAGCTCAGGGGGGTAATTTTGGACGCTGAACACATTTATGAGGTCCGTTTCCGGATTTTCCGAAGAATAACGCGCTTTTTGGAAGGTTTGAAAAGCACAAAAAATGAGCTTTTTAAGCTTGTAACTTCTTGGAACCTGCGGATCGCGGCGGGATACTGCGCAGTTTTACTATTGAGCCACAAGAGATACTAACGACATTAGTCGTTTTGGCAGATCAGACCTACGCTTTGTATACTTCCCTTGTGAGAACAGTACATATGTCGCATAAGCGCGATGCTATCGCTCTTCAAGGAGGCCTGGGCGCGGTCGGTCCCGCAACGAATGCCGACGCAAAGTAGGGACGCCGTCGGACTAGTTCGGGCGGCGCGGTCTGAGTCATCAGTCTTCGCCCCTGCCGCGACCAAGCGTGGTCTTTCCTACTGCAGCTCTGTGCTTCTCTTTATTCCTACCTGTGCTATGCATCGTTTCGGGTCCTCTAGCCTTTAGAAAACACCTGAAGTACAGCTGGCTCTCGAGGAGCATCTTCAATGAACAGGTTTTAGGCCTAGACCTGTATTATCGATCGTGATGCAATATTTCAGTGGTACGTTTCCTTCTTGTAATATTTGTTCTTTGTTTCTATTACTCCTCTTTTCCAAGATCTCTATACAAATCTTTGCAGTATGAACCAATCTAAGTTAGTTTGTGTCCTGTCGTGTATGCAAGAGGGTCGTATAATTTGCACTATGTATAATACAGTCGGGATGCGTATTGATTAGTCCAGGGAAGTCTATGTTGGTGGCACCAGGGTGTCCATACCGGTTATGTGGTAATATCGTGGTTATACCTTTAAAACAGTATACAGCTTGCCGGGGTAATTAGTACAGTCGGTTATGTTATCTGTAGGGATTGTGTAGGTTGGATCCCCCGAGACTGACGTCTGGTGTCGGACCCCGGGTAGAGAACAACCGATTCGCAACAACATATTTATTTACTTGTTTATTATAAACTATTATTACGCCCAGTGGACGCGCATCGTAAAACACGACAGGATAAAGCACAAACGGAGAACAGACGTGAAGAGAATCATCAAAGGAAAAAGACCCCTCTGTCTCACGGTACCAGATATGAAACTGTGGATGATATTTTGTGATTAATCAGTCATAAGGTCAGGTCACTATTATTTGGAGGGAAAGTTGATCGATAGCAGTAGAGTTCACGTAATAAATTTAGTCTGAAGAATGGACGGGGATGTGACGGTAGTTTGCCGCAAGCGAATCGGAACCCCGAAGGCCAGTGATGCCGCTAACTCCGCACGGCCAGCCGCCTGGTACACGCGTCAGACTAAATCGATTACGGAAACCATATCTACTCCAGCAGCCGCGCTCCCTTCTGCAAAGCTGACACTCTCAAGTGTGCAATTATGCAAATCATTGATGGGTCTTCTGGGGCATAGTGACTCAGTAGTCATTCACGCCTGCGCTAAAAACGTGCGCTAGTAAGACCACATGATAACAGGAGGGTTTTGCTACTACATGTATAAGAGTAATTTTCAGAGAGGATAACAAGGCCCATATCTCACTTGAAGACGAATGCTTTTGGTCTCAACTACACTCGTAAGAAGGTGAGTGCTGAACATTCCTTCGAGCTTTTCTACTACACCATATTACTTTTGACTTAATCGGTTGGCTTTCGCCTGACGCGGTCATTCCGCATCTTCACCGAGGTGTGCCGTCCTAGTAGTCAGCCGTGTCCATTTTTCACGGTCTTCAGCCACAATTTGAACACATTCCATCCAGCTGTCACTATTCCATTTCCTGCGAAACGAAACATCGCGCCTGAACTGTCTTTCGATGCCGAGTGACTTTAAATCCTCTTTAACCACATCCGTCCAGAACTTTCGCCTACGCCCAGGTGGCCGTTTCCAGACAGGATTTGCATTTTTAAAGCGTGTTGTACGAGACGATCCGGCGTTCTTCTTAGTATATGCCCGAGCAGTCGAAGTCGACTTTCCATTGCTGCTTGAGATGGCGTTAGGAGATGCTGGCACCTCCTCGTGTCAAGCGTTGATGTGCTGCGTCGATTTCTTGTCAGGTCTTCGTTATAGCATACACGCGGCCAGAAATATCCGCAAACGCCTAAAAAGCTTCCTCTCCGTGCAATCCAACCTTTCCATCTGCGTTTTCGGTGCTGCCCACGTCTCCGATCCGTACATCATGATAGGGCGAATAGCGGATAGGTAGACGCGCAACTTGACTTCCTTCGCGATGGTGGTAGACCACAAACGCTTGGTTAGAGAATTGAATGCAGACGTAGCTTTCGCACATCGTTGTCGAATATCCGCTGCATAACTACCATCGTTCTTCAGCAAACAGCCCAAATAACAGAAATCGTCCACCAGTTCGATACGTTGTCCGTCCACACAAACTCCAGTTGAAGGCCTCTGAGAGACCCACATCTGCTTGCATTTGTCGGGACGAAGACGAAGTCCATAGGCTGCGGCATGCTTCGAAACGAGGTTCACAATCCTTTGCAGTTTTGCGTTGTTTTCAGCGAATAACACAATGTCGTCGGCGTACTCCAGGTCGACAAGGGGGCGTCCTGAGGGTGTTAGGATCACATCCGCAGGAAACTGTTCTGCAACTCTACCCATGATGTCATCACCGGCGGAGGTGAAAAGGAAAGGTCCTGCAACGGCTCCTTGCCTTTACTCCTGTTTTCACCTCGAAAGCTGACGTAAATCCGACAGGTGTACGAACTGCTGCTGTTGTCCCTTTGTTCATGTCCTCGATTAACCGAACATACTTTTCCGGGACTCCATCTGCTCGCAGAGCATTGAGCATTCGATCACGATGAGGAGAGTCGAACGCGGCTTCAAAGTCCAAAAAGCAAGCTGTAATGGCTTCAAAACCGCTGCCACGATTCAATTACTCTTCTCACGACGAACACTTGGTCGATGGTCGATCTTCCAGGTCGAAAACCGGCTTGCTCATCTCTGGTCGTTCCTTCACGATGTTTGATAAGTCGCTCGAGAATGATACGTTGCCCTAAAACCTTGTACATGACACGAAGTAGAGAGATTCCTCTGTAGTTCTTAGGATCCGTGACGGATAGCTTCTTGTGAAGAGGTACGATGATCGCATGTCTCCACGAATCAGGTATCCTTTCGGCTCATCCATATGGCACGGATGGTGTTGGTCATTTCACGAATCCCAGACGGAGGAAGAGCTTTCAGCATTTCAGCAGTGATGTTGTCATCTCCACCTGCCTTTCCATTCTTCATTTTCCGGACACAATCCAAAACTTCAGACTCAGCCGGCGGTTCCTCACTGACATCGTAATGTGCTCTCTGAACATGCGGGAGCTCAGGTACTGATGGCGCTGGACGATTCAGTAGTGAACTGAAGTAATCCTTCCATATTGGCAGCGTCGCATCACCAACTGCAACTCCATTGGTAGTGTTCAAGACAGGAGAACATCTCTTCATCTTCCCGCTATACTGTCGCAGCAACGTGTAGGCTTTCCTCGGATTCTTCTCCTCCCAAGCCTTCTCGAACTCCTTAGCTCTACACGTCCACTCTCGTTCGCGGTCACTTTGAAGCTGCCGGCGCAACTTCCTCCTCAGACGCTTCTCCTCCACGAAGTTTCCTGCAGTTCGGAGAGCACATACTCTGTTGTAGGTAGATGTTGTTTCTTATGAGACGTAGGCGAACTTCTTCTTAAACTGTACAACCGGGAGTGCCTCTTTCGAAGCGTCCTGGATGCATTTGACAAAAGAATCCGCGTCGCAAAGTTTCTTCTTAGTCCGTACTCCGATGTGAATAGAAACGCGTTGTCGGAAATTCCTTCTGCACTCTTCATCTCTGAGACTTGTCATGTCAATCCTCTGGAGAGGCTGAGCCCCTCGCTTCCTCTTATGAATCCTCGCAGTGAAGTTCAACAGAACAGGACGGTGATCCGAATCGAATGCGACATCCCACACAGCTCTAGATCTTCGAATGTCCGATACTGGAATATTCCTCGTCAGGACATAGTCAAGCTGTAGTTTCAAAGTTGTCATCTTCCGCTTCCGCCGCTCTTCTGGAGATAGCCGGGTTGGTCCCTGCCACGTAAGCTGATGGCGGCGATGATTCCTCTTGAATGTCGATGCAATAATCAGACCACTGCGTTCACAAAAGTCGACAAGGCGGTAGCCATTGTCCGATGTTTGCTCCACTGGGTAGAACCATTTACCGAGTACTTCGGATTCCTGATCAAGTCCCATCTTCGCATTTGCGTCAATCCCCACGACAACAGCATGTTGACAAGGTATCCTGGCCAGCAACGTATTGAGTTCCTCATAAAACGCATCCTTCGAATTGTCTTCGGCGGTTTCAGTGGGCGCATGAGCACTCACTATCCACAGATTGAGATCCTCTGTGATCCCGCAGTCGTACGAATGCATTCCGACACGACGTTGAGCCGAACTCCTTGACCATACCATTGAAATCCTTCCTTACAGCTATTGCACAGCCTCCCACTCTCCTATCGTCAGCGTTACCGCAGTAGATGGTGTACTCTCCGACGCTGATGACGGGTCTATCAGCTTGAGGCGGGTTTCCTGCAAAGCAGCAAACGGTGCATGGAAATAGCTCAGAAGTCTGGATAGCGCAGTTTTCTGGATATCACTCGACAGCGATCGACAGTTCAGGGTGGCGAAATTGTGGCTTGTGGCCAAAGACTCCATGACTCCCTAGGTACGGATCCTAAGGTGTTATGGACCAGAGGCCTTAGTGTGCCGGACGGCGACACCTTTATGCAATGTGCGGGATACTTTCGCGATATAGTTGTGCACGCTATATCGCTCGAACGTTCCCTGTGTACACTCAAACGTCTGCTGGGTTCAGTAGAAGCAGGGGCACCAACGGGCAGGTACCAACAGACTTGTATACACACCCCCACTACACCATATATACACAGTGAAGATGACCTTAGAAGATTTTCAAATGGGATTCCATGGTCGTTTCACAGATTAAAAGCCAATGTTCGCGAGCAAGGCTTCTTAGGCATGTGGATCGACTCCACACCGCGAGTGTGGCTAAGGAGCAGTTCGGCTGGCACACGCGACAGAAAAACGCTACGCGCGCGTCGTCCTTGGGTCGCGTTAACCGAGGGCCCTCAAAAATAGTAGTTGTTGTTCCATTTTAGCCGTTCTCCTTTATCGTTTTTTGCATTTCGTTCATTTTGTTGTTGGGTCAGACGTAGGGTAGGGATCAGGATGAATAACGCATCTCCCATTCCGCTCTGAGAAGCAAACAAAAAACTCCAAAGATAATTTTAAAAAAGTGATTTCGACTGAAACGATGGTATGAGAAGCGTTGCAATCAAAAAAAGTACATTCCAAACAAAAAAAAACTTGAACACTATGCAAAAAATGATAAACGTGGACGGCTAAAATGGAACAATAACAACTTTTTTCAAGGACCCTTGGTTAACGCGCCCCAAGGATGACGCGCGCGCAGAGTTTTCCGTTGCGTGTGTCAGCCGAAATGCTCCTTAGCCACACCCGCAGTGTGGATTCGATCCACATACCGGCTGTTTACAGTTTCTCGCCTTCGTTTCCGTTGCGGGTGCGATCCAGCGCAATTGTTCAAAAAATCAACATGGTGCCAATTCAAGCGCCACAGCCAATGATTTTGGACTGCAGTTCTCTCAAAAGATTGTAGTTTTTGAAGCACTCTTTTGCCACTTCCGTTCATTAGAGGGGAGCACCAACTCGAAAATACGAAAAGTAGACGGCGGCTTTATTTGTGTGTACGGTACCTTTATGTCGAAAATATTCATGAGTTGCAGGTGCGTAATTCTATGGCTCCCTCACAGAGCTCTCGCCTCCCACATAACTACTAATTGCCTTTCAAACGATAAACCACAAGTGGAGGTAGGTTAGCACATATCCTTAGCTCACCCGTTAAAACTTTCCAGATGGGCAGAACTAGATGTACCCTACGACCTCATATGTACGTGAGATTCCAGGCTGTACTCGCCCTTCACCCCAAAGTTAACAAATTTACTAAGGCAGTACCTACTTGTGAAGCACAGAACAATAAGTTGAAGTGGAAAAGAAATGCTCGCAAGGGTTCTGATGTGAGTGTCCTCTGTTAGCTGGTGAAGTTTTTCTTATCTCACAACTTATCCGAGATGTCATCTAGGAACCACCTCCAAATCTTTCCGGCGACTTCAGGAGTAATCGTCACACGACGCTAAGTGAACGCGGAGCTCTTCTAGAAGCTTGGCGGTGCGTGTTTCCCAACTCGAGTGGTAACTAACTGCGATAGTATTTTCTTATTTCGTTTTCAGGTGCTTGAAATGTGCTGATGCTCCTTGCCAGAAAAGTTGTCCCACTCAAATGGATGTGAAAGCATTCATAACGAGTATAGCTAACAAGGCATGCATATAGGTTCTATCGTGGTGTACTCTCACATCCCAAAGATATTTACCATCTCAGAACTATTATGGTGCAGCACGCCAGATTTTAAGTGATAACCCGCTTGGTCTCACGTGTGGTATGGTCTGTCCAGTGTCTGACTTATGTGTTGGCTCATGTAATTTACATGCCACCGAAGAGGGTCCGATTAACATTCCAGGCCTTCAGCAATTCGCCTGTGAGGTGAGCATTTTACAAAAAATGAGAATGATAAAGTGTGACAGAGAATCGAGTAAACATGCTACACAGGTCTTCAAAAAGATGAACATTCGCCAAGTTGTCTCGAAAGAGGTGCGAGAGAACAGGAACAATGCCCACAACTCACCGATTATTCTGCTTGGCGAGTTTTTCCTGTGAACAACCACTGAGGCATTTCACGCTCAGAGTTCTTCTTTTCATAGCGTTGAGGAGATCACCACCATGACCCATCACAAGGTGAACTTCCTTGTTTTGGAACATGCCAATGGTGATGCTCTCCTTGGGCACCTTGAAAAAAAAATAGTCCCGATTATTGCGAGTCATAAAAAGGACCCCAACTCTGGACGCAGCCCTGCAGGAGGGCTCACTACTCTGCTTCCTTTCCATTCACAGAAAGTGCAGCAGAATCGCTGAGTGCGAGGCGTCATTAAGTTGAATACATTGCTCGCCATTAAATTCAATTCCGAGTTTTCATTTCGATGTAATCAAGCAGTCCTCCTTCTGGGCTGGAATTGATAAATGGCAAGCCATGGGTTAAGTTGGGTTTGTTGGGGCGGCATGTACGTACGAGAGTGTTAAGAAAGGGTTGGGGCAGGGTTTGGGGCATCGGCGCGTCTGATGATCGCAGTGCGAAGGTTGGAGGTCATCATTCAATGGTGTCTCAGCGGGGTTTCGGCTACCCTAGCCTCTTAGGTAGGGTTTGCGAGGGAACGATTTTTGAGACTATCCAACCCCTTTTCAACCCTAGCACTGCCATCATCAAACGCGCCGACGTCCCAATCCCTGCCCCAACCCTTTCGTAACACTCACCTACGCGCACGCCACCCCTGAAAAAAATCACACGCATTATTTGAAGGCAAACCCAATCAATGCTTGTTGCTTGCGTTCATGAATCTCAGCCCTTAGGGTTTTTTTCGGTTTCTTTACTTGTCTATGCTTCAATCAATAACAGATTTTTCACAGAAAACTCGACAGACTCCCCATCATGAACGCTGCTTTGAATGACTGCAAAAATCATCAATACTCTGATCTTGAAGGATGTGGTCCAGCCTCGATTTCTTGTGCTTCATTTCTGGCGAGACTTGGATATGAAAACGTGACAATTTACGAGAAGCAGGATCACGTTGGAGGACTTGGGTATTATTTTGCATTTGCAGCATGCATTCACTCTACATGGTTTTGAACGAGAGACGGAAACCGAGCTCATGTTGATATCAGTAGCAAACATGCATTCCATTGCCAGATTGCATTAATCCCTAGTCGCGAGAGATGGTCAATTGTTTAGCACCTTACACCAAGACAATAGCTTCTAACAGATAGTGAAAACTGAATTCTTCAATGCACGATTTCGTTTTTAGCTCCTCTGAAATCCCGCAATTCCGCCTGCCCTATTCTGCCACCGATTTCGAAGTCCAACTGGCGAAGGATATAGGGGTGAAAATCGAGACGGGACGCTCTCTTCACAAAGATGATATCACTTTGGAGAAACTTAAGGCGTGTATTCTCTTGGTTTCGCGACTCCGTTTGCATAGTAAAACATGATTCTTAAGGCTAACGGTGCAAAGGCGGTCTTTATTGGAGTCGGCTTGCCGGACCCGAAGAGAATAAGTCTTTTCGACGGCCTCACCCCTAGTAATGGATTTTATACCAGCAAAGACTTCCTTCCAGCCGTCGCTGTGGCTAGTAAAGCTGGCAAGTACTTACTAGTGTTTGCCACTGATACCGAATATTACGCTGCGTGTCCTTTCAGGCATGTGCTGCGGATGTAGCAAGAAACAACTTCCATCTCTAAAAGGTCGCGTTGTTGTGCTTGGTGCTGGTGAGTTCACAAAATCATTTAGGGGATCTGCAGTGACTTCGGAATCATGACGCCCATTGTCAGCCCTTCTTCTCCCGTCCTTCTGTTTCAAGTTTGATGAACAGAGGTTTTCCCAAACATGAGAAAAAGGTCCGTAAAGAAAGACTGAATGTGAGGGGGGAATGGGGGAGTAAAGCATGCTTAGGTTGGAATGATGCACGGTTTAGGGATCTCCGTATTTATTTACTTATTTACTACATTCGTAAGACGTGTAAACATCTTGCATAAAAATGAAAACCAAACGACAGCAAATGTGTAATCAAAGAAATAAGAAAAACACGGCTGAGCGTTTCGAAGGGGATCGTCGTCTTTAGAGGTCTGGAAAGCAGAACAAAATTGTAATGTGTTCTCTAGACCACCAGGACCTCGTAGAATGCGATAGTACACGAAATCGAGGCAAATTAGTGGTGGTTCACATGGTGCAAGGACATGCCCATTCTGTCCCTGGAGACACTGCTACATACTTTGGGTCCAAAATTTTCCTCCTCGAGAAATGATTTGGCCGTCCCAGTCAGCTATGGCATCTTGATATGCCGAAATTACGGATCATGGGTTTACTGGCATCTCACATGGAACCTTTAAAGGCAGTGTTCACGATAAAAATCGTTTTTCTGTTTCCCGGTCTATCTTGAAAACGGCCCCATGCTGATTTGAATGATGTCCCTAAAATTGTACAAGACCTTCTGGGAACGCAGTTATGGTCCCTCAAGAATTGAGCTAAGGAAGCATGGTGGACGAGTTGTCCGAGGCTTGTAACTTCCGTCTTTTGCAGCCGATGTATGCGAGCTGACCTGAGTGAAGAGAGAAGTTGAGAATGAAGGGAAGAACGGGGTCAATGATTGGAAATCATCGCTCATCTCACGATCTCGAGCATTCATTTGTTCACGTCGGTGGGCGGGCGTTGCGCTTTTGGGGTTTGCCTTGCGCTCGAAGTGGCAACTTTGGGCTCTTTTGGAGCTTTTCCTGGCTCGTTTTCATGCGTTCTTTCGACGTCAACGTTACAGTGTGCCCCTCCACTACCCATTCCTAGTGGGAACTGAACCACAATTTTCATCGTGAACACTGCCTTTAAGCTCGCCAAAGCCGCCTGTAACACGTATAAAGAAAGTCAAACACTGCAGGAGGAAATTCTCTAGTTGAACACTCTCAATCGTGTATGGAACCGACTGTCTAAGACTGACAGAAGTTCGCTCTCGAATAACCGATAATCACCGATCTTCATCAAGAAATCGAAACAAGCTAGTTATATAGTCAGAGAATCTTGAAAATTATGAACTCACAGAATACATTAAGAAGGAGCCATCGCTGCTTCGTGTTGAGATTATGTAGCTTTTGCGATCTCGCAAAATTGTGTCTTGACCAGATAGTGCTCAACAAATTGCACATCGGAGTACAGTTCCCATGGCTTGCGAAGCAATCGAGCTTGCGAAGCAAAAGGCAAATCGGCCCAATACTAGGTGCTGTAATGGGTCCATGCTGTAGTAAGTACTGAACTAATGCTAGAAAACTGAAGCAAATATCTAAACTCCTGTATCACACAACATCCTCGATACCTAGAAAACTGGTACTTTCCTGCGTTCAGGTGACACAGCGTTTGACTGCGCTATGTCCGCTCTGCGATGTGGTGCATCCAAAGTAACCGTTGTATTTCGAAGTGGATTCACTGACATACGTGCGGTGCCTGAAGAGGTAAACTCCTAGAAATCTCTAGTGAGCTCTCGATTTCGATTATCACCAGCAGTGGAGCGGCTGGTCTCGGTAAAACGTATAAGGGTGCTCCGACGAAAAAAGAAAACGCTCCTTGTTGTGAGAATCAAAATCAATAGCTGACTAGAAACTCTCAAGAGCTTATGTACAGTTCCGTTGGAAATGTTCGTCACTTTTCCCAAAAACCGCTGTCAGCGTAGGCCGCACGCGCGGATTTGATGCACTCGACTGCCATAGCGACTGGGCACCTCTGATTGCGATGTGGGCTGACGGATGCCGATACGTGACCAGCTCTAGCAGTCGAGTGCGTCGCGTTTGCTCGTGCATCCCTGGCCGGCTGCGCCCATTTAGCGATACGGACTAGAACTCCCGAAGCAAGGATGCATGTGTTTAGACCTAACGGAAACGCACAGATTGTTAGGAAAGACTCCAAGGAGAACTAGGTGAAGGTGACTCAGGCAGTCGTGATGCGCGTCCAAGACAGATCACTAGTTAGTTAACATATTCTCGTCAACGGCCTCTCAACTGTTTGAATTTATTCGCGTAGTATTGGCTCCGGTAGGTAATTAAGATTCTTACGAAAAATCTTAAGTTGGAGAGAATAGGAAAACTCCCTGATCTGCACCAAACGAGCAACGCGGTAGTCCGCTTCACCTCCACTTGGCTTCTGAATTGGTCTGAATTTCTTCCTGAAGGACAGGCTGTAAGCTCCACGCCACGCAAATTTCACCACCAGTTGTGCAGCCTTGTGGTCCAGCCCTCTCAAGGCAAGACACGACCGAATTTAAGCCCATCCCCATGAAAGAAATTACCAGGTAGATCAGGCTGAACTAGCTGAGCTCCATCCGGAAACCACGCTTTATGAACTTTAACTTCTTTTCAATGGGAAAGAAGGGTAAGCTCTGGGGAAACTCTAGTGAGCTATCGATTTCGATTATCACCAGCAGCGGAGCGGTGGGCCTCGGTGATATAACCGGTGATGAGGTTGTTTCGACATAAAAGCAACTGCTCACCGCTGGTGCAAAGCAAAATCAACACTCCGCTAGAGATTCTACAGAGCTCACATGTTTTGAGAGATCTCCGCGAAATTTTATTGAGTGCTGTATCAATTTACTTCCGTACGTTTTCGATATTCAGGTTGATTGCGCTAGAGAGGAGAAATGCGAATTCATGCCATTCTGCTCTCCAAAGAAAGTGAACGTCAAGGATGGCCGTATCGTTTCGATGGAGTTCTACAGATATGATCAAGACGAAAACGGAAACTGGTAAATCTAGCAGCCTTCTGTGGTACGGTTGGGAGTCTCCTATTAGCGTGGCCGATGACTCATGAATGCCGAGCGGGCTCACAGAACAGTGTGAAGCGTGCTGACACTGCACCTCCTTCTCTGGTAATTTCAAAACGCTTCACTTAAGGGCGATACTGGCGCCACAATTCAGAGCAGACGTTGGACACAACGGTAACAATATGGGGTGGTAGGGGTAATCAAAGAGTTAACCGTGCATGAACCGCCCCGTTAACGGGCGGTTAGGAGATTGTCAACAAGAAATTAAACGGCGGTCAGTGATAAGAAAATACACCCAAATAAAGAAATTATGAAAGAATAATTTCAATCGCAGCTTCATCCAGATACTATTGGCACCCTTATGTTGAGGTGAGATAGGTTACCTAGTCGAAAAGCTCAGGTGCAAACAATTAATTTAGGAATTAAAAAGTTTTTTACGTGGTCAAGGAGCGGTCATTCGATTGATTGCCCGTTGTCAGTGGCGAAAAACTCATCGGGTGCTGACCAGGTGATACAGCCTGCTGACTATGAATTGAAGATCTTGGAGCAGACTGTATGAGAGAGCGTTGTGTTGAGGATGCGCCGACCGGTCAATTTACCACTCGCAATAAGTCCTCCCGAGGACTTATTGCGCACGGTTAACACGCGTCTGCGATTCTTTCCCTCCAACGCTGTTTCTATCGCTCTAACGTATAGACGGACGTCGGTGTCATTGTGATACGCTGCACTGCTCAGATAAAAACAGCCCACTTCCCGCCGGCCAAGTCGGGCTAGTCGACTTCGCGCGGCCCCAATTTTGTGGGCGTGGCACAGCGCCCCTTTTCCCGCTGACAGAGAGGCTTTACCGTCTTTCCGCGGAGTGTCGGCGGGCAGTTGGCTATTGCTGGGGGTCGTCGAACACTCACTCATCGATTCCCACTCTGATATCATCATTGCACCACCCACTAGAGTGGAGCCAATGAACAATTGACGAGCAGAGAACGCTGTGTTGAGACCCTTTCCAAAACCCGCGCTGTGTGCGACGCTGGCCTTGGGCAGGTGAACCACTGTCCGTTAATGGCATCTGCGAATGGGAAGGCTGTAAGAAGCAGTGAGTGTAGGGAGCTTCCCCGTAGAAGCTCATTCCTTACTTATCAATCGCAGTTCAAGATGAAATCCCCAGGAGCGGAATTTTAGAATTTTGTTAGGAGGGATCTTCACTTAAAGAGTGATTTTAAAATGTGCCGCAAACTGTTTTAGAATTGTCTTCTGTCCGTCATCAGATTAGCCGTAAGGCGGTGGCAGAAGGGCCGCAAAGTGCGTGTTCACCGTATACGGGCAGTCAACGAAACAGCGCTGCCGACTGCCCGCGACCGATCTTTGGCCTTCCGCGGGAGGGGTTACGGGACGTCGGCTAGTGGTACCGCGGGAAGTGTGATGTCTCTATCTGAGTGCCCGGTCCTTTTGTGCGATGTCGGCAATCAATGGTATGATCATGGGCGATCAAGATCAGACGTGCAATGACAGGAATTTCAGAAAAAGATGCTGATCTTTCAAAAATTACTGAGAATAAAGTTCCACGGAAGAACTTCTTCCTACTGTTTCAAAGATCTTTACTAGAAGGTTACCCATACGGAAAATCCAAATTTCATGGGATTCGCACCTTGCGCACAGCTTGAGAAAATAATATCCTGCCAAAAATATACATTCGTAATATAAAAATAAATGGATAAGTGAACAAATGCGCTAAAAATAAATGATCGAAATACTAAAAATCACGAGAAAAATATCAGAATGATCAGAAAAAGCTGCACCAAATGTTTGTTAGCGAGTTTTGTCGGTGCAAAATACCGCTTATTATTCTTGAAATACGTAACCCGCTATAGTACCAAAACGGAAATTCTTGGAATCGATTTTATTCTAGAATTTTTCTCGCTGAAGCGATTTGTATTTTTAGAAAAAATTCTGAGAAGAATGACTCTTTTATCACGTCTTTGTTTTTCAACGACTCCAGAGCACCGAATTTCTATTGAAATATTATGGACAATGTATTTTTATTTGGAACTGTTCTGTCCTGTTTTCATTTCCAAAAAGCCAGAAAAACTGCAAAAATCTAGTGTTTGAAAATTTTAGAAAATAATTCGGAAAATTATTATTATTATTATTATTAGATGGTGCACTCACCACATTTCTCAAGTGAGAGGTTTGGTGCATCAAAATCGCTGGGTAACTTAGACGAGATGGAAACTGTCGTTTTTGGAAAATTTCACAAAAATTGTTGATTTGACTGATTTAATAAAGGAATATTGCAGACCTATAGTAGAAAAATCAATAAATAAATGAACAGATAACTAAATGGTTAATTAAACGAGTAAATAAAAAATAGTAATGAATTAAATGAATAAACAAATGACAAAAATCCTGGAGTAAATAGAAAAAACAATGAATGGAAACTTGTTAAAAAATAGGTTTATCACTTACTATTCAAATAAATCAGCAAAATAAAAAAAATAAATGCCGCATGCCGGAAAGTTTGAGCCGAACTGAGAATTTTTATTCGCCGAGTATTCTAGTATAGTCACCAAAAACGGGGCAGCTATTGAGAAAATCGATTTGCTGGAAATGCTTACCCAATAGTCGGGTATTCAGTCACTCAGATTAGTGATGCAATACTGATTAAATACTTGGACTCTCCGGTTTCACAAAATATTCGAAGAACCTGGTCGTCTAGATCGGGATCCTTAGGTTTTAGGTTAGTGTTGTTCTAATCGGATTCCAGTATTATTCAAATCGGATCTGAAAACAACCAGGAGCAAAAGTGATGTGTGAAAGCACCTTAGTTATTTTTGAGGGCGAGACGCTTTAAGATGCAAAACCCCATCTTTAATATGGCTGACGGGCTGCTATTTTCTAGCATCTCTATGTCGAATAATTTTGGGAAAGATACATATTTCATGCTTATAGATGCTTACTGGGGTAAACACGAGAAAGGATTACGTCTTTGTGTGTAAAAGGAAACCAGGATAATCATATCAGATTGTCAAAATCGTCTGACTAGAAGAGAATTATTTTGAACTGCAAATGAGTGATGATTTATAAAAAACGAGGGTGACGTATTCGCCTCCATTCACGGTCTTCACTGCTTGGTAGGCACGAGAACCATACATGCAACGGCACTCTTGGCGCAGGGCGATGCACCCGCGCTTCGGCCTGCGCACGTCTTGTTGCCGCGGTTTCGATTCCAGCACAGGTGTGAGTTTTGCAATCGTGCCTGCTATCTTCTACCATGTAACCTTTGGTTAGCAAGTGGCTTGCGTAGAGTGCCCCTGCGGTCAGTGGTTGGCTAACTCACAGCCTGCCAACGCTTGACAAGCAGCTGAATATCGCTGTTTGCGTGCGGTGAACGCACTGATTGCTACCACCCATGGTGTGGACTACGGACTACATATCAGGTTGTCCGATAAGTTCTTGCCGTTTTTTTAATTTCTTTATAACTTTATTTTTAAACATAAAATCACAACAATTCAATCAATAATGTATTCTCCGTTGTTTGTTATGACTTGCTCCTGTGTGACTTATGATTTGTTATGTTATGTTATGTTATGACTTGCTCCTGTTATGTTATGACTGTTATGACTCGAAATTGCCACTTTTGAACTTCGCAAACCAATATCGAGCAGTTTTTTCAGCTATGGCACCCTCTCCGTATACGGCACAAATCTCTCTAGCAGCTTCCGTGGCTTTGGCACCTCGGTTAAACCAAAAAGTAGATGGTGTCGAAAATGCTCGTTTTTGTCGACTTGACACTCCATTTAAATGCTCTAAAAATTAACAAAAACTAATCGAAACAAAAAAACCAAATAGACTTTCTTGTAGAGCGAAAAATTCTCTTTCGATTAGCACAGAACATTGTACCAAAAAATTTCATTTCGATCGCTAATTTTTTAATTTAAAAAAACGGCAAGAACTTATCGGACAACCTAATATATCAAGCGGGGGGGGAGAGGCGGAACCAGGGCTGGGCACACGTCCCGGCATGGCGATTCTGAATATGCACCCCCCTTAGCTCGGTGATTTTTAGGCACCCCCTTATGGGAAATCGAAATCGGCTGTTTGCCGAATAGTTGGACAGCCATGATCTTGACTTTCTGATTTTGATAAACAAGAATTTAAAAAAAAGCACTGAATAGAGAATATTCCGAAAATGGCAACAAAAAGGGTAGTGTAATTTCTGAACTTCAAAACAACCTCATGAGGAAAATTTGTTAGTAAGACGGTAAGTTATTACAAAAGATAAAACATTTTTCAATACAAAACAATTGAACAATTACCAACAACAGAACTACTACTATTGCGATAATTAATGTTTCCTGTCGAATGTTTTCATAAACCTATGAAGGATTAGTTAATCTGTGTTTGGTTGTTCTGATGTGGAAATCAGAACTATTTTGTGTTGTGGAACAATGTTAGGATTCATGTGATTCGTAGGGAGTAGAAAACCCATGTTTTACACTCCTAGAATGCCGCAATCCATTGAAAAATCGGCTTGTCGTGCGATACGGTGTTTGTACGCAGCTACACAGCGCACACGGGAATGGACGCGCACACAATTTTAATAAAAAATGTATTTTATTACAGAACGGAGAGGAGAAAAGGATTGAAACTGAAGGAAATGGAAGATGGTAAAGGTAGTCTATCCTGAATGTACCCACTTTAGAAATTTAATGTAAATGAACAAAGTTAGAGCGGGTGTAAATATTTAGCCGTGATAAGGTTCATTCAAATGAACCTAGTTGATCAAACCTAGCATTAAACCGAGAGCAAATGACATTGCGAGAAACAGGAGAAGCTGGCAAACATTTTAGCATCAATGGGACCAGAGTTTTTAATGTGGATTTAAGGACCTTAAATCTCGTCCCGGTTTACCCGAAACCAGGACAAAACCAGGGACAAAACCGGGACGAGTTTTAAGGTCCTTAAATCACATGGAATATCAAATCTATTGCTATTACACTGTTTGCCAGATTCTCCTCTTTCTCGCAATGCTCTTAAATCTCATGTTTTTTGGTGTTTTTAATCAACTAGGTTTATTTGAATGAACCTTATCAAGTCCAAAAAATTCACTCCGCTCCAACATAGTTTGTTTACATTAAATTTCTGTACTGTATACATTGAAAGAATCTTATTTCTACCTGCTTCCATTTACTCCAGTTTCAATCATTTTCTCCGCCCCGTTCTGTAATAAAATACATTTTTCAATTAATATTGCGTGCGCGTCCACTCCAGTGCGCGTTGTGTAGCTGCGGACAATTACCAGATCGCAAGGCTAGCCTAGTCTATGAGAGATTGCGGCATTCAAGGTGCATAAAACTCGGGTTTTTATGGAAACGGTCCTTCGCTTCTTTCATAGCAACTTGCAGTCTTCAATTTTCACAGTTGGCTCTCTTCATAATTCACATTCTCATTAATAAAAATCTATTGACTAGTTGTGATGCTGACTGTGCTATCTGTACTTTTAAACTGTCAAAATAAATCCTAGCCTGCTCGGATGAGTCCGGGCGGAGTAAGCAGCGGAGCGGTCGGTCATGGCAAAGTATAACAGTGATAAGAAGATTTTGACATGATAAGCCCGATAAGCCTTGCTTCGACCGGCTCAAAATGAGCGACCTAGGCTATGCATCAGTTCGCTAATCTTTTTTTGAACTTGAATGATAGTTTTCCTGGGCGCTGTCTTAGTATGTTTGCCTCGAATCGGTAGCCACCCGCGTAATCAATGAACGTTGCATCAAAGAAACATGACACCACATCAGTCCTTACTTGCTACAAGATAACAGAGTAGTGTTTAATCCTTCATCGAAACAAACTTTCACAGCAACTGTGAATTATTGCGAACACAACCTGCATCTCTATCAATAATTTGAATTCTTTTCGTGTTCGACTCAAAAAGCGGGGAAGAAGATATGACAAATTAGAAGAATAGTGCGTACTATTTTTTTCCTGAAATTCGACAGAACATGCACTTCGTTCTTTTTTTTGGTGTTCGGTTTAGGCACCCCCCCCCCTTTGCCCTCTCTGCAACGTCTAATATGCACCCCCCTGAGGTTACCCGGGACGCGTGCCCAGCCCTGGGCGGAACACATTCGAGACTGAATGGCGGACGAAAAATGTGAAGGGTTAGCGAAAGGATCCCTGAGAGAAGGAGGCGAAAACTACACCTCAATCCGTACCTCACTGGGTTCGTTTCTTCGGGTGGAACCCGATAATGTCAATGATACACATACAATGACATGGAGACAGGGTATTCTAACTCGAAGCTTTTTTTCCACACACAAACCAGCAATCGCTTCAGCCGCGAAGCGGCTGGAGAGGTTTGGTTTTGCCCGGGACTTGTGATCACTTAGAATTCTGTAAAGTAGTTAATAAAACCTGTTGAACAAATTCCCCCGAGATCCCCATCGGGATATAGGGGTCCAGGAGACACGTGCTGGCAAAATTTGAGCCCAATCGGTTCAAAACTAACAAAAACTAACAGAGTTAGATCGGCGATACCTTAGCGAAAATTCTTGTTGTGCGTGTAACTCGTTGCTGCTTCCTGCTTCCTGCTTCGCGCTTCGTGGTTCGCTCCTCGTGCGTTACGCACCCTTAGTAGTGGCCACTGGCAATGGTCGCAGGCGATCAGTTGGGCAGGCAGGTAAGTTGGTATGTGGACAGATAAGCAGCCTGGTGAGTAGGTAGACAATGAGTACTTACTGTTTAACATTAGAAACTTCACCTTTTACTTTTTATCATATCAAGTGATATTATCAGTTGGTAGATTAAATCGCTAAAACACGTCGTAGGCTGTACTTTTCGATGGGAAGGAACAGGGGAAGTGACTAACACGTTTTCACCTACTGTTTCACATTAACTACTTTACTTCTTACTGCTTATCATATCAATTGATAGTATCAGTTGGTAGATCAAATCGCTTAAACACGTCGTAGGCTGTACTTTTCGATGGGAAGGAACAGGTGAAGTGACTAACACGTTTTTACCTACTGTTTCACATTAACTAATTTACTTCTTACTGCTTATCATATCAAGTGATAGTATCAGTTGGTAGATCAAATCGCTTAAACACGTCGTAAGCTGTACTTTTCGATGGGAAGGGACAGGAGAAGTGACTAACAGGTTTGTTACTTACTGTTTCACATAAACTACTTTACTTCTTACTGCTTATCATATCATATGACATTATCAGTTGGTAGATCAAATAGCTAAAACACGTCGTAGGCTGTACTTTTCGATGGTAAGGGACAGGGGAAGTGACTAACAAGTTTGTTACCTACTGTTTCACATCGACTACTTTACTTCTTACTGCTTATCATATCAAGTAATACTATCAGTTGGTAGATCAAATCGCTCAAACACGTCGTAGGCTGTACTTTTCGATGGGAAGGAACAGGGGAAGTGACTAACACGTTTTTACCTACTGTTTCACATTAACTACTTTACTTCTTACTGCTTATCATATCAATTGATAGTATCAGTTGGTAGATCAAATCGCTTAAACACGTCGTAGGCTGTACTTTTCGATGGGAAGGAACAGGTGAAGTGACTAACACGTTTTTACCTACTGTTTCACATTAACTACTTTACTTCTTACTGCTTATCATATCAAGTGATAGTATCAGTTGGTAGATCAAATCGCTTAAACACGTCGTAAGCTGTACTTTTCGATGGGAAGGGACAGGAGAAGTGACTAACAGGTTTGTAACTTACCGTTTCACATAAACTACCTCACTTCTTACTGCTTATCATATCATATGACATTATCAGTTGGTAGATCAAATAGCTAAAACACGTCGTAGGCGGTACTTTTCGATGGTAAGGGACAGGGGAAGTGACTAACAAGTTTGTTACCTACTGTTTCACATTGACTACTTTACTTCTTACTGCTTATCATATCAAGTAATACTATCAGTTGGTAGTTCAAATCGCTAAAACACGTCGTAGGCTGTACTTTTCGATGGGAAGGGACAGGGGAAGTGACTAACAAGTATGTTACCTACTATTTCACATTAACTACTTTATTTCTTACTGCTTATCATATAAAGTGATATTATCAGTTGGTAGATCAAATCGCTAAAACACGTCGTAGGCTGTACTTTTCGATGGGAAGGACCGGGAAGTGACTAACAAGTTTGTTACTGACTGTTTCACATTAATTACTTTACTTCTTACTGCTTATCATATCATATGACATTATCAGTTGGTAGATCAAATAGCTAAAACACGTCGTAGGCTGTACTTTTCGATGGTAAGGGACAGGGAAGTGACTAACAAGTTTGTTACCTACTGTTTCACATTGACTACTTTACTTCTTACTGCTTATCATATCAAGTAATACTATCAGTTGGTAGATCAAATCAGCTCAAACACGTCGTAGGCTGTACTTTTCGATGGGAAGGAACAGGGAAGTGACTAACACGTTTTACCTACTGTTTCACATTGACTACTTTACTTCTTACTGCTTATCATATCAAGTGATAGTATCAGTTGGTAGATCAAATCAACTTAAACACGTCGTAGGCTGTACTTTTCGATGGGAAGGAACAGGTGAAGTGACTAACACGTTTTTACCTACTGTTTCACATTAACTACTTTACTTCTTACTGCTTATCATATCAAGTGATAGTATCAGTTGGTAGATCAAATCGCTTAAACACGTCGTAAGCTGTACTTTTCGATGGGAAGGGACAGGAGAAGTGACTAACAGGTTTGTAACTTACTGTTTCACATAAACTACTTTACTTCTTACTGCTTATCATATCATATGACATTATCAGTTGGTAGATCAAATAGCTAAAACACGTCGTAGGCTGTACTTTTCGATGGTAAGGGACAGGGGAAAGGACTAACAAGTTTGTTACCTACTGTTTCACATTGACTACTTTACTTCTTACTGCTTATCATATCAAGTAATACTATCAGTTGGTAGTTCAAATCGCTAAAACACGTCGTAGGCTGTACTTTTCGATGGGAAGGGACAGGGGAAGTGACTAACAAGTATGTTACCTACTATTTCACATTAACTACTTTATTTCTTACTGCTTATCATATAAAGTGATATTATCAGTTGGTAGATCAAATCGCTAAAACACGTCGTAGGCTGTACTTTTCGATGGGAAGGGACCGGGGAAGTGACTAACAAGTTTGTTACTGACTGTTTCACATTAATTACTTTACTTCTTACTGCTTATCATATCATACGACATTATCAGTTGGTAGATCAAATAGCTAAAACACGTCGTAGGCTGTACTTTTCGATGGGAAGGAACAGGTGAAGTGACTAACACGTTTTTACCTACTGTTTCACATTAACTACTTTACTTCTTACTGCTTATCATATCAAGTGATAGTATCAGTTGGTAGATCAAATCGCTTAAACACGTCGTAAGCTGTACTTTTCGATGGGAAGGGACAGGAGAAGTGACTAACAGGTTTGTAACTTACTGTTTCACATAAACTACTTTACTTCTTACTGCTTATCATATCATATGACATTATCAGTTGGTAGATCAAATAGCTGAAACACGTCGTAGGCTGTACTTTTCGATGGTAAGGGACAGGGAAGTGACTAACAAGTTTGTTACCTACTGTTTCACATTGACTACTTTACTTCTTACTGCTTATCATATCAAGTAATACTATCAGTTGGTAGTTCAAATCGCTAAAACACGTCGTAGGCTGTACTTTTCGATGGGAAGGGACAGGGAAGTGACTAACAAGTATGTTACCTACTATTTCACATTAACTACTTTATTTCTTACTGCTTATCATATAAAGTGATATTATCAGTTGGTAGATCAAATCGCTAAAACACGTCGTAGGCTGTACTTTTCGATGGAAAGGACCGGGAAGTGACTAACAAGTTTGTTACTGACTGTTTCACATAAACTACTTTACTTCTTACTGCTTATCATATCATATGACATTATCAGTTGGTAGATCAAATAGCTAAAACACGTCGTAGGCTGTACTTTTCGATGGTAAGGGACAGGGGAAGTGACTAACAAGTTTGTTACCTACTGTTTCACATCGACTACTTTACTTCTTACTGCTTATCATATCAAGTAATACTATCAGTTGGTAGATCAAATCGCTCAAACACGTCGTAGGCTGTAGTTTTCGATGGGAAGGAACAGGGGAAGTGACTAACACGTTTTTACCTACTGTTTCACATTAACTACTTTACTTCTTACTGCTTATCATATCAATTGATAGTATCAGTTGGTAGATCAAATCGCTTAAACACGTCGTAGGCTGTACTTTTCGATGGGAAGGAACAGGTGAAGTGACTAACACGTTTTTACCTACTGTTTCACATTAACTACTTTACTTCTTACTGCTTATCATATCAAGTGATAGTATCAGTTGGTAGATCAAATCGCTTAAACACGTCGTAAGCTGTACTTTTCGATGGGAAGGGACAGGAGAAGTGACTAACAGGTTTGTAACTTACTGTTTCACATAAACTACTTTACTTCTTACTGCTTATCATATCATATGACATTATCAGTTGGTAGATCAAATAGCTAAAACACGTCGTAGGCTGTACTTTTCGATGGTAAGGGACAGGGAAGTGACTAACAAGTTTGTTACCTACTGTTTCACATTGACTACTTTACTTCTTACTGCTTATCATATCAAGTAATACTATCAGTTGGTAGTTCAAATCGCTAAAACACGTCGTAGGCTGTACTTTTCGATGGGAAGGGACAGGGAAGTGACTAACATTACAAGTATGTTACCTACTATTTCACATTAACTACTTTATTTCTTACTGCTTATCATATAAAGTGATATTATCAGTTGGTAGATCAAATCGCTAAAACACGTCGTAGGCTGTACTTTTCGATGGGAAGGGACCGGGGAAGTGACTAACAAGTTTGTTACTGACTGTTTCACATTAATTACTTTACTTCTTACTGCTTATCATATCATATGACATCATCAGTTGGTAGATCAAATAGCTAAAACACGTCGTAGGCTGTACTTTTCGATGGTAAGGGACAGGGAAGTGACTAACAAGTTTGTTACCTCCTGTTTCACATTGACTACTTTACTTCTTACTGCTTATCATATCAAGTAATACTATCAGTTGGTAGATCAAATCGCTCAAACACGTCGTAGGCTGTACTTTTCGATGGGAAGGAACAGGGGAAGTGACTAACACGTTTTTACCTACTGTTTCACATTGACTACTTTACTTCTTACTGCTTATCATATCAAGTGATAGTATCAGTTGGTAGATCAAATCGCTTAAACACGTCGTAGGCTGTACTTTTCGATGGGAAGGAACAGGTGAAGTGACTAACACGTTTTTACCTACTGTTTCACATTAACTACTTTACTTCTTACTGCTTATCATATCAAGTAATACTATCAGTTGGTAGTTCAAATCGCTAAAACACGTCGTAGGCTGTACTTTTCGATGGGAAGGGACAGGGGAAGTGACTAACAAGTATGTTACCTACTATTTCACATTAACTACTTTATTTCTTACTGCTTATCATATAAAGTGATATTATCAGTTGGTAGATCAAATCGCTAAAACACGTCGTAGGCTGTACTTTTCGATGGAAAGGGACCGGGGAAGTGACTAACAAGTTTGTTACTGACTGTTTCACATAAACTACTTTACTTCTTACTGCTTATCATATCATATGACATTATCAGTTGGTAGATCAAATAGCTAAAACACGTCGTAGGCTGTACTTTTCGATGGTAAGGGACAGGGGAAGTGACTAACAAGTTTGTTACCTACTGTTTCACATCGACTACTTTACTTCTTACTGCTTATCATATCAAGTAATACTATCAGTTGGTAGATCAAATCGCTCAAACACGTCGTAGGCTGTAGTTTTCGATGGAAGGAACAGGGGAAGTGACTAACAAGTTTTTTACCTACTGTTTCACATTAACTACTTTACTTCTTACTGCTTATCATATCAATTGATAGTATCAGTTGGTAGATCAAATCGCTTAAACACGTCGTAGGCTGTACTTTTCGATGGGAAGGAACAGGGTGAAGTGACTAACACGTTTTTACCTACTGTTTCACATTAACTACTTTACTTCTTACTGCTTATCATATCAAGTGATAGTATCAGTTGGTAGATCAAATCGCTTAAACACGTCGTAAGCTGTACTTTTTCGATGGGAAGGGACAGGAGAAGTGACTAACAGGTTTGTAACACTGTTTCACATAAACTACTTTACTTCTTACTGCTTATCATATCATATGACATTATCAGTTGGTAGATCAAATAGCTAAAACACGTCGTAGGCTGTACTTTTCGGGATGGTAAGGGACAGGGGAAGTGACTAACAAGGTTGTTACCTACTGTTTCACATTGACTACTTTACTTCTTACTGCTTATCATATCAAGTAATACTATCAGTTGGTAGTTCAAATCGCTAAAACACGTCGTAGGCTGTACTTTTCGATGGGAAGGGACAGGGGAAGTGACTAACAAGTATGTTACCTACTATTTCACATTAACTACTTTATTTCTTACTGCTTATCATATAAAGTGATATTATCAGTTGGTAGATCAAATCGCTAAAACACGTCGTAGGCTGTACTTTTCGATGGGAAGGGACCGGGGAAGTGACTAACAAGTTTGTTACTGACTGTTTCACATTAATTACTTTACTTTACTGCTTATCATATCATATGACATTATCAGTTGGTAGATCAAATAGCTAAAACACGTCGTAGGCTGTACTTTTCGATGGTAAGGGACAGGGAAGTGACTAACAAGTTTGTTACCTACTGTTTCACATTGACTACTTTACTTCTTACTGCTTATCATATCAAGTAATACTATCAGTTGGTAGATCAAATCGCTCAAACACGTCGTAGGCTGTACTTTTCGATGGGAAGGAACAGGGGAAGTGACTAACACGTTTTTACCTACTGTTTCACATTGACTACTTTACTTCTTACTGCCAATCATATCAAGTGATAGTATCAGTTGGTAGATCAAATCGCTTAAACACGTCGTAGGCTGTACTTTCGATGGGAAGGAACAGGTGAAGTGACTAACACGTTTTTACCTACTGTTTCACATTAACTACTTTACTTCTTACTGCTTATCATATCAAGTGATAGTATCAGTTGGTAGATCAAATCGCTTAAACACGTCGTAAGCTGTACTTTTCGATGGGAAGGGACAGGAGAAGTGACTAACAGGTTTGTAACTTACTGTTTCACATAAACTACTTTACTTCTTACTGCTTATCATATCATATGACATTATCAGTTGGTAGATCAAATAGCTAAAACACGTCGTAGGCTGTACTTTTCGATGGTAAGGGACAGGGAAAGGACTAACAAGTTTGTTACCTACTGTTTCACATTGACTACTTTACTTCTTACTGCTTATCATATCAAGTAATACTATCAGTTGGTAGTTCAAATCGCTAAAACACGTCGTAGGCTGTACTTTTCTGATGGGAAGGGACAGGAAGTGACTAACAAGTATGTTACCTACTATTTCACATTAACTACTTTATTTCTTACTGCTTATCATATAAAGTGATATTATCAGTTGGTAGATCAAATCGCTAAAACACGTCGTAGGCTGTACTTTTCGATGGGAAGGGACCGGGGAAGTGACTAACAAGTTTGTTACTGACTGTTTCACATTAATTACTTTACTTACTGCTTATCATATCATACGACATTATCAGTTGGTAGATCAAATAGCTAAAACACGTCGTAGGCTGTACTTTCGATGGGAAGGAACAGGGAAGTGACTAACACGTTTTTACCTACTGTTTCACATTAACTACTTTACTTACTGCTTATCATATCAAGTGATAGTATCAGTTGGTAGATCAAATCGCTTAAACACGTCGTAAGCTGTACTTTTCGATGGAAGGGACAGGAGAAGTGACTAACAGGTTTGTAACTTACTGTTTCACATAAACTACTTTACTTCTTACTGCTTATCATATCATATGACATTACCAGTTGGTAGATCAAATAAGTAAAACACGTCGTGGGCTGTACTTTTCGATGGTAAGGGACAGGGGAAGTGACTAACAAGTTTGTTACCTACTGTTTCACATTGACTACTTTACTTCTTACTGCTTATCATATCAAGTAATACTATCAGTTGGTAGTTCAAATCGCTAAAACACGTCGTAGGCTGTACTTTTCGATGGGAAGGGACAGGGGAAGTGACTAACAAGTATGTTACCTACTATTTCACATTAACTACTTTATTTCTTACTGCTTATCATATAAAGTGATATTATCAGTTGGTAGATCAAATCGCTAAAACACGTCGTAGGCTGTACTTTTCGATGGAAAGGGACCGGGGAAGTGACTAACAAGTTTGTTACTGACTGTTTCACATAAACTACTTTACTTCTTACTGCTTATCATATCATATGACATTATCAGTTGGTAGATCAAATAGCTAAAACACGTCGTAGGCTGTACTTTTCGATGGTAAGGGACAGGAAGTGACTAACAAGTTTGTTACCTACTGTTTCACATCGACTACTTTACTTCTTACTGCTTATCATATCAAGTAATACTATCAGTTGGTAGATCAAATCGCTCAAACACGTCGTAGGCTGTAGTTTTCGATGGGAAGGAACAGGGGAAGTGACTAACACGTTTTTACCTACTGTTTCACATTAACTACTTTACTTCTTACTGCTTATCATATCAATTGATAGTATCAGTTGGTAGATCAAATCGCTTAAACACGTCGTAGGCTGTACTTTTCGATGGGAAGGAACAGGTGAAGTGACTAACACGTTTTTACCTACTGTTTCACATTAACTACTTTACTTCTTACTGCTTATCATATCAAGTGATAGTATCAGTTGGTAGATCAAATCGCTTAAACACGTCGTAAGCTGTACTTTTCGATGGGAAGGGACAGGAGAAGTGACTAACAGGTTTGTAACTTACTGTTTCACATAAACTACTTTACTTCTTACTGCTTATCATATCATATGACATTATCAGTTGGTAGATCAAATAGCTAAAACACGTCGTAGGCTGTACTTTTCGATGGTAAGGGACAGGGGAAGTGACTAACAAGTTTGTTACCTACTGTTTCACATTGACTACTTTACTTCTTACTGCTTATCATATCAAGTAATACTATCAGTTGGTAGTTCAAATCGCTAAAACACGTCGTAGGCTGTACTTTTCGATGGGAAGGGACAGGGGAAGTGACTAACAAGTATGTTACCTACTATTTCACATTAACTACTTTATTTCTTACTGCTTATCATATAAAGTGATATTATCAGTTGGTAGATCAAATCGCTAAAAACACGTCGTAGGCTGTACTTTTCGATGGGAAGGGACCGGGGAAGTGACTAACAAGTTTGTTACTGACTGTTTCACATTAATTACTTTACTTCTTACTGCTTATCATATCATATGACATTATCAGTTGGTAGATCAAATAGCTAAAACACGTCGTAGGCTGTACTTTTCGATGGTAAGGGACAGGGAAGTGACTAACAAGTTTGTTACCTACTGTTTCACATTGACTACTTTACTTACTGCTTATCATATCAAGTAATACTATCAGTTGGTAGATCAAATCGCTCAAACACGTCGTAGGCTGTACTTTTCGATGGGAAGGAACAGGGAAGTGACTAACACGTTTTTACCTACTGTTTCACATTGACTACTTTACTTCTTACTGCCAATCATATCAAGTGATAGTATCAGTTGGTAGATCAAATCGCTTAAACACGTCGTAGGCTGTACTTTTCGATGGGAAGGAACAGGTGAAGTGACTAACACGTTTTTACCTACTGTTTCACATTAACTACTTTACTTCTTACTGCTTATCATATCAAGTGATAGTATCAGTTGGTAGATCAAATCGCTTAAACACGTCGTAAGCTGTACTTTTCGATGGGAAGGGACAGGAGAAGTGACTAACAGGTTTTGTAACTTACTGTTTCACATAAACTACTTTACTTCTTACTGCTTATCATAGCATATGACATTATCAGTTGGTAGATCAAATAGCTAAAACACGTCGTAGGCTGTACTTTTCGATGGTAAGGGACAGGGGAAGTGACTAACAAGTTTGTTACCTACTGTTTCACATTGACTACTTTACTTCTTACTGCTTATCATATCAAGTAATACTATCAGTTGGTAGTTCAAATCGCTAAAACACGTCGTAGGCTGTACTTTTCGATGGGAAGGGACAGGGGAAGTGACTAACAAGTATGTTACCTACTATTTCACATTAACTACTTTATTTCTTACTGCTTATCATATAAAGTGATATTATCAGTTGGTAGATCAAATCGCTAAAACACGTCGTAGGCTGTACTTTTCGATGGGAAGGGACCGGGGAAGTGACTAACAAGTTTGTTACTGACTGTTTCACATTAATTACTTTACTTCTTACTGCTTATCATATCATATGACATTATCAGTTGGTAGGATCAAATAGCTAAAACACGTCGTAGGCTGTACTTTTCGATGGTAAGGGACAGGGAAGTGACTAACAAGTTTGTTACCTACTGTTTCACATTGACTACTTTACTTCTTACTGCTTATCATATCAAGTAATACTATCAGTTGGTAGATCAAATCGCTCAAACACGCCATAGGCTGTACTTTTCGATGGGAAGGAACAGGGGAAGTGAGTAACACGTTTTTACCTACTGTTTCACATTGACTACTTTACTTCTTACTGCTTATCATATCAAGTAATACTATCAGTTGGTAGTTCAAATCGCTAAAACACGTCGTAGGCTGTACTTTTCGATGGGAAGGACAGGGGAAGTGACTAACAAGTATGTTACCTACTATTTCACATAAACTATTTTACTTCTTACTACTTATCATATCAAGTGATAGTATCAGTTGGTAGATCAAATCGCTTAAACACGTCGTAAGCTGTACTTTTCGATGGGAAGGGACAGGAGAAGTGACTAACAGGTTTGTTACTTACTGTTTCACATAAACTACTTTACTTCTTACTGCTTATCATATCATATGACATTATCAGTTGGTAGATCAAATAGCTAAAACACGTCGTAGGCTGTACTTTTCGATGGTAAGGGACAGGGGAAGTGACTAACAAGTTTGTTACCTACTGTTTCACATTGACTACTTTACTTCTTACTGCTTATCATATCAAGTAATACTATCAGTTGGTAGTTCAAATCGCTAAAACACGTCGTAGGCTGTACTTTTCGATGGGAAGGGACAGGGGAGGTGACTAACAAGTATGTTACCTACTGTTTCACATTAACTACTTTACTTTTTACTGCTTATCATATCAAGTAATACTATCAGTTGGTAGATCAAACCGCTAAAACACGTCGTAGGCTGTACTTTTCGATGGGAAGGGACAGGGGAAGTGACTAACAAGTTTGTTACTGACTGTTTCACATTAATTACTTCACTTCTTACTGCTTATCATATCATATGATATTATCAGTTGGTAGATCAAACAGCTAAAACACGTCGTAGGCTGCACTTTTCAATGGGAAGGGACAGGGGAAATGACTAACAAGTTTGTTACCTACTCTTTCACATTAACTACTTTACTTCTTACTGCTTATCATATCAAGTGATACTATCAGTTGGTAGATCAAATCGCTAAAACACGTTGTAGGCTGTGCTTTTGATGGGAAGTAACAGGGAAAGTGTTTACCAAGTTTGTTACCTTCTGTTTCACATTAACTATTTTACTTTTTACTGCGTATCATATCAAGTGATATTATCAGTTGGTAGATCATTTCGCTAAAACACGTTGCAGGGTGTACTTTTTCGTAGGGAAAGGACAGGGAAGTGATTGACAAGTTTGTTACCTACTGTTTCACATTAACTACTTTACTTCTTACTGCTTATCATATAAAGTGATATAATCAGTTGGTAGATCAAATCGCTAAAACACGTCGTATGGTGTACTTTTCGATGGGAAGGGACAGGGGAAGTGATTTACAAGTTTGTTACTTACTGTTTCACATTAACTACTTTACTTCTTACTGCTTATCATATCATGTGATATTATCAGTTGGTAGATCAAATCGCTAAAACACGTTGCAGGCTGTACTTTTCGATGGTAAGGGACAGGGGAAGTGACTAACAAGTTTGTTACCTACTGTTTCACATTGACTACTTTACTTCTTACTGCTTATCATATCAAGTAATACTATCAGTTGGTAGATCAAATAGCTAAAACACGTCGTAGGCTGTACTTTTCGATGGTAAGGGACAGGGGAAGTGACTAACAAGTTTGTTACCTACTGTTTCACATTGACTACTTTACTTCTTACTGCTTATCATATCAAGTAATACTATCAGTTGGTAGATCAAATCGCTCAAACACGTCGTAGGCTGTACTTTTCGATGGGAAGGAACAGGGGAAGTGACTAACACGTTTTTACCTACTGTTTCACATTGATTACTTTACTTCTTACTGCTTATCATATCAAGTAATACTATCAGTTGGTAGTTCAAATCGCTAAAACACGTCGTAGGCTGTACTTTTCGATGGGAAGGGACAGGGGAAGTGACTAACAATTATGTTACCTACTATTTCACATCAACTATTTTACTTCTTACTGCTTATCATATCAAGTGATAGTATCAGTTGGTAGATCAAATCGCTTAAACACGTCGTAAGCTGTACTTTTCGATGGGAAGGGACAGGAGAAGTGACTAACAGGTTTGTTACTTACTGTTTCACATAAACTACTTTACTTCTTACTGCTTATCATATCATATGACATTATCAGTTGGTAGTTCAAATCGCTAAAACACGTCGTAGGCTGTACTTTTCGATGGGAAGGGACAGGGGAAGTGACTAACAAGTATGTTACCTACTATTTCACATTAACTACTTTATTTCTTACTGCTTATCATATAAAGTGATATTATCAGTTGGTAGATCAAATCGCTAAAACACGTCGTAGGCTGTACTTTTCGATGGGAAGGGACTGGGAAGTGACTAACAAGTTTGTTACTGACTGTTTCACATTAATTACTTTACTTCTTACTGCTTATCATATCATATGACATCATCAGTTGGTAGATCAAATAGCTAAAACACGTCGTAGGCTGTACTTTTCGATGGTAAGGGACAGGGGAAGTGACTAACAAGTTTGTTACCTACTGTTTCACATTGACTACTTTACTTCTTACTGCTTATCATATCAAGTAATACTATCAGTTGGTAGATCAAATCGCTCAAACACGTCGTAGGCTGTACTTTTCGATGGGAAGGAACAGGGGAAGTGACTAACACGTTTTTACCTACTGTTTCACATTGACTACTTTACTTCTTACTGCTTATCATATCAAGTGATAGTATCAGTTGGTAGATCAAATCGCTTAAACACGTCGTAGGCTGTACTTTTCGATGGGAAGGAACAGGTGAAGTGACTAACACGTTTTTACCTACTGTTTCACATTAACTACTTTACTTCTTACTGCTTATCATATCAAGTGATAGTATCAGTTGGTAGATCAAATCGCTTAAACACGTCGTAAGCTGTACTTTTCGATGGGAAGGGAAAGGAGAAGTGACTAACAGGTTTGTAACTTACTGTTTCACATAAACTACTTTACTTCTTACTGCTTATCATATCATATGACATTATCAGTTGGTAGATCAAATAGCTAAAACACGTCGTAGGCTGTACTTTTCGATGGTAAGGGACAGGGGAAGTGACTAACAAGTTTGTTACCTACTGTTTCACATTGACTACTTTACTTCTTACTGCTTATCATATCAAGTAATACTATCAGTTGGTAGTTCAAATCGCTAAAACACGTCGTAGGCTGTACTTTTCGATGGGAAGGGACAGGGGAAGTGACTAACAAGTATGTTACCTACTTTTTCACATTAACTACTTTATTTCTTACTGCTTATCATATAAAGTGATATTATCAGTTGGTAGATCAAATCGCTAAAACACGTCGTAGGCTGTACTTTTCGATGGGAAGGGACCGGGGAAGTGACTAACAAGTTTGTTACTGACTGTTTCACATTAATTACTTTACTTCTTACTGCTTATCATATCATATGATATTATCAGTTGGTAGATCAAACAGCTAAAACACGTCGTAGGCTGTACTTTTCGATGGTAAGGGACAGGGGAAGTGACTAACAAGTTTGTTACCTACTGTTTCACATTGACTACTTTACTTCTTACTGCTTATCATATCAAGTAATACTATCAGTTGGTAGTTCAAATCGCTAAAACACGTCGTAGGCTGTACTTTTCGATGGGAAGGGACAGGGGAGGTGACTAACAAGTATGTTACCTACTGTTTCACATTAACTACTTTACTTTTTACTGCTTATCATATCAAGTAATACTATCAGTTGGTAGATCAAACCGCTAAAACACGTCGTAGGCTGTACTTTTCGATGGGAAGGGACAGGGGAAGTGACTAACAAGTTTGTTACTGACTGTTTCACATTAATTACTTTACTTCTTACTGCTTATCATATCATATGATATTATCAGTTGGTAGATCAAACAGCTAAAACACGTCGTAGGCTGCACTTTTCAATGGGAAGGGACAGGGAAAGTGTTTACCAAGTTTGTTACCTACTGTTTCACATTAACTGCTTTACTTCTTACTGCCTATCATATCAAGTGATATTATCAGTTGGTAGATCAAATCGCTAAAACACGTTGTAGGCTGTACTTTTTCGTAGGGAAAGGACAGGGGAAGTGATTGACAAGTTTGTTACCTACTGTTTCACATCAACTACTTTACTTCTTACTGCTTATCATATAAAGTGATATAATCAGTTGGTAGATCAAATCGCTAAAACACGTCGTATGGTGTACTTTTCGATGGGAAGGGACAGGGGAAGTGATTTACAAGTTTGTTACTTACTGTTTCACATTAACTACTTTACTTCTTACTGCTTATCATATCATGTGATATTATCAGTTGGTAGATCAAATCGCTAAAACACGTTGCAGGCTGTACTTTTCGATGGTAAGGGACAGGGGAAGTGACTAACAAGTTTGTTACCTACTGTTTCACATTGACTACTTTACTTCTTACTGCTTATCATATCAAGTAATACTATCAGTTGGTAGATCAAATTGCTAAAACACGTCGTAGGCTGTACTTTTCGATGGTAAGGGACAGGGGAAGTGACTAACAAGTTTGTTACCTACTGTTTCACATTGACTACTTTACTTCTTACTGCTTATCATATCAAGTAATACTATCAGTTGGTAGATCAAATCGCTCAAACACGTCGTAGGCTGTACTTTTCGATGGGAAGGAACAGGGGAAGTGACTAACACGTTTTTACCTACTGTTTCACATTGACTACTTTACTTCTTACTGCTTATCATATCAAGTAATACTATCAGTTGGTAGTTCAAATCGCTAAAACACGTCGTAGGCTGTACTTTTCGATGGGAAGGGACAGGGGAAGTGACTAACAAGTATGTTACCTACTATTTCACATTACCTATTTTACTTCTTACTGCTTATCATATCAAGTGATAGTATCAGTTGGTAGATCAAATCGCTTAAACACGTCGTAAGCTGTACTTTTCGATGGGAAGGGACAGGAGAAGTGACTAACAGGTTTGTTACTTACTGTTTCACATAAACTACTTTACTTCTTACTGCTTATCATATCATATGACATTATCAGTTGGTAGTTCAAATCGCTAAAACACGTCGTAGGCTGTACTTTTCGATGGGAAGGGACAGGGGAAGTGACTAACAAGTATGTTACCTACTATTTCACATTAACTACTTTATTTCTTACTGCTTATCATATAAAGTGATATTATCAGTTGGTAGATCAAATCGCTAAAACACGTCGTAGGCTGTACTTTTCGATGGGAAGGGACCGGGGAAGTGACTAACAAGTTTGTTACTGACTGTTTCACATTAATTACTTTACTTCTTACTGCTTATCATATCATATGACATTATCAGTTGGTAGATCAAATAGCTAAAACACGTCGTAGGCTGTACTTTTCGATGGTAAGGGACAGGGGAAGTGACTAACAAGTTTGTTACCTACTGTTTCACATTGACTACTTTACTTCTTACTGCTTATCATATCAAGTAATACTATCATTTGGTAGATCAAATCGCTCAAACACGTCGTAGGTTGTACTTTTCGATGAGAAGGGACATGGGAAGGGCCTAACACGTTTTTACCTACTGTTTCACATTGACTACTTTACTTCTTACTGCTTATCATATCAAGTGATAGTATCAGTTGGTAGATCAAATCGCTTAAACACGTCGTAGGCTGTACTTTTCGATGGGAAGGAACAGGTGAAGTGACTAACACGTTTTTACCTACTGTTTCACATTAACTACTTTACTTCTTACTGCTTATCATATCAAGTGATAGTATCAGTTGGTAGATCAAATCGCTTAAACACGTCGTAAGCTGTACTTTTCGATGGGAAGGGACAGGAGAAGTGACTAACAGGTTTGTAACTTACTGTTTCACATAAACTACTTTACTTCTTACTGCTTATCATAGCATATGACATTATCAGTTGGTAGATCAAATAGCTAAAACACGTCGTAGGCTGTACTTTTCGATGGTAAGGACAGGGAAGTGACTAACAAGTTTGTTACCTACTGTTTCACATTGACTACTTTACTTCTTACTGCTTATCATATCAAGTAATACTATCAGTTGGTAGTTCAAATCGCTAAAACACGTCGTAGGCTGTACTTTTCGATGGGAAGGGACAGGGGAAGTGACTAACAAGTATGTTACCTACTATTTCACATTAACTACTTTATTTCTTACTGCTTATCATATAAAGTGATATTATCAGTTGGTAGATCAAATCGCTAAAACACGTCGTAGGCTGTACTTTTCGATGGGAAGGGACCGGGGAAGTGACTAACAAGTTTGTTACTGACTGTTTCACATTAATTACTTTACTTCTTACTGCTTATCATATCATATGACATTATCAGTTGGTAGATCAAATAGCTAAAACACGTCGTAGGCTGTACTTTTCGATGGTAAGGGACAGGGGAAGTGACTAACAAGTTTGTTACCTACTGTTTCACATTGACTACTTTACTTCTTACTGCTTATCATATCAAGTAATACTATCAGTTGGTAGATCAAATCGCTCAAACACGTCGTAGGCTGTACTTTTCGATGGGAAGGAACAGGGGAAGTGACTAACACGTTTTTACCTACTGTTTCACATTGACTACTTTACTTCTTACTGCTTATCATATCAAGTAATACTATCAGTTGGTAGTTCAAATCGCTAAAACACGTCGTAGGCTGTACTTTTCGATGGGAAGGGACAGGGGAAGTGACTAACAAGTATGTTACCTACTATTTCACATTACCTATTTTACTTCTTACTGCTTATCATATCAAGTGATAGTATCAGTTGGTAGATCAAATCGCTTAAACACGTCGTAAGCTGTACTTTTCGATGGGAAGGGACAGGAGAAGTGACTAACAGGTTTGTTACTTACTGTTTCACATAAACTACTTTACTTCTTACTGCTTATCATATCATATGACATTATCAGTTGGTAGATCAAATAGCTAAAACACGTCGTAGGCTGTACTTTTCGATGGTAAGGACAGGGAAGTGACTAACAAGTTTGTTACCTACTGTTTCACATTGACTACTTTACTTCTTACTGCTTATCATATCAAGTAATACTATCAGTTGGTAGTTCAAATCGCTAAAACACGTCGTAGGCTGTACTTTTCGATGGGAAGGGACAGGGAGGTGACTAACAAGTATGTTACCTACTGTTTCACATTAACTACTTTACTTCTTACTGCTTATCATATAAAGTGATATTATCAGTTGGTAGATCAAATCGCTAAAACACGTCGTAGGCTGTACTTTTCGATGGGAAGGGACAGGGGAAGTGACTAACAAGTTTGTTACTGACTGTTTCACATTAATTACTTTACTTCTTACTGCTTATCATATCATATGATATTATCAGTTGGTAGATCAAACAGCTAAAACACGTCGTAGGCTGCACTTTTCAATGGGAAGGGACAGGGGAAATGACTAACAAGTTTGTTACCTACTCTTTCACATTAACTACTTTACTTCTTACTGCTTATCATATCAAGTGATACTATCAGTTGGTAGATCAAATCGCTAAAACACGTTGTAGGCTGTGCTTTTTGATGGGAAGTAACAGGGAAAGTGTTTACCAAGTTTGTTACCTACTGTTTCACATTAACTGCTTTACTTCTTACTGCCTATCATATCAAGTGATATTATCAGTTGGTAGATCAAATCGCTAAAACACGTTGTAGGCTGTACTTTTTCGTAGGGAAAGGACAGGGGAAGTGATTGACAAGTTTGTTACCTACTGTTTCACATTAACTACTTTACTTCTTACTGCTTATCATATAAAGTGATATAATCAGTTGGTAGATCAAATCGCTAAAACACGTCGTATGGTGTACTTTTCGATGGGAAGGGACAGGGGAAGTGATTTACAAGTTTGTTACTTACTGTTTCACATTAACTACTTTACTTCTTACTGCTTATCATATCATGTAATATTATCAGTTGGTAGATCAAATCGCTAAAACACGTTGTAGGCTGTACTTTTTCGTAGGGAAGGGAGAGGGGAAGTGACTAACAAGTTTGTTACTTTGTGATGACATCATCAAAGTGCATGGGGTTACATGGGGCTTCCGACAACGTTATCAGGGCGTCGTGCCCAGGTTTGCCAAGTGCATAGGGCATCTGATGACGTCATCAGGACGTCGTGCCAAGTACATAAGGCATCTGATGACGTCATCAGGACGTCGTCCCCAGGTCGTGCCAAGTGGATACGGCATCTGATGACGCCATCAGGACGTCGTGCAAAGTACATAGGGCATCTGATGACGTCAGCAGGACGTCGTGCCAAGTACACAGGGCATCTGATGACGTCATAAGGATGTCGTGTAAAGTATACAGGGCATCTGATGACGTCATCAGGATGTCGTGTAAGGTACAGAGAGCATCTTTTGACGTCATCAGGACGTCGTAAAGTGAGTCGCGCGTCACTTGTAGCGTGCGAAACAAGTCTATGACTTACTGATTATCATATCAATCCTTCTTATTGAAGGAGTATTGGAGATTTTCCAGAGATATTACTTCGTAATATCAAGAAAAAGTGAACAATTCTATCAAAAAGGGGTCTTCCAAGCGAAAGAGGTTTGGTTGGCGTCGAAAACGTTCCAACAAAAAGGGAATAATAGGCAAGTAGGATGATAAGAGTCAACAAAAAGTGAACAATACTCTCTGAGACTGATTTTCCTGGCCTATACTTCTTAACAGCGAAAACAAACCGTTGTGGTATTTTACGATGAAGAGTTTAGTGTCTTTCGGAAAAATGGCTTCTATTCGTTTCACGAGATTTTACGGGAATCCTCTTGCTCAGTGCTGTAATTCTATTCTATAGTTTCGCTTTTCCTTACAGCTAGACCTAACCGTCTGTCTTGGTCTTCACGACATCATCTTCTATTCTGATGGTAAGTATTAGGTTTACATGCACATACATTTTAACGGTTCTCGCGTAGTCAGGACCATTTTCGGAACCACAAAGTGCTTCCGTGTAGAACACCGCAACGGTTTGTTTTCGCTGTTAAGAAGTATCGGCCAAGAAAATCAGTCTCAGAGAGTATTGTTCACTTTTTGTTGACTCTTATCATCCTACTTGCCTATTGTTCCCTTTTTGTTGGAACGTTTTCGACGCCAACCAAACCTCTTTCGCTTGGAAGACCCCTTTTTGATAGATGTAACATAGTGTTTCTATTGGATTGGAATTCGCAAGCACCTACTCAAAAGGGATAGCTTGGAGTTACCCACTGATAATTGTCATGACAGAGAGCAACTGGAAACGTTGCGGGCGACCCCGTTTTCCGCATGCGCCTGCTAGACTACGCCCCGAGTCTGCACTATCCATCCTGCAGCATCGGTCATCACGTGGCGTGAGTAGCCTCTAGTCCGACACAACTGACCCAGACGACTTACGCGGAGCCCCTAGCTTAAGCCTACCACACGGATGAATACATAGTATTTCACTTTCTCATATGGAATAGGCCCTACAGCTTCTGACTGCAACCTACGATAGTTTGACGCTTCACTGGCACACAGAAGAACTGTTTCACCATGGTGTACCAAATCACATTTCCCGCTATTTACGCGGTTATGGCACAATGATCAACAATTATAAAACTTGTGTACCACAACATATTCGTACAAGAAAACACTCTCTTGATGGAACTTCTTTACGAGACCTTAAAATAAACATTATACGCCGTCGACCCCCAATACTTTCGTGGAATGCAGACCTTGCCAAATTAGCTACGAGGCGTGTGTGAAACCAAAACGACTCCCGTTCGTAACGAGAGATGCTAGCGAACGTGTGCCATGCACCCGCAGAGGCCAGGTCAATTGAAATGGGGGTATCTAAGAATCTCGTAATAGTATTATTCAGGTCGGCTCACACACATCGGTCGCAAATGAAGGAATTTACGAGCCTTGGACAACTCGTCCACCATGTTTCCGTAGCACAATTTTTGAGGGGCCATAATGTCGTTCTTAGGGGGTCTTGTACGATTCCAAAGACATCTTTGGAATCAGTGTGAGACCGTTCTAAAGATAGGAAGAAAAACAGAAAAACGATTGTAGGGTTGGACTGTGCCTCTAAATATCACCCCGCCTCTTAAGTATCACAAGAAGTGTTCGTGATGAAAATGAAATCTTTTGTGGACCCGTCCTTTGCAATTCTCCACTCACGTATTCTCCGTTTATTCTTTAGGGCCCAAACTAATCCTGCTTTGCTTGGAACATTCTTCTATTTTCGATTGACCCAATTTTCCACCGGTGACAACCACCTTGAACATGTTCATCCAACTGGACAACTAGTCCATGTTATAGAATAATGTCACTGAAATACGGCGTTTTAAAGCGTTTCTCGCCGTTTCTTCGTAATTTTGGAAACACCTGGAGGCCAGCGCATTGTTTTATGTGACAGATCCGGGGACAAAAATAATCGTGAACACTGCCTTCAACGAAAGCGGTCGTGCGGAAGTCACGACACCATTGCTTCCGTGTTTCCTGGGCTGCAGCTGCAAGCGGCTCAACCCTCCATAGAGAGAAATTATATAATCTACTTCTGATCGCGTACCCATCCTAGTATGCTAGCTTCCAGAGGTTTCTAACAATACTGCTTACAGGTACGAAGATAAGGAACAGACCGTAACTCTCAAAGCAGACTACGTAATTAGCGCTTTTGGGTCGACGCTCATTGATCCAGATGGTGAGTTTGAAGTTCGTAAAGTCACTTGTTGGAAATAATATGAATAAGAGAGATGTGTCAATGTCAAACACTTTGGGCAACAGCTTCAGCTATGTACCATTTTCCGATTCGTGATTGAGCCCTGGGTAATAGTTGCGGAGTTACTGAGAGAACTTGAAACTTACCTAACTGTATCGACTTCTAGAGTTCAATTTGCTCCTACCCTTTTCTCTAAATGTGCGGCGAATTGAATGCAAGCTGCTTCCCATAACTCTGATCCCTCTTGTGATTCTTATCGCTTCCTCGTGATGTCGGAGACGTGATGATCCAACCCTATGACTACAGCATTCGGACGAACGGAAAAGAGCAGAGAAAGTGATGAAATGAAAGCTGGCGCTAAAGTTCGGTGGGCGCTGTGCATGACGAGGCGGGGCTGGGAAAGTGCGCTGCCGACCAATAGGCACTGAGCCAGCAGGTGAAGATGGGAACTTGAATAGCAATAAACAGACGATTACGAAATGTAGTGAACCGAATTCCTCATACAAAAGCCCAATCCACGCCCCGCTGCCAAGCCGGCGTTGTCAGCGGGATCGTGGAGCCCAAAATCCGATGTTTTGTTGCCCGCGGTAGTGGCCTCCGGGAGCGCCGTAGTGATCGTAGTGTGCAAGAAGCTGCTTCATGCCCGGGCGTCAACCCCATTTGAGTTTTTTTTTTCAAAATTATACACACGCACCGGTGCGCGAAGCGGCTGGCACACCTACACGCGACGACGCGGCCGGCACGCCAACACGCAACCCGGTCAGTGTGCCGAACACCAGCTGGAGCCGCCAGCGGTTGAGTGGGGCCTCTAGAGGCTACGAGGGATCAAGTACCTCATATTTGGGTAATTAAACCGACGGCACTGTAGTCATCTGAATCCTGGCTCAGAAGCGCGTCGTATGCTTCTCTAAGAAATAGGCGTCTTGGGCGTCGGACCTTTTTTGGGGGCACGCTTCGTTCGTGATTGGCACCATCCCGTCCTTATTCCCGCGACAGGCACGCTCTCGTGTCAGAAGGGCGAGCACATGCCTATCGCGTGTCTCTGGGAAAGTAGGCGGATCGGAGTTGGCGTCGAGCTCATTTTTGTCTGACTCTATGGGATGTGAGCGATGCGATGTCAGGTGTGCATTAAAGGCAGCGTTCATGATGATCTTCCTCGTTGACTTTCCACAGTGAAATGATAGGCGAGAAGGATCCTAGGCTCCCAGCGTCTAAAGAACGGTAGAAAACGAGCCTGGAGCTGCAAAATGACGGCTGCAAACAAGCATTTTGGTGCCCAAGACACGCCCGTGCCCCAGATCCGCCCCTCGAAAGGAACAAATGAAGACTCAGATCATAGGAATGATCAAGTGAACGAAGTGCTGATAAGTGAGCTGTTTGCTTCATTGCACTGATAGGTATCATCCTTCTAGCGGTCAATTCCTCCACGCTCAAAAATCAACGTAAACAAGAGAGGGCTTATTTTTGCTCAAAACGCGTCTTTCGCGTCCTTTTTAAGCATGCCTTGCTATGTAAGGCACCAGACCTTCCGTAAACCGTGGAGATATCGGAAGTGAAATTTATCGTGAACACTGCCTTTAAGCCAAGTAGCAAAGGTGTGAGAAGGGGTATCGTCCTCTACAGCTAGCTTTTAAAGACCGCTCTTCCACTCTGCTCAGCCGCAGTTCTTTCGTCCCTGTGACACATGTGTTCAGGCGAAAATGAGCTCGACGCCCACTTCTATTCGCCCACCTTTCCCAAATAATCCAATAAGCACGTGCTCGCCATCCTGATAAGAGAGTTTGCCTCTCGCGGGGAGGAGGCTCGTCGCCCGGGCTTTTCAGATTCAGCGGCTTGTCTTTAAGGCAGTGTTCACGATAATCTTCAATTTTAAGATTAATCCCAAAATCGATTAATTGAGCCCCGGGTAAAACTAAAATGACGGAGAAACTGAGAAAAACGAACAAGAAGGGCACCAAATCCTTCACTCTCACCCCGCCACTTTACTCTCACAGGAACTGTTCGTTGTGACGATGAAATATTTTGTGAACCCGTACTTTGCCATTTTCTGATTTCTGTTACTCCGCCCCCTCCTTTGGACCCTAACTTATACATTTTTGCATAAAATATTTTTCCGTTTCCGAGTGACCCCATTTTTCGCCGGTCACAACCACCGGGAACATGTTCATCCAATCGGACAACTAGTCCAGGCCAGAGAATAATGTCACATAAATACGACGTTTTGATGCGTTTTTCGCCATTTCTTCGATGTTTTGGTAACACTTAAAGGCCAACGCTTTGTTTTATGTGAAAAACTCGGAAACGCAAATCATCGTGAACACTGCCTTTAAGAGAGGGTATTGAGCTGCTGCTCGACATTTTTTACTGCATCCGCGATAGCCTCTACCGCGTGCGACTCCAAATTTTGGACTCAAAAGCAACTATTCCGCTGACGACGCCGGCCTTCCGGCTGGGCGTTGAGCGGCTTTTTGTCCGAGTAGCTTATCCCATAAACTCAAACTCTTTTGTGGTAGAGTCTGAAATTGAGGATCTCTCTAATTATGATCGAGCTCTCCATACAAAAGTCTACTTTTAATAGTAGTGTCCAGACGCTAAATACCTCACACTGCTTTTATATAGTGGGGGCCCACTTCTGAATCCCAGTTCGTTGATCAGCTGCAGAGCGCTCCGTCTCCTAAATGCTAAATAATAAATTCCAAGGACAGTTTTCAGCATTCTAGTCGAAGTGATAATTACAAATATTGTACTCTTTATTATAGTGCTGTCTGCAATGTCACCGCTGAAAACAAATCAATGGGGACTGCCTGAAGTCGACAAAACTACACAAACCACTAGTGTTCCTTGGGTTTTTGCTGGAGGTGACGTCAGTGGAGTTGCTACGGCCATTGTTGAAGCTGTGAATGACGGGAAGGTACCCACAAGATGTATATAGTCTAGTCTCCCGAACGAGATGTACATAGTCTCCCTCCCTCTCTGCTTACATGGATTTGGAGTGGCGTGAGTGTGACGATCTCGCTCGCGTACGCCTCTGTTAAGCTTTTTTATGCACCTCGGGTGGCAGTTGTCTTCTAGGTAGGAGCGCTTCTGACCACATTGTGAATTAAATACTATCAATCCGGTGTGTGCGAGCGAGGTTTAGCAATGCGCTGTCTCAATAATATCACACCCATAAACTTCTGTTTCATCAAAGTGGCCATTCTCAGAGGCTTTGAATCAAGTTAAATGTCACTTTAAAATAAGTTACTTGAAGTCTTCTAGTAACTTGCATTTATGTCACAAGTAACTTACTTAATGTTGCAAGTAACATACTTCGTAAAGGCGCAAGTAACTTACTTTTATGTCACAAATAACTTACTTTTAGCAGGCAAGTAACTTACTTTTAGCATACAAGTAACTTACTTTTAGCATACAAGTAACTTACTTCTAGCATACAAGTATCTTACTTCTAGCATACAAGTAAGTTACCTTTAAGATGCAAAAATGTTACCTCAAGGCAACATTTTACTTACTCTTGAGCTACATGTAGCTTTACCGTTTTCAACTCATCTGTTGCCAACCATTGTCCCTACGTAACGGGTTACTTACATACAGGTTCCCAAAAGCTTCCAAGCGAACATGTTACTCAGCCGGTAACAGCTTTCACACCGTGACAATAAAAACCTTGGTGGGAGTGAAATTTATGTATACAAAATTGTAAATACACGGAAAATCATAAAAACGGAATAAAAATTATATACAACATGTATACAATACCATATTATACACAACATATTATTCAACATTATGTGCATACATACGGTATTATATACAACACACGACACATATTCGGTTTTCTATACAACAGGTATACAATAAAAGGTATACAGGTAAATATCTAGTAGAAAGGAAAAAGCACGCCTTTGTGCTTTTCTACGGCATCATCGCTAGGAGAGTTGAATGTGGCTCCGTCAGGACTCCTTAAAACAACAATAACAGTAACAGAGTCGCTTCGTTAAAAAATAAGATCCCTTGCAAAGGAACGACCAGACCTGGCTGCCAGAACTGCCCGTCAAACCAGGTTTTTTTATCGTCTACCTACCGGGCAGTCATAAAAACCCTATCCCAGCTGTCCGAGTAATAGTAAAAGAAAAAGTTATGAGCGTATAAGTTGCGAGCTCTGTAGGTAAAGTCATATTTATCTGCGGTTAATTGCCTTGGTCGTTCAAATTATCAACAGCGTGTTCCATATTCGGGTTCAGTGCCCATTTTTTTCAAATAGCTTTTTTTAAAATAATTACTCGGGCAGCTTAATTAGGGTTTTCATAAGTGCCCGGAAGGTGGTCGATCAGAAAACATGGCCACATGTGTAGTTCTGGCAGCCAGGTCGGGTGGTGGTCTTTACGATGAAATCATTATAGGATGCCTCCTCATTAACGATGGTTCGCACTTAGCCATAGTTTGCCAATGGGGAGCATGGACCCCCTCAATTGATTATCTCTCGCAGGCGTCGCATTGCGACCGTCGCGGCGCGACAAAAGGACGCGCCTGCACGCGAGGCGCGAGACCGTGTATAATTACTGTATCCTATAATGATTTCATCCTAACCCCCCCCCCCGCTAGATATCCCTTTATCAGGACTCCTGGATAGCCGCGTAAATATCTGGGGCACAGAGTCATCGTATAAACGCCATACAACGGGGCGGAGCATCGGAAATACAGCGTTAGGTGGCGTTCAGAGTTTTCGCGGGGCGACGCGGTGGTACATGTCAACGCGAGGCGAAAAATCGCATCGCTTAGGAACTCAGGTGTAAACGCTGAGCGAGTACGCGCAATTGCGTACGTACGCGACTTCGCGTAAACAAGAGACATAAATTTTTAACTATGATCAGCAGCAGTTCTTTCGTGTTTGCCTAAGTGCAAGTGGTCCTAACTATGCTCATTTTATTGTTTTCATTGAAAGATTTAGATACGTAAAGAAAAAAAACCATCAAGAAAACCGGCAAAGAGCTTGTCTTTGCGCGACGACCATCACATCGCATTGCAACGCGATCAACGCGAAGCAATTTGCGTGTCAAATCCGATGTATCGCGCCACTTCACTGTGAACACCTAGCGACGACGCGACGTCGCTTGATCGATACGTAGGCTAATTATAACGTCGCGTCTGAACGCCGCCTAAGTGGTCGCTTGAAATGGGCAGAGATTTGGGAACACAGCGCCAGTAACCACTAAAAGCGGGCGAAACTTTGAAAACGCCGCATGGATCGTTTATCGATCTTCAAATATATAATCAATGCAGTATCACGCCCGCTCACAAGAACCGCAGAGCGGCGTGGGTGTTCACGCTGCAAGTCATAATCCCCCTTATCCTTTACGATTGTTTGAAAAAAACGCAAGAACTGAACGAAAACAACCTGAACTTACTTTAAAACTTTTCTTGAGTTGATAAGCTCATCACTGAGACGGGCATTAGAAGTCTTCAGACTATCTTTTTTTTCATACGTACGACCTAAACAAGATTCCACGTCAGGAAGCAGATATCCGAGGAAAAAATACAAAGCTATATCTGCAACCCACATCTAAGTTGTGAACCAAGATGGGACATCTCGGACTCAATGAGGGAAAGCCGGACCGTCATTTCTTTAAGGAACAAAATCTGAAAAGATGTATTTCCACTAGGCACAGAAATCAAGATCCACGAGGCAGTTTTCGGGGTAATCAGGAAAATTATTTTGGATTTGGCTCAAGACTTATTTCTGGGGGTTACCCGGGGTCTTGAACACGAAATTGAGGTTTAATTGTCGATTTTCGGAAATGAAGAGAAGTTTGGTTTAAAGACTCTCCGTTGGGAAAATTTTCGGGACAGAATGACTTTTTATGACTTCCAAAAGCAATGACAGATTTGCCTCGGGACCTTTTATTTGAAGTTTATTTGGAGTCCTGAACTCGGATCTGAGGTGCGTTCATCGATATTCAATGGATTATGGTAATTTACGGTGGGTATACGGTAATTTGCTAAATGTTTCAGATTCGGCTCAGAACTCCTGTGTGTGGGTTTTCTGGACAGAGTACTGCACGAGGTGTGGAGGAGGCCAACTTTACTCGGACCCCCCCACCCCGATGAGGGATTTGGTCAATTTCCGACCACTTCGTCAGAGCCCCCAGGAGCGTGACTTGGTTATTTGGATAATCTGATGATGAGGCTAACCGCTCTGGATACACGCAGAAAATCTCTGGGTCTTTTATTGAACCTTACACTTTTTATACTGCCATTAATCGGGAGTGCACAAGCCCCCCTTTCCACCCGCACCCGCTGCTACAGTACTGCACCACGGCGGCGCGATCTGTCGTGGCCCTCTCTCATCCAATCCCTCCCACCCCATATGGCGGGCATCGAATTTGTATGACCACCGTGCGATCGTCCGCATAACTCGCGATCGTGTTCGGGCCCGTGAGTTTTTTTCCGAAGTTTTCATCGTTTTTAATTGTTTAGGAATTAATTTAAATGCCATCGTATTGGCTAATGATTAGGGTGTACTCGAAGCTCTAAACAATCCTTCACGCTACAAAGAAATCGAAAAAAGGTTTGTTCCTTTATTTTCATTGAAAAGTCGTCCTTCCTAAACATTATTTGTGTGTTTCGAATCGATGGTTCATCTATACACTACCCATTACGATGTCATTCAAATTATTACAAATACAACTGAAGACGGTGAAAATTTTCGAGAAAACTCACGTTTTCTGAGCTTGATCGCCGGTCATGCGGACGATTGGACGGTGGTCATACGAAGGTCGATGCCTGCCTCATGGGTTGGGAGAGATTGGATGAGAGAGGGCCACCACAGACCGCGCCGCCGTGGTGCAATACTGTAGGAGCGAGTGCGGGTGAAAAGGGGGGTTTGTGCACTCCCGAATAAAAGCAGTATACTATAATTAGAATCGTCACTACCGCTCAGCTTGAACAAAATTTCATGTAAATTAGAACGCGTACTCGAATTCCTTGCGAAAAAAAATATGGTCCTCAAGATGAAATGCATATGGTGGGTGTATCCGCCAAAGAGATAGCTGCGGACTTCTCAGCCGGCCGCGCGCCTGTCGCGTGCGCCGATCGATCACCACAATTCTCGTGGACGCACACGACCCAGCACAGTCTGCTGAGGTGTCCGCAGCATGGGTGTGCGCAGAACGCCGTAGAAAGTGTGTTGGACCCAAATGAGAGTGCTCAGGACGCCGTACAAAATGTGTGGGACCCAAATAACAGTGCGCCGGACGCCGTGAAAAGTGCGTTGGACCCAAATAACAGTGCGTCGGACGCCGTAGAAAGTGTGTGGGACCCGAATGAGAGTTGCAGGACGCCGTAGAAAGTGTGCGGGATCCAAATGGGTGTGCGCAGAACACCGTAGAAAGTGTGTGGGACCCAAACATCAGTACGCCGGGAGCCGTAGAAACTGTGTGGGACCCAAATGAGAGTGCTCAGGTCGCCGTAGAAAATGTTTGGGACTAGAACGCCGTAGAAGGTGTGTGGGACCCAAATAACAGTGCGCCGGACGCCGTAGAAAGTGTGTGGGACCCAAATGAGTGTGCGCAGAACGCCGTAGAAAGTGTGTGGAACCCAAATGAGTGCGCAGAACGCCGTAGAAAGTGTATGGGACCCAAAAGAGAGTGCTCAGGACGCCGTAGAAAATATGTGGGACCTAAATAACAGTGCGCCGGACGCCGTAGAAAGTGTGTGGAACCCAAGTGGGAGTGCGACGGACGCCGTAGAAAGTGTGCGGGACCCAAATGAGAGTGCGCCAGACGCCGTAGAAAGCGTGCGGGACCCAAGTGGGAGTGCGCCGGACGCCGTAGAAAGTGTGCGGGACCCAAATGGGCGTGCGCAGAACGCCGTAGAAAGTGTGCGGTGACAAAGTGAAAGTGCGCAAGACGCCGTAGAAAGTAGGCGGGACCTAAATACAAGCACGCCCATGCCGATCATTTTTTCTGCAGGGCTACCGTAACCATTCTTGAACAAAACATGATAACGAGCGATAACACACGCACATAACATGCGGGGTATAAAAGGGCTGAGGAGCGGTATGCATTCATTCACACACCGCCCTCTTCTCGAAGCCACTGGCAAGTGGCTAAGGAGGTCGAAATTGTGCAAACATGATTGTTGGCTATTAAGATGTGCTCATAACCAAACTGACACTTGGAAAATTTTCGAAGTAGGGTTAAGGTAGCCCTGCGGAAAAAATGATCGGCACCAGCGTGCTTGTGACCCAAATGGGTGTGCGCAGAACGCCGTAGAAAGTGTGCAGGACATCAGTGGGAGTGTGCAGGATGTCATAGACAGTATGCAGGACATCAATAGGGAGTGTGCAGGACATTAGTGGGAGTGTGCAGGACGTCATAGAAGGGGGGGGGAGCGGAGGGGGCAGGGCAGTGGTTTTGCTTTGAATCAACACCACCAGGCATAAACCATGTTAGAAAGGAAACCTTTAGGAGAAATAAATGAAATTTCTGAAAGTTCAGGTTCCTGGCATAAGTAAAGATTTGGCATGGCCACTTTTTTTCAAAAAATTAGAAATATACTCAGTTAAAAGGGGAAAAGGTAATGAAAAATGAAAAAAGTTTTGAAATATTCCTGAGAACGATTTGGCGTAGAATAATTCGATTTTTGGAAATGTAGTGAAATAGTTGAAAGTATGATTTGGCAGTCGAGTTTGAACCAACTATTGATAAGAGTTGTGCAAAATGAGAGAAAGCATTCATGAGCTTGTACGTATAGCATATCGGAGCAAAATCACGCGTGATAAGGCAAGCAGTAAAAGCTCGTTCGGGAGCTGGAATGCCGCAGTCTTCACGTATTAGGTGAAGTAAAATCTACTGTTTGTTCCATATCACGCGTGATTTTGCTTCGATATATTCTACGGATAAGCTTATACAATACGATCTCTCATTTTGCACAACTCTTATCAATAGTTGGTTCAAACTCGACTGCCAAATCATACTTTCAACTATTTCACTACATTTCCAAAAAACGAATTATTCTACGCCAAATCGTTCACAGGAATATTTCAAAACTTTTTTCATTTTTCATTACCTTCTCCACTTAACCGAGTATATTTCCAATTTTTCAAAAAAAAATGGCCATGCCGAATCATTACTTTTACCAGGAACCTAAACTTTCAGAAATATATTGTTTGCATCTTATCTCAAGGTAGTCGCGTTGCATCTATTATCACGCTATCTCTGGAGCCGTGCGATTGTCTCTCCATTCTTACCATTGCGTTTCCTCGAAAACAACCGCTCAGCTTCCATGATGAAGCTATGATAGGAGCCACGCGGCTCCCCCCCCCCAACCAGAGATTGACGATATATGATCTAGTTTCGCATTCGCGTTCAGTCCGCAAAGTCTCATTATCACAACTGTAGAAGCGAAGCGGTTGTTTTGAGAATGATTCTATTTGAATTTTTCAAAAACAACCGCTTCGCTTCTATGATTGTGAGAATGAGGACTGAACGCGTTTGCGGAACTGATCTGTATATCACTTCTACACTTTTGAAGGCCCCCTAGCACGACTAGCGTGCCAATTTCGCGTTATATTATTCTCCTGCGTCATGCACATATCATTAGTTACGTAGAAACCCCTTGTTCACTTGAACTCGAATCAGCCATTGTTGAGAGTCAAGTTCCTGGCAGAATAGCACTCTCACACAGGGATGAGCAGGCCTTTGCGCCAAATTACGGCGGAGCTACGACCCCCTCCCCGTTGACTGGAATTTTTTAAAAGTTACCCAAATTTTAACGATTCCTTCCCGAGATAAACATTTCCTTAAGCTTTTTGAAAGTGAAAAAAGTTGGAAAATGCTCAAAATCGGTGAAATCGTACGAGCCCCCAATTTTGATTTTTTTATAGAATTTCCAATTATTTTATGACGTCCCCGTTGCGCCGAGTCGCAACCCCGCTCAACCCTGCTCAGCTTTATTCACTTCATATAGAAACACATAAAATGTCATAGGAATATTTGTACGGTCTTTGTACTTCGTATACCCTCTATGAGACGTCGTGATTCACATCATTCGAGGCGCGAGCGGCGCGTGCGACGCCTGAGCCTCCGTCTGCACTCCGCTCTCTCACTGTCTCTAACCTCCGCTCCGCACCAGCACGCGTAGGAACCATGTGAATTTCGCCGTTTATAGCCCGTAGACTAATGATATGCATGTGTTTTTTTTTTACTTTTTAGAAGTTTAGAGCGATACCAGCACACTTCCAAAGGTATAAACTTATCAACCACTTCGAACACTAGACTAAATATATGTCCATTTAAGTAGTTGCAAGTTGTGGTAATTAATATACATTCCAAATGAAACGGATATCCTGAGTGAAACAGGTGCTCAACAGAGAACGAGAAGCAAAGGTAATCTAAAAGACAAGTCAGCAACACAGTACCAATCGCATCGCAAATGAAAGCTTCAGTTCAAGTGAAGAGCATAAAAAACGTAGTTATGTTATGATGCAGCGGCACGCACTGCCGCAGAATACGAGAGACTTCATATTCTCAAAGCAGCTCATGCTCGCATACTGATGCATCTAGTTGGTACAAAAACGGTTACTTTCAAAGTAGAGAACCACAGAAAAATATTACTGAGGATGTAATTAATCATAAGTCTTCGAAAAAGCAGAGCATGTGAGATTTCTTTGTTAGCGAAAAGATATCACTATGTTAGCGAATATGAACACACAAATATTGAACCTTTTCTTAAATCGGTTTCGTCAATGGCAAGTTCATATTAATGAGTGAAGTCCTCAGGGGATCGCGGGGTCGTAATGAAGCACAATAGGCTTTCACCCCGACGAGGATAGCGAGAGCAGTACGAGGGGAAGAGCTGCTGCTCGAGCAGCACGTGCTGCCTTCGTGCCGCTCTTAGCAGCACATGCTGCCCTCGTCCTCCATTTGTCGCCTCAGCTGCTGCTCTTTTTTGTGGCAATCGTAGTGTGGTAACACTGCTCAAAGTGGTCCCTTAAAGGCACAGTCCAACCTCAGGGGTAATTTTTGATATTATACTCCGGTCGTCGTGAATAGCAACCCTGCCGAGCGCGAAATCTCCATTCGCTCAAATAAGCGTGAAAATGCAAGGAAAAAGTCGACTCCGCCCCCATGGAAGAAAAAATGGGTAACGCGCACCGACAAGCTTTCGGCCTCAATAGGGAAGAGAAGCGCGATCAATTTTGTTCCAAATCGATGTTCTATGATTTGTTTTCGGTCTGGCTTTATTTTGTGACCTGCTTCAAAACGATGGCTGCGAATAACGAGAAGAAACAGGCTCGAGACAACTCGTCCGCGAAGTTCTGGCCGTTCAATTTCAGAATCTTTGAGGGTCCATAACTCCGTTCGTAGTGATTTCTAAGCGATTCTGCAGATACTTTTGTGATCAGCGTAACATTTTCTCCAAGATAAGCAGGAAAACAAAAATTCGATTCTGAGGTTGGACTGTGCCTTTAAGTAACTACGACCTTACTCATAATCAACTTGGAGAGTTCTTTCCTTTGAAAGAAAATGAACATGCCCACTCCCTGTGAAGTTGTATAGAGTTAACACAACCAATCGATCTCCAGAAATATCACACGGAATACCTTGAAGGCAGTGCCCACGATCAAAACAGTTCGGATTTCTAGCGTAAACCGGAAGAACCAGGGCTCACTGCATCGACAATGCTGAGAAACGGCTAAAAACTATCACTAAATAGCCCTATACGACCCTAAACTTGAATGTCCGCTCACGCCACGCCCACTTCCTCAACGGCTACCGATAAAAGTGTCTGACTGAGGCCCTAGTTATACACCAGCGGAATGAAAACGTCTCGCGATGACATTGCCGCCGCTTGCTGCGTGAATCAGAGACTCGTCTGCAACGTAGCGTCTTCGGCGTCTTTAACGCAATACTGCAGACAAAAAATTTCCAGGCGTTTTTAATGGTACTTTATCGGTTTTTTTGCTTCTGACACTTTAATTGCAGAATAGCACTAATAATCAATTCCTCTCGTCATTACAGTGCTCGTTATGTCGTTTTGGTAATGTTTTAACAATTTTAAATCTGAAAAATAATCAGCTGGTGGAAATTGGCAAATTTCCAACAGGGCAGGTCCCGCAAGGATACAGTATACGGTGCCGCGGCGTGTATAACTGCCCTGTGCGGCCTTCCGGCGCGTTTTTCTGCGACTGCTGTTCCTTTTGGCATGCCTGAGCACAGTTAGGGCGCATATAAGTGATAGTTGTCTTGCTATTCCGCAGCGTCCCGCCGGTGCATAACTAGGGCCTGAAAATTCGGCTATAAGAAGGCAACCGATTATCAAATGGGGTAAGTTTTGTTGAGCGGAGTGGATTGTAACCTCCTGGGGGTATGTTGTTACCTCTAAGGCCGGGTTTTCAGTAGTTTACGGATCGGTACCGGTTGAAAGGAGTGGGCGTGGCGTGAGCGGAACACTCAGGTTTAGGGCCGCACAGGTCTTTTTGTGCTCGTTCGTAGCCGTTTTCTCCGACATTGCCGGTGTTTTCGAATTTCTGGTTCAGTGTGTGCATCTGAATGATTTTTGCGCACCTTCCCTGGTGTACGCTTTTTCGACAATCCTGTTATCATGTCGACTGTACTAATATCTGTTGCTCGCAAAAAACAATAGAGGGAGTTGAAGTCAAACGATCCCTACTCATGATTCTGCAGCAAAAGTTTGTCAATTTAATGCCAGTTTGTATACAGTGTGGGGGTGTGTATACAAGTCTGTTGGTACCTGCTCGTTGGTGCCCCTGCTTCTACTGAACCCAGCAGACGTTTGAGTGTACACAGGGAACGTTCGAGCGATATAGCGTGCACAACTATATCGCGAAAGTATCCCGCACATTGCATAAAGGTGTCGCCGTCCGGCACACTAAGGCCTCTGGTCCATAACACCTTAGGATCCGTACCTAGGGAGTCATGGAGTCTTTGGCCACAAGCCACAATTTCGCCACCCTGAACTGTCGATCGCTGTCGAGTGATATCCAAAAACTGCGCTATCCAGACTTCTGAGCTATTTCCATGCACCGTTTGCTGCTTTGCAGGAAACCCGCCTCAAGGATCGACCCGTCATCAGCGTCGGAGAGAACACCATCTACTGCGGCAACGCTGACGATAGGAGAGTGTGAGGCTGTGCAATAGCTGTAAGGAAGGATTTCAATGGTATGGTCAAGGAGTTCGGCTCAACGTCGTGTCGGAATGCATTCGTACGACTGCGGGATCACAGAGGATTCAATCTGTGGATAGTGAGTGCTCATGCGCCCACTGAAACCGCCGAAGACAATTCGAAGGATGCGTTTTATGAGGAACTCAATACGTTGCTGGCCAGGATACCTTGTCAACATGCTGTTGTCGTGGGGATTGACGCAAATGCGAAGATGGGACTTGATCAGGAATCCGAAGTACTCGGTAAATGGTTCTACCCAGTGGAGCAAACATCGGACAATGGCTACCGCCTTGTCGACTTTTGTGAACGCAGTGGTCTGATTATTGCATCGACATTCAAGAGGAATCATCGCCGCCATCAGCTTACGTGGCAGGGACCAACCCGGCTATCTCCAGAAGAGCAGCGGAAGCGGAAGATGACAACTTTGAAACTACAGCTTGACTATGTCCTGACGAGGAATATTCCAGTATCGGACATTCGAAGATCTAGAGCTGTGTGGGATGTCGCATTCGATTCGGATCACCGTCCTGTTCTGTTGAACTTCACTGCGAGGATTCATAAGAGGAAGCGAGGGGCTCAGCCTCTCCAGAGGATTGACATGACAAGTCTCAGAGATGAAGAGTGCAGAAGGAATTTCCGACAACGCGTTTCTATTCACATCGGAGTACGGACTAAGAAGAAACTTTGCGACGCGGATTCTTTTGTCAAATGCATCCAGGACGCTTCGAAAGAGGCACTCCCGGTTGTACAGCCTAAGAAGAAGTTCGCCTACGTCTCAGAAGAAACAACATCTACCTACAACAGAGTATGTGCTCTCCGAACTGCAGGAAACTTCGTGGAGGAGAAGCGTCTGAGGAGGAAGTTGCGTCGGCAGCTTCAAAGTGACCGCGAACGAGAGTGGACGTGTAGAGCTAAGGAGTTCGAGAAGGCTTGGGAGGAGAAGAATCCGAGGAAAGCCTACACGTTGCTGCGACAGTATAGCGGGAAGATGAAGAGATGTTCTCCTGTCTTGAACACTACCAATGGAGTCGCAGTTGGTGATGCGACGCTGCCAATATGGAAGGATTACTTCAGTTCACTACTGAATCGTCCAGCGCCATCAGTACCTGAGCTCCCGCATGTTCAGAGAGCACATTACGATGTCAGTGAGGAACCGCCGGCTGAGTCTGAAGTTTTGGATTGTGTCCGGAAAATGAAGAATGGAAAGGCAGGTGGAGATGACAACATCACTGCTGAAATGCTGAAAGCTCTTCCTCCGTCTGGGATTCGTGAAATGACCAACACCATCCGTGCCATATGGATGAGCGAAAGGATACCCGATTCGTGGAGACATGCGATCATCGTACCTCTTCACAAGAAGCTATCCGTCACGGATCCTAAGAACTACAGAGGAATCTCTCTACTTCGTGTCATGTACAAGGTTTTAGAACGTATCATTCTCGAGCGACTTATCAAACATCGTGAAGGAACGACCAGAGATGAGCAAGCCGGTTTTCGACCTGGAAGATCGACCATCGACCAAGTGTTCGTCGAGAAGAGTAATTGAATCGTGGCAGCGGTTTTCGAAGCCATTACAGCTTGCTTTTGGACTTTGAAGCCGCGTTCGACTCTCCTCATCGTTATCGATTGCTCAATGCTCTGCGAGCAGATGGAGTCCCGGAAAAGTATGTTCGGTTAATCGAGGACATGAACAAAGGAACAACAGCAGCAGTTCGTACACCTGTCGGATTTACGTCAGCTTTCGAGGTGAAAACAGGAGTAAGGCAAGGAGCCGTTGCAGGACCTTTCTTTTCAACTTCGCCGTTGATGACATCATGCGTAGAGTTGCAGAACAGTTTCCTGCGGATGTGATCCTAACACCATCAGGACGCTCCTTGTCGACCTGGAGTACGCCGACGACATTGTGTTATTCGCTGAAAACAACGCAAAACTGCAAAGGATTGTGAACCTCGTTTCGAAGTATGCCGCAGCCTATGGACTTCGTCTTCGTCCCGACAAATGCAAGCAGATGTGGGTCTCTCAGAGGCCTTCAACTGGAGTTTGTGTGGACGGACAACGTATCGAACTGGTGGACGATTTGTTATTTGGGCTGTTTGCTGAAGAACGATGGTAGTTATGCAGCGGATATTCGACAACGATGTGCGAAAGCTACGTCTGCATTCAATTCTCTAACCAAGTGTTTGTGGTCTACCACCATCGCGAAGGAAGTCAAGTTGCGCGTCTACCTATCCGCTATTCGCCCTATCATGATGTACGGATCGGAGACGTGGGCAGCACCGAAAACGCAGATGGAAAGGTTGGATTGCACGGAGAGGAAGCTTTTAGGCGTTTGCTTGGATATTTCTGGCCGCGTGTATGCCATAACGAAGACCTTTACAAGGAAATCGACGCAGTACATCAACGCTTGACACGAGGGAGGTGCCAGCATCTCCTAACGCCATCTCAAGCAGCAATGGAAAGTCGACTTCGACTGCTCGGGCACATACTAAGAAGAACGCCGGATCGTCTCGTACAACACGCTTTAAAAATGCTTCCAAATCCTGTCTGGAAACGGCCACCTGGGCGTAGGCGAAAGTTCTGGACGGATGTGGTTAAAGAGGATTTAAAGTCACTCGGCATCGAAAGACAGTTCAGGCGCGATGTTTCGTTTCGCAGGAAATGGAATAGTGACAGCTGGATGGAATGTGTTCAAATTGTGGCTGAAGACCGTGAAAAATGGACACGGCTGACTACTAGGACGGCACACCTCGGTGAAGATGCGGAATGACCGCGTCAGGCGAAAGCCAACCGATTAAGTCAAGTAAGTCAAATGCCAGTTTGTCTTCAGTTTGTCTTCGAGTCAAAGACCAGGCGCCGCCTGCTCGCCGTCGACGAAGACACGCTGTCATCCAATCGCGAAATCGCCGCGACCTGACGCTACTAACTGCCAACTGCTCGAAGCCATTTTTCAACGCTTTCACCGACTGGTGGCCTTTCTATGACTCAATCTCAGGCTAAACGCGCGGTGGCGGCCAATGAATCGCGCGGAGAGCTCACCTCTCAAACGTGGTACTTTTATGCAGGATTCGCATTTTCGTTGCATGGAGTCCTCAAAAAAAAACTTTTGGTATTTTATTGATTAACAAATCAAACGTCGTTTTTCTCTGAAGAAAATGTCATGTAAAAATGACAGCCTCGAGAAAAGTAGTTAGTTGAGAGCAATTTGAACGGTTAAGCTCGGCTAAAAAACTGATGAATTGTTCTGGAAAAAGGGATGAGTCGTCATTCTCATCGGATGGTGAATGTGTGAAACCGGCCGAGAATTCAAGAGGCTGTCGGCTCTTTTAAAATAATTTATTTAGCGTGTTTTTCCATATTTGCAACAATTCGCCTTTTTTAATCAGGAAGGTGTAAGTCGGAAATTTCAAAAAATCACCTCACTCTAAAATGCGTTTCCTTGAACTCAAACTTTACTCGCATTTTCCACAGAAAAACCAATTGTTTTGGTTTGAAGAATTGTATTTTTTTAGTGCTGAGCGGCGATGGATTGCCAAAATTGAGCAAAATGGAGAATACATTTTCTCACGAAAAGCAGAATGCTCACAGAATTCAAAGCCCACAGTTCTCAAAAACAACTTTCCAATGAAACTAATAATTTGAACCCTTCCTAAAAATTTTCACGACAATAATTTAGAAATAAGAAAAAATGTTCAAGAAATTCTAAAATTGTCTTTTTTTGGAAGAGAAGAAATCACCATTTACAGGGAGATCAATAAATGATGAAAACTCTGATATTTGAATTCCGTTTAACCCTGAACATTCATCTAAACAGAGCGAATTTCGGCGATTGAAGAACAATTTCAGAGAATCTTCATCCTTGGAATATGTAGATATAATTTTTACCAAATAAAGCCATAATTCGTCTTTCAAATCGAGAAAAATAGATTATCGCGCTCAATTCTCATCTCTACAGTCACAAAACCGAGTGAAAATAGATTCTTGTTTAGGGAATAGAGAAATTCTCTGTTGAGGAATGTTTTTGGGACACTCACATTCACTACAGACCGAGGCCTGTGTTGAACGGCCCTCGCAAACTCGTGCCAGATACGAGGCAGTCTTTGGTGGGCGTGAGACAGTCGGCAATGCGAGCATCATTTCCTCGATCGGTGGCGAAGATCAATGGATAGAAGCAAGGATGAAAAACCCGTTAAGGATATCAATGAGCTTCACCGGGGTCTTTATTTTTGATAAGTCACTGCAGCGCTGCTGCTGCACTCGACACATCCCTCGCGAGAGAAAGATTATAAGAAAAAGAAAAGATCAAAAATGAGGAGCAGCAGTTGGGGCGAGAATAAAGAGCAGCAGTTGGGGAGAGAAGAGCAGCAGTTGGGGCCACAATGAGGAGCAGCAGTTGGGGCCACAATGAAGAGCAGCAGTTGGGGCGACGACTGGAGCAGTTGGGGCGACTGTAGCAGCAGGTGGGGCAACTGTACGAGCAGCAGTTGGGGCAGTGAGCGGAGCAAGAGGACACAACGTGCTGCCCTGGGCAGCAGTTGGGGGAACGAAAGGGGCTTACACCTCGACGAGTAAATGCGTTAGTAATCCCCTCGTGCTGCCTTACTAAGCCGCGAGTATCTGAGTCATTATCAACTGCAAATCAAGGCGAGGGGGTGTACGAAATAGAGAAAAAACACAATCGATCATGCCAGGGCAGCCGTTTGCTCGGCTTGGCTGCCTTCAATACGCAGCCAAATCGAAACTCAGTTACATGCGAGGTTTCCCTCGGTATTTCAAGTTACTTGCGAGATTCGGAAGTCGCAAGTATCGTGTTAATGACCGTGTAAGTTACTTGCCGGCCGCAAACCCACAAGTAACATAAAAAACTGAGATAAGTCACAAGTAACTTGATTTTGGCTGGATATCTTGCAAGTAACTTGATTCGAAACTTCTGAGTTGGTCTGCCGCAGCCAGATCAAGGCGAAGAACACTGTTGTTCTTCTTTACAGGTTGCTGCCTGGTCGATCCACAAGTATCTGCAGTCTCTCGAAGGGCGCGATGTTGGATCTACTCCCCAGTTGCCGATGTTTTTCACACCAATAGACGAAGTTAGTAATTCAAAATGTCTAGAAGGGAGTCGCTCTTCACCCTTGACGAAACGTGCATAGTTCGACTTCTTAGCACGATATTAACGATAGAGAGAGCTGCCAGGAGATCAACCACCGCTGAAGGGTTCACGTTTTTGGAGGGTAGGAAAGAAGTTTGAAAGTTCTGCATATCCTACTTTAGAAGACATAATTCCAACTTTTGAGCAAGTTTTGATCCTATGATCTGGCCTTGTAGGCAACGAACCCAAGATTTGCGGAATTTCCTCAGAAGGGAACTACTTGTGGTCAGACTGGCCATTCCGGATGAAATTTACTTTTCCAGGACCATTTTGGCGTAGAATCCGATCATGGTCTCCGCAGCTGCCTAAAACCACTCTGAAAAAAGTTATAGACGTTCTTCGTCAGATTTACGTGCCTATTGTGCCTTCCAAAAGGCGCATTAGCCTTTGGAAAATTCGGAAACGGGTCTTACAATTGTGCTCAGCGTCCAAAATTACCTCACTGAGCACATTTTGGGTAAAGGCACATTTTCCGATTTTTGCGCAGACTGTTCAGCGTAGCGTTTTGATATTCTACGAATTTTCGGTTTGGCGTTTGTTTTTACCAATCAGAGGGCGAAAGCGTTTTGAAAATGTTCCAGATTAGACTTAAAATACTTCGTTGGGTCATTTGGGGCGCTGATCACGATTCTGGGGCTTATTTGTCGATTCTCCTAATCTTTCGACTTGATTCATTCAAAGCTCCCCGTCGGGGAGAAATTTGATGGCAAACCGAGGCTTTTGCCGATTTCCGGAGTGCTGCGATAGATATGGCTCGAATTGTTGCTCTAGGGGTTATTTGGAGTTCTGATCACGAAGCTGAGGTCCGTTTATCGAGTTTTGACAGATTACGGTAGATTACGGTGAACATACGGTAGTTTGGTGAAAGTCTCAGATGTAACTCAAAATTTGCATAGGGGGATATTCGGGGTGATAAATACGAATTTACGTCCTATTGCCGATTTTCAAAATGCCAAGGTAGGTTTTGTCCCCTGAATGGCATGTACCTACCGTAACCTACAGTGAACCTCAGAAATTTGACAAACGTACTCCAGATTCGTTTTCACCACCCTAGATTACCTCTACATACAAGTTTTGAGCCAAATACGAAAATTTTTCAGAATACCCTAAATATTTCATGGAAGTTTTGAACCTGCACCTCGCCGCCAGGCTTTGAAAAACGCGTACACGCTTTTTTTAGAGTGGTTTTAGGCAGCTGCGAAAACCGTAATCGGATTCTACGCCAAAAACGGCTCTAGAGAAGTATATTCCATCTAGAATGACCAGACTGACTAAAAGTAGTTCCTTTGTCAGTTCAAGATATGATAGTCAATGTCTAGGGACTCCCTGGCTTCTCCATCAAGTGCAAGTTTTTGAACTCATAATAGGCAACGGAAGCGAGCGATGCGAACAAACAGATCCGAAAAAATTCAACTTGTTCATCACATCTCTGCCTTTTAGGCTAAGAGGCTATGGGTCCTTGTTTGCAGGGGGAAGGGTAGGGTTGAGCGAATACAAAATCATAATTGTTTTTGGAGCGCCAATCATTTTGGGACGAACCTAAAAAGAGCTAATTTCATAGTTTAGTGTCCCACTAATTATCAACTTCTGTTCAGGTTGACTTATCGGTAGAGCTGTGTGGTGTGAAATTCGAGAATCCATTTGGTTTGGCATCGGCCCCGCCAGTAACATCTGCACCAATGTGTCGTCGTGCTTTCGAACAAGGCTGGAGTTTCGTTGTGCTCAAAACAATGGTTCTCGATAAGGTAATGTTTTTGCTTTCCATAGACTTTCTTGAAGCAAAACAACCCACATAGTTAGGTTTCTGTGCCACCACGTTAACCCAAGTGTATCGTCCACAAAAAGCGCTTGGTTTGTGACCCATTTCGAAAACACCGAAATTTTATATGTCTCGGCCTTAAAGGCAGTGTCACCGATAAAAGCCATGTCTGATTTTTTGGTGGAGATTGGCAGCTGCGATGTCTAGCGCAACCCTAACGTTGAAAAAACTAAAAAAAATGAGCTCGGAACGGTTCCCTACGGCCCCAAAGTTGGACAACCATCAGCTCGTCACACCCCACATGCACTTTCCACGCCCACCGACGTGAACAAATGAATGCTCGAGATTGTGAGATGAGCGATGATTTCCGATCTATAGCCCCGTTCTTCCCTTCATTCTCAACTTTTCTCTGTACTCAGGTCAGCTCGCATACATCGGTTGCAAATGACGGAAGTTACAAGCCTTGGACAACTCGTCCACAATGCTTCCCTAGCTCAATTTTTGAGGGACCATAACTCCGTTCCTAGAAGGTCTTGTACGATTCCAAAAACATCATTGGAATCAGCATGGGACCGTCTTCAAGATATGCGGAAAAGCAGGAAAACGATTCTAATCGTGAACACTGCCTTTAACATCAGGAGGACATTTTCTATAAAATCACCTTAAAATCATCAAGTATCAAGAAGGTAAGTAGATAGTATATTGGCTACTGTCGTTCTCGGAGCCGAATTCCGGCCCGCATTTGCGGACAACGGATGATATTCGTGCTGGGATCACTTGGTAGCGGCACGATTACCCTTCTCCCAGCACGATTATTGTCGTGTTGCGTGAGCCACAGCTATAGACCACAATTGCGGACCGGAATTGGGCTCCAAGAACGAAGGTATGCTCAATCACCTGTATCACTACTGTTCAACCATCTGTCATTTTTTGCCTTAAACCGGGCATTGCCCTGCTCGTGCTCCGGGTGGATAACATACCAATCGGGGGTGCGCGGCAAGCAGAATAAATTTCGGCAAACAGCAAACCTCGAAATTAACTTTTACAATGTAATGAACCTTAAAACACAAAAAAACGAAGCACATGCAGGCAAATTGTATGCTTTGCGCACAAGTTTCAAGATACTGCACTCGTCCTCAGGGCGTAAGTTTCAAAATTCTGGACACTCCACAGTGTCGCAATTACACATTCGGACTAGAGGTATAAGCATATTTCGCGGTTTTTGGCTGGAAAGGGTTATTTTCAACAAACGTTGACGGCGAGCCCAACCAAAAATGCCCAGCAAACGACGCTCGCTGCACAACTCGGAGACCGACCACACTGCGCAGCTGCCTCTTTTGAACCTCGCCAAACGCGTTCATGCAAGGCTAATTATCAACAAGATCACCCGTAATGTACAGTCGGCACGGATGCAACGATACTTTGTGTTCCGTTGTGTGCGTTGGCGCAACCTCTGCATCTATCCTCACATATGGGAACTATGTTATAAGGGTGGTGTGGTCGTTAGGTGGCCAAAGGGAGGGAGCGGCGAGCAATCAAGACACGGATATATCGGTGTGCATACGAGCCGCACCCAGAATCCGTTCAACAGCGTGGGGCCCTCACGCATTCTCATTTTTTCCTGTCTTTCCCCCTTATTTCACAACCCCTGCTATAAGTTATGAGTGAAGGGCAACGCACAATAAGAAGAGCAAAGTGTCAGTGCGATCTCTGCCGACTGTATGTTCGTAAGCCATCATTTGAACCAACAGATATCCTTCTTTGAGAGACTTTCTAACCAATTTCGATGGAGTTGAGGCTCAAAACTTCACAGGCGATTACACGGTGAAGAAGTTACGAAGGTCGAAAAACGGAATGAGAAACAGCTGCGTGGACGATGCTCTCAAGCGCTCAGCGTAGAGCCCACATGAATTTATACCAATGGGGTACCCTATAAAAATGTGTGTCCTATAAAATCCCCATCAGACTTGGTCGGAAAACCGACTAAGACCGGGCGGAAAACCGACCTCGGTTGCATTGGTCCAGCCCTCGTGCCCGCGTAGAACAACAGACGCAAGCAGACGGTCGCAGACGTACTCATTGAACGGATTTCCTTCAACCGTCCGTCACAAATTCGGTGCCTATCAACCGGGTGAGACTCAGTCTATCGACCAACTCTGACGGAGGCCTGACACGGAAAACGTTACTTCAGGATCTGCCCACTAACGTGTCTCCGCGTACTGTCAGAGGATCGACAAGTGGGCCAAGATATGGTCCGAATCAGGTACGCTACTGAAGTGAAGGTACGCGTATGCAGGATGTGATACTTTTTCATCCAGGGTGCCTTCATGAATATCGAACTGGTCACGGAGAAATCAGCCAAATATTGGTGCCAAGCAATGAGAGAACTGAAGCAAGATTTCCCTTCGAAAATTATTGTGGCTTCAATCATGTGCTCAAATAATAAGGTGAACTGCAAAGAGTACATTTATATTTCTTTTCCATTTATTGTTAGTGAAGCAATTGTTAAATGAAGCCAAAGTGTTATCGTCTCGCAACTCTGATAGGCGTCTCTGGGTAACTCTTAAATTTGATTAGGAAGACTGGTGCGAGCTAGCCAAGATGAGTGAGGAAGCGGGCGCCGACATGTTGGAATTAAATCTATCGTGTCCTCATGGAATGGCTGAAAAAGGTAAAGCACTCATGTTGCGTTCCACTTGGTGAATACATATCGCTTCATTAGGCGCTATTCATACTCCTCAACGCCAGCGCGCGGTGCGCGGGCGTGGCCCTACATTACGAACACTCTACGCGCGTCACGCGCCTGTGGGGACTATGCATATCCCAGCGGCGACGCCATGGCGGAGCGGAAAATGTGGGCTCTAACTTTTCCAAACAAGCAAATTCTGTACATTCGTCCACCATTATGATAGCAGAGGATAGTAATGGGATTGATTATCGAGAAACGGAACGAAATTGGTGATGGATAATGATTAATAAGGAAAATGATCAAACGTCGTTACGGCCGTCACCGCCATGACGGAGCTGGCGTCACGCGCGTGCCGCGCTGGCGTTGCGGAATACGAATATCGCCTGAGGATTCCAAGACGATCTTTGGCGTGAAAGTTAGCGGGATGGGGGCTCTACACACAGAGGGAGGAGTTGTCCCCCTTTTACACTTCGACTTGTCACGCTACCCAATTCAAGTGAAGCTGTCTTATGTGGAACTAGAGTCGCAGAAGGCAAGACAACTCCTCCCGCAGTGTGTAGAGGGCCACTATCCCAGTTGGCACTTGAGAGAACGACAGTGATGGCCATCGAGTGACTGGTTTTGCGGAGGGATGACGTTCGCGTTGCGTGTTGTTGCAAAAGCGATTGCCAGCAAACCAACTGACTCCTCGTTCCAAAAAATCTGCATTGGAAACGAGTTATAAAAAAATGCGCTAAAATGCAGAAAAGCGCCAGCGCATGCGTTCTGACCAAACCATCGGGTGATATTGCACCAGCCTATCGGCTTACTGATTGAATGACAAGAACGCCAGAGATGGGCGCTACGTGATTTCGAAATTGGGTGATGCCGTGCCGTCGTTTCCCCCTTTTCTATTTACTCCATCGCTAGTCGACTGTGCCCATTTTTTTAATTCGGGGGTTCAACTATTCCTGCGATCGACTGACAACTATGGACCGACCTACAGTCCGAATAAATTGTGGTGAAATGAATGTGGTGGTAACCAGGCAGTTCCAAACAGATGTTAAAACATGAGCGTAATGGGAGAGTAACTCTAAAATTGGTTTGTGGAATCGCATTATGAATGAAGGCCTTTTCTTTCAGGTTTGGGTCTAGCTCTTGGGCAGTGCCCTGACGCAGTAAAAGCAGTCAGTAGTTGGGTCCGAAGCGCAGTCAAGGTAATACGTGCACTGGACTTTTTTAGGAGTGAGAAGCTACTATGTTTAGTGTGAGGCTTAGGACGCCTCACCTAGTGTTATGTAGAATAAGTTTTCTTTCCGTCTTGTAGGACTCTCGCTCAATGTCGTCTAATCGTCTCATGCTACCTTCCATCAGGTTGAAAATTCAGATACCGTTCTTCGCAAAGTTGACACCAAGTGTTACGGATATCACAGAAATTGCTCGAGGTGCAAAGGAAGGAGGAGCTGATGGAGTTACTGCTACCAATACTGTATCAAGTCTCAATAACATGAAAGCCGACGGCACTGCATGGCCGGCCGTCGGAAAAGAGAAACGGTAATTTTTTCTTGGTCTTCATGAACATATCAAACACAAAATGAAGTAAGGTGTTCGGTTCAGAACCACATATGGTGGAATGTCTGGCTCTGCTATTCGGCCGATCGCTCTTCGAGCTGTTAGTGCAATCAGCAAGAAGCTGGAAGGATTCCCTATCATGGGAACGGGTGGAGTTGAGAGTGCTGAGTCCGCACTTGCTTTCATTATGTGTGGAGCACCCGTCGTTCAAGTAATCTACAGTTTTTTTCGTGGGGGGAAAAGGAGGGGAAGTTATCAAATACTGAAACTTTATAGATCCATTTAGATAACATCAGCTGTACAAAATCAGGATTTTTCACTGATAGAAGACTACTGCACTGGATTGCGAGCGCTTCTTTATTTGAAAGGAGCAAAATCTCTCATCGACTGGAATGGACAAAGCCCTCCCGCCGAAAAATGTCAGAAGGGAAAGCCTATTCTTCTGAAAGGAACGGTAAGAAGACTATTGAAATCAAAGACGGTAGTAGTTGGAAGATCATAAAAGCAACTCAGATAATTTAGCAGCGGTTAACGCCGAATCTAAAATCTTTCCGCTCACAAAGAATTTTGGGCTGGAAACTATTGAAACCAGCGGAGGCGCCAGTTCAATAGCAAATTCTAATCACTACCCAGCCCCGAGTTGAGATCTGAATCACTTTTTTCAGGGATTACCTCATTTTGGTGAATATCGTGATGAACGCAGTAAATTAGAGAGAAGCAAATTCAAGGGTTCCATTATACAAAGTTCTGATAACGATCTTGTTTCACGGCCAGATACTGCCGTGCACGATGTACCAAATGTGAAGGTAAAGTCATATATATGCTCTAATCAACATGAATTCATTTTTCGGACTCCGTGCTCGCATACATGAAAGGGAGCTTGGGACAAATTTACCCCTGGGCTTCCATTCGTGACCTTTCCTTGGACAAAACTTGCCAGCGCTGAAGGATGGGTACTAGCGAAGGTCCTGAATGGAATCGTGGCTGTTAAACTATAGAGCATATTCAAGGAGCTCCTCCTTTTCGATCATTTCCAGTGGGGTATGTCCCACCCTGACAGTTTACTCTTCCTGTTCAGGACATGATTGGGATCGCTCTTCCTCGAATTGGGCCATACGTGACGTTGGACAACAAGCAACAAAGAGTCGCCTCAATCGATAAGGTAAATTAGCAACTTTTGATGCTTTAAACGAGCTTACGTTGAGAGTTTGATGTTTTTGTCAGGATATGTGTATAAATTGTGGCAAGTGTTATATGACATGTAATGACTCTGGATATCAAGCTATTTCATTTAATAAAGAAACACATTTAACAGAAGTAAATGAAGACCATTGCACGGGTTGTACATTGTGTTACAGGTAAGATTGATTTCATTTCACATTGGATTGCTCATAAAATTTAAATGCCTTACGCCGATTCATTATGATTTTCTCGATTCTACACTAAATGTGATGGGAGCCGTGTGAAATTGACCTTTGAGTCCGCCCAAACTTATACGATAACGGAGTTAAATAATTCCGAAGATTACAAAAACTGAACCCAGATTTTCAGTGTTTGTCCAATCCCGGATTGCATTCGAATGGTGCCTAGGAAAGGACCTTGGAAAGCACCAAACCGTGGAATACCGCCCGATTTTGAACCCGGAACTCCCAAAGTGTTCGCCGTCGATGCAAGAGGGAATTTATTAAAAGACGAATAAATGTTTCACAGTGTTGGTTTCGTTACTTAAAACCACTTAGAGGTCACTGAACGGGATCTCAAGTTCTTGAGCTGGATTATAGGAAAAAGCGGGCTTGCCTAAAATCCGCTGTTCAACATGTAGCCTTTATTCCTAGAAGGAATGTTCGTCGACACATACGTAACTAGGAAGTCAAAAAAAGCGAGTCTATGCTGCATTGGGAACCCTCTACTTACCTGTTAACCAGTAATCAATTTTACTCCAATACTGATCATATACTTTGTGTTTTGAGAAAAAAACGCAGAAAAAGCGCTTTTTATTCCCTTCTGTCATAACTCGGTTCAATACGGTCAACCTGGGGAGTCAAGAAAAACACTGGGATTCGATTCAAGAGCTATTGCTTTGGGAATGCTATGTGACTTGGTCTTAAGATGCATACTGGTGTACCGACATCGACAAATTCGTTTCATCCATGTGTCGGAGGAGCTCCCGATGCTGATTTCAAATATCCTTTTGAAGTCCCAAATGGACCATGTAGAACAGAGTTATTACAGAAAACACAAAACGTAGTAAACACGACCCGTAATGTAATCTGCCCTCAGGCCATCTCGGCGTCCTAAATCACCTTACTGTTGCGGTCTTTTTTTAGCCGACCTATATCAGCATGAGTGTATGAAAAACCCGTAAATTCGACCGTTTCAGCGAACGTAAGTACTTCATGATAGCCCCAAATAGAAAATGCTGATAGCGCCGACGCCAGTAAATGCAGCGCTTCGATCTCTGTCTTCCATGAACTTGGCCCCTATTTGCAGCAAAAGCACTGCCTATTTTTCGAACAACGTTTGATTTCGATTAATGAAGCATGCATAGACATTGACACAAGTTTCCTTTTTCGTTTTCAGTGTCCCTCCCTAACCTCGACTCCTACTAAAGACTAGGGTTAGCTCTATATGCGCATTTCTTCTCTTAGGCACTGATAATGCCATACAATTACCATTATGACATGGCCACTAGTAAAGCGAAGGTCATTTTCAAACTATTATTCCGATGGAGAGGATCCGTTTGGAGAGCGGTGTACGTGGAATATTTGATCTGGCTCACGTCTTATGCTATTCTGTCCTGTATATACCGCTTCGCTCTCAACACAGACCAACAAGGGTGAGATTGATGAATTTCTTTCTATCTGTTCTGGTCACAGATTTTACTCGCCTGGGTAGCACAACTTGCGAAAATAACTCAGAAAAATAGACTTAGAAGACAAACAAATAAGCTTGTCAGAAAACAGGCTGGCCTTTTTAACAAGAAAATAGATAGCTTCCGGTAAACAATTTTTTGTGACTACAGATATTTAATCACAGTAATGCGTCTTTTGTTCATGTTGGAAGGTTCATTTTTTTTTCAACCACATTTAATATAACGCTAACAGTTTATAGCTCGCAAAACATTATATTCTCAACATTATGCCTCAGGCATTGGGGGGAATGTTCCCGAGAACGGCGACGGAAGTTCTGTCGAAACAACTAGGAAACCTCCCCCGAATCGAGGGGAGGCGAAGGAGACCTCCGGCATGAAGGTCTTTCCTTCTTCTCCCGATAGCCGATCTTCCCCATGCTGTCGCAACCCAGAACCCATTGTTCAATGATTGATCAAATATCAGCTTGCCAAAATTCTTTGTTTTAAACAGTTTCCTGTTTTTGGAAAACTGGAATAGTACCAAAAACATTCACCTCTGATGTAGGTTACAGGAAAGCTTGTTATCTCCCCTGAAAATCCGATCGAAAACACCCTACACAGTCCTTGATTGGCGAATCTGCCCTTTCAAATCGCGAAGTGCGAGACCACCTCGGGACTAGCCAGTTTGCATCACAGTATACGCTGCGACTTTGTTTTCTCGTTCACCATTCTCGGGGGAGGCCATAGGAACAATCGTGAAGCGAACTCTTGTTCTCCCCCCGAGTCCACTGCTCCCCCCGAGTCCCCAACGTCATTCGTCATGTATAATTCGAGGGTAGTCATGTACAATTCTAGACGTCCCTTCTGGGGAACGCCTTGCCCCTCTCCCCTCGACCGAGTGGTAACGACCAAATCAGATCCATCGACCACGGGAACTTCCCCACAAAAATCTTAGGTAAATAAGAGCGAAATGGCAGATGACGTGTGAGGTATAGCCCAGCTCCTTCATTTTGAGCTGGTCTAAGTAAGGCTTATCAGGTCTAACATGTCGGAATCTCCTTATAACTGTTATATTTTGCGATGACCGACCGCTCCGCTGCTTACTCTGCACGGACTCATACGAGCAAGCTAGGCTTTAGACGATGCAGAGAATAGTTTCAATTGAATTCTTCTTTTTTGATATAAAATCAATCCTCGATAAAAAACAGTGTACTGTAGAGAGGCTGGCTCAAGATCAGAGGCAGCCCAATAATTAAGAACACGGACCCCTCCATGAAGAATGAATCTAGAAAATCAATACGAGGTCCCTTGAAATTCACCATAGAATGACTGCGCGCCAAAGCTACAAATAGGAAACGATTAGGATAAACATGAAAGTCTTTATAGGGCAAACATCCATCGTAATGCATCTTTCCAAAAAGGAAAAAATCAATATGAAGCATCCACAAATTGGCTCTAGGACTACTGAAAATCAATACCGTCTGCGCTTCGTCTTCCTCGCATAGACATTTGAAACTGGGGCGCGTTTAGGCCGATATCATACTTCCGTCTCGGCGATGCGTGAGGAACAGCGGTATCGATCAATCGCGGCGATATTGCCCTTCAGAGGAAATCGATTGTTTCGATTAGCACGAAAGCAGTTTGTAAAGTTAAATGGGATGAGATATTAATGAGAGAATGGTTGGCACCTGCGTTTTTAACCACATTGCCGACATGTTCGGCAAATATAGAGTTCTTGTAATGAATTTAGTCTGATGAATGCACAGGTTGCGACTTTAGAACGCCGCGCGCGAATAGAAATCTCGTTGGCCAGTGAGGCCGCCAACACCGCACGGCCAGGCGCCTGGTCCATGCGTCAGAATAAACCGAATACGGAAACCATAGATATTGCCGCGATTTTATTGCAACGTCGCCCAATAGAGAGCGGCGCCAATGGTGATATGCATATTTACTCAATATTTCCGACATGCGATCGAAAACGAAGATTTCAACTGATCCTGGATGACGATGAGACCTCGTTTTACTCAGGGGTATGTTGCTTTTCTCATCAAAACAATCGATTCCCTCAGTAACGCAGTGCTTCCCCGATTGATCGATACTGACTTTCCTCACGCATCCCTGCGACTGTAGTGCGAACCCGGCCTTGCGGTGCAGTTTCGTGCCGCTGAGTCGGTTATAAAGGTTTTGTTTCTTGTCTCGTAACTTAAAACAAAGCACGCTAATAAGGATGAGAGAGCAGAAAGATCCGCAAAGTTTTGTTCTGTTTTGCAGCGTTTCACAGCGGGTTAGCCTATGGAAATGACATGTTGAATATATGATCGTTCACTGAATTCTGTAGAAGCCGCAAATTCCAACACATCCTGAGAGGTTTCAGACAATTCGAGAAGTTCGCCGCTTTCTGCGACAAACGACTGGGCTACATACCGATGAACTTCATGCTCGGCTTCTTCGTAACAGTGGTCGTTAACCGCTGGGTAACACAGTTCGCTAATCTCGGCATGATTGACAAGTACGTTGCTGTTAGCCTTTAACATTTTACAACAATAATCGAGTTTCCTGAATCTTGAGATTACCTTTAGTTCACTTGGTAATTTGCGTCCCTGTCTGCGCATTCACAAGATTTATGACTTATTTTTCGAACGGTTCACACCTAGAAACTCAGCTTAGATGAAACATTCCGGAATTTGTCACGTTTCACCCCATCGTAAAAACTTATCTTCGGCCATATCAGTGTTGCGTATTTGGTCACGAAAAGATTCGTCTCTATGCTCCTAAAAAAATTCTGTGCAGTTGCCTTAGCATCACATATTCTCTTGTAAATTGATTGATGTTCTTAGCGCTCAAAAACGTAGCGTACCGAGTTGTTTTCTCTTATTGTTGACTACCCTCAGAAAGTTGCGGAGTGTTCGTAAAACCTAAACGTAGAGGAATATTCAATCACGAGTCAAGAGTAATCAAAGTCAAATTTCCATGTAACATACTCTAGTGAAGAAGTTTTCAATGTTTCCACTCAAGATCTGGATGATCACTGAAATCGCTGCAAGTTTCTAGAGAAGCATGCGCAGACATCCTGGATTACAATTTATAATCCGCTAATGCTGATGAATGGTCATCGTTCCCTAATAGATTTTCTTCTTTAGTATTGCTCTGTTCACTTCGGAACTTGTCAAAGGCAAGGATGATCGTGGCAAAAACCTGCGACGAAACATTGTGCGGTGAGCGTTTTTTATGACTCTCATTATCGTTATGATGTTCGAAGAGCACGAATTGTTCCGCATTGCTCGATTCAATTATAAACGATTATAGGTACTGTGTGGCATCGCAATGTCTCGTATTCCGTGATATTCACCTTGGAGTCAGAAGACGGTTTCCGACCCTTGAAACGATGGTGGCAGCTGGTGAGTGGGAGGGAAAGCAAAAAGGGAATGGAAACTTTTTCTAGTGCAGCTTTCCGGGATCATTCAAACTCTCCAACTTCCCACTAAAACTAGTTCAGACAACTCGTTAGCTTGAACACCCCCAACCGAAAGCATGGTCCCCTCCATCTCTGAACACGGTCCTATCTACAGCATTTTCAAACATCAACAGCATGTCCATTACTTAAAGGCACAAAGCATTCAGAAAATTAATTCCTAGTTTTCGCGCTGATCTTGTAGAGAGTCACATGCTGATCACAGCGGTATCTCTGCAATCCTTTAAAACTGCCTTTGAACAGAGTTATGGCTCCTTAAAGCACAGTCCAACCTCAGGATCGTTTTTGTGCTTTCGTGCCTATCTTGGAAACGGTCCCGCACTGATTCCAACGATGTCTCTGGAGTCGCACAAAAACCCCTAGAAACGGAGTTATGGTCCCTCAAAAATCGAGGTGCGGAAGCATGGTGGAAGAGTTATCCGAGGCTTGCAACTTCCGTCATTTGCAGTCGATGTATGCGAGCCGACCTTACCAAAGAGAGAAGGCGAGAATGAATGGAAGAATGGGGCGATTGATCAAAAACAATCGCTCATCTTGCCACTGTGAAGCTCGAAAGATCGTGGAAGGGGCGTGCCAAAGTGGCTTCCCGAAGGAGGCGCTCTAAGGTGGCTTCCTCCTATATATCTCTTATTTGGAGGAGTTGAGAGCTCGCTTCTCGCAGGTGTCATATGGGGTGGGTCCACAACTAACTTATGTGGGAAACTCATATTTCATCCCTGAGCTTGGACTGTGCCTTTAAAGATGCATAGATTTTGAGGATGATAGATTGGTGTACGGGTTGTCTCAGGCCTGTATTCCCCTTAAAGGCAAGGTCCGGTCAAATTTTGACACTACCGAAATTTGGATTAAATAGATAGGGCTGGCCTAGCTGAACATCGTCTGAACGTTTCACGAACACTGAGTCCTTAGTTCTGGAGAAAACAGCCTCAAGGTCAGGGATTACGGTATTCACAGCATCATAATCATGGCTGGAGCGACCGATAATTACACAGCATTTTTGAAGAATGCGTGGACAACCGCTAAAATATGGGCGATGGACACGCTTTTCTGACCTTTCTGAATCATCGGCTAACGGAAGTGGCTGGAACAACTTGAAGAAGACCGATTTTTACGCAGTTTTCGCATGTTTCTTGGGACTACCTGTAGCAAGAGCACCGATTTAGCGGGAAATCTCAAAATCGAGATTCTGCCCGGACCCTGCCTTCAAAGGTAGTGTTCACGATAATCTTCAATTTTGAGATTAATCGCTATATTGATTAGAAGGCCACCGGGTAGAACTAAAATGATGTAGAAATTGAGAAAAACGCACCAGAAGTACACGAAATTCTTAAGTGTCACCCCGCCTCTTAAGTATCACAGGAAGTGTTTGTTATGACAATGAAATCTTTTGTGGACCCGTGCTTTGCAATTCTATATTCTCTATTGCTCTGTTCGTTCCTTCCTTAGGACCCTAACTAATCCTGCTTCGCATAAAATATTATCCTATTTTCGACTGCCCCAATTTTCCACCGGTGACAACCACCATGAACATGCTCATCCAACCGGACAACTGGTCCATGTTATAGAATAATGTCACTGAAATACGGTGTTTTAATGCGTTTCTCGCCATTTCTTCGTAATTTTGGTAACTTTTGGAGGCAAACGCATTGCTTTATGTGAAAAACTCGGGAACGAGAATCATCGTGAACACTGCCTTTAACGATAATATCTTCTCAAGCATTGCCAGCCGTCACAAACTCACTGAAATTTTTATTTATTCAGGATTCCTCCAGAAGCACGAGCTTGAAAAATTCAAAGAGTGCAAGAGTCGCTATGCGAAGTATTGGCTGCCGTTCAACTGGTCCCTTCATTTACTGAACACGGCGCTGGAAGAGAAACGACTTGATGGGGACATTGCGCGAAATGCGATTGCTCAGGTCAGAGACAGCTTAGCTGCTCAACTATTTACCAAGTTGAAAAATCTTCATTTCCAGGAGATTCGCAATTTTCGCACTGGCCTATCTCTGATCTGGACCTACGACTGGGTCCCATTGCCTGTCATGTATCCGCAACTTATTTTCCTCGCTGTTCACGCTTATTTCATAGTCTGTGTCTTCTCCAGACAATTTATCATCACTCCAACTGCTGCCAACTATACAGTGGTACTCGATATCTTTAGTTAACCTGTATTTTGGAGCGAAATACACTTTTTTGTTCCTTTTGCGTTCGTGTACGGAGCGAAAGAAGAAGCAGCGAGGTAGTGTGGCAGAATATGAGAACATGCGCGCACACGCGAGCTATGAAATTTAGTAAGCTGCACTCTGGAATGAGGAGCTCTCACCTATAGCCCTTACATACACCTAAGAATGACTACAGCTGTTTTAGGTTGATCTATACTTTCCTATCATGTCTTCTCTCGAGTTCATCTGTTACGTGGGCTGGATGAAGGTGGCTATGGAACTGCTCAACCCATTTGGTGAAGATGACGATGACTTCGACTGCAACTTTCTTCTGGATCGAAACCTCACTGTGAGTGTACGCGTTCATAGCACAGCTTTGCGTCAGGTGAGATGGTTTTAGTATTTGCGGCGTTTGCTGTGACTGCGAATTATTTGGCACTGTCATAGGCGCCAGCTATACTCGCGCAGGACGTTTCGGAAACCACAATACCATTGCCACTTCTGGGCACCTACACTATGTATGCCGGTGCATCTCAAAAAGGATCGTTGTACGGAGAAAAACGGTCGAGAAAGCCGCGCCGCGCTGCTACAATCTGTAAACCCGAATCAGCCATTGAAGATCTCAAAGACGCAGAGAGCCTCCCTCTGGTGCGATTAATCACCCAGCATTCAGTATAGCGCCTCGTTGAAATAAGGTAGACCTTCCCGTGCACTCTAGCAGTGACGAAGTGGCTGTGCAAAGGATCCATTGCAAGCGTGATGATGAGCTGCATGGTTGTCAAGTTCTATGTGAGTAGGGATCCATGAACACAAATGCCGTCGCACCTTATAATTGGTCCCAGATGTTTGCGTATGAGTATTGCAAAAATAACACAAATAGAAGGACCAAGCTGCAGTAATAGTGGGAATGAAGTGCAGAGTGAGCACAGCAAGGAATATGGCAACTGTATGTGTGGACATTCAGATATCGCTGACAGCTGTTGATGACGCTTTCGACGACGTTCCTGAGGTGAAGCCGGATATGTTCTGGGAGGACACGGTCTCGCCTTTGTATTCTCAGGAGACTGCTAACAAAAATGTCAATTTCTACGTGGGGAGTGCGAACAAGTCTGAGTAAGTTTGCAGATGAGCACAGCCTATTCCGCTCATCTCCCTCAACTCTAACCAGATCGCCTAATGCATAGCTTTCAGGCTTCCTGAATGTGTAACTGAAATTATGATGGTGCCGCATCCGTTGAATGAGAAGTTCGACCATTACATCCAGAAACCGACTCGTCGTCGTCGTACCAGCCTCGTCTCCGTTGTCAGAACACCAAACACAAGGTGTGTATTTAGGAAGTGTGGACTTCGGCGCCTACTCTTCCTATCTTTATTACCCATAAAGACGTCGGCGATTCACAATCTTGTGCAGGCGCTAATGGAAAAACCACAGAAGTCCGGGAAATTTCACAGTCCCTGAGTTCTTTTTGAAAAAAAAGTCACCAGACAAATGTAAACCGATTTCTGTTACTAAGGTTTTATAGAGAATGTACAGAAGCATAAGATCCACTTGGTGTTCTGAAACTTTTGCTTCCTTCGTGTAACGCAAGCAGGTAATGTCAAACCGTCTTGGCCGAGGCACCGATTTCTTGAAAGCCTTTGAGTTTTCACTCGAACTTGAATTGTCCGGAGTTTATTGAAAAGTCCATGTCGAAGAAACGTGTAAGATTCCGTCCAAAGCAGCTTCTTACGCATAGGCTTTGATGTACATATTTCTGTTTTTTTTTTTCGCTCATTTTTCCAACATTGTTGTTGTAATGAGCCTCTGGCTTTTTAATTGCTGGTGGAAGCTTGACAACTATCCTTTTAGTAGACGCTGCTTCTCAGATCAAACAGATACTTGTTGGAAGGAAAATTTCTGTCAAGCCAGATGCAGCTGTTGATTGGGCCCTAGTTGTACTCTGGAAACTGCGGAAATGATATAGCTACTCCTAACATCAAACTACTACAGAGAAGCAAGCACCTAAAAAGGAACAGCTGTAAGAAGCGGCGAAATGCTGCAGGAAGCAGAGCGAGTAATGCTGCAAGGCATGCTGTTCGCTGCGGGACCAACCGGCTGCAAATTTGCCAAGTCCTTTCAGCTGGGACGCTTCCTATACGCAGACTTTGTTTTATAAAAAGTATCTCCTCAGCATGCGTTAGCTCTTCATGATACATGTCTTCTCATCTTTTCGTTGCGTTATGGACTCGTCCTCATACTTGTTCCTGGAAGGAATTTTTCTGTGATGGAACTCTGTTTTGAGCCCGCTACAACTTTTCGCTAGGAATTTGAAGTTCCACAATGTGTTCATGTGGGGCATGTTTATTCTGCCGAAGTGTAGCTAGGGTCTAATTAAGCTGCAGCTGCGAGAGGAGTTGACTGCCTAGCTTGGAGGATGAAGCCATGTTTGGTCAACAAGATCTTTACAGTGATATCGCTGCCTCTGGAGGAAGAAGCTATGCATCCTCTTTGTTGGGTCCAATGCACACGCTACAGAGATTGCCATCACCATCATTGTAAGTTTCGAACGAATCACATTACCACAATAGCAGAATATGTGTTGTGATTAAATTTGTGCTTACATTCATACTTCGGTCGGATAAATGTCTGCAGTTTTCTCTTACAGAGGAGCAGAAGAAGCATTCTATACAAATACCAAACCTCGTGCATCTACAGACGTTGGAGATGCTCAACAAAGGAATGCATCGTATTTGAATCCAACCTTTGTCGTTGAAACAGGTAAACGCTCTAACTGTATAGATATCGATCTCTGAAAACACTGTTGATTTCCAAAAATGAGTTGTCCTCAGACTGTGAACAGTCGTCAGTGCCAAATGTGCCAAATGGAGAAGCAACGAGGAGTGCACATCTGCACGTCGGTGAGTTGAAAACTTCTATATCTAATCTTCTGTGGATTTCAAATAGGAAACAACGAACTTCTCATTCTTTCAAATCGCTTGTAGGAAGGGAATTTTTTCGTACCCCGAAAAATACATACCCTTGAGGCATTTCCCTCCCAACTTCTATTAGAACGGAACCCTACTCGTTTTGCAACATTAGCTGGGAGTCCGATTGTGTACCTGCACTTTTTATCGCATCTTATTACGCGATACTTAATTTTTTGGCAAAAACTGATAGCACGCCTAGTGACCGAGGATCAATTCTGCTTTAAGAAAATATATGTAAGTCGTAGATTGCTCCTATGTAACACTGTAAAGCGCCATAGATTCTATGACTTAACACGACATTCTCGCCTTCGTATTTCATTCATCCACTCCTCGAAAAGACCATTGAATTAATGGCAGTTCGTCAAATCAGCGATGGTAATTTGATAAACCATTGCACTCTATGGAAAAATACCATTACCCGGTGACCCTTCAAAACCTCGATTGGGTGTTTATTCCAAGTTTTTTTCTCAGAATTTTCTGAATAACTTCTAACAACTCGCTGCTGTTTCCAGGGACAGCCAGGGACCACGTCTATCGATCGAAGTCATTTAATCATAGCTGAGAACCAACCGATGAATTATCTCCTTTCATAGTCTTGGAACAACCGCAGTCGATCAGCTGACCGCTGATACTTTTACCCAATCAATGACCTTGCTTGTGTTCGGCACTTTTAAAGTACGAAATGGGTAGATTGCTTCCGCAAAGAAATTCTATCTAGTAGCAGGTGATCGATAAAAAATCAAACTTGTTTCTCAGCCACTACACACTTCCCCTTCCATCATTTCTTCGGGTTGTACTGTCATCATGCGATGCTGATTATGTTTAATTCGTTCTGACGCCACATTCTCACTTTTCAGCCTTGGTGTCTGTAAATGTTTTCATTGTTATGATGTCAGTCCTATTGTTTTCATCTCTGCATTAGTGTGGTTCAACTCATTTGTTTCTTTTTGCCTCTGTCGTTCTCGGTGTGAATGTATTTATGAATGCTTGTACTTGAAGAAACTTGCGCACTTTTTCTGCGTTTGTACCTCAGATTTTGAGTGCAAGTCATCATATTATTATCTCTTCATTGTGGAGGCCAAAAATTTTATTGCCTTTTTTCCTGTTCGGTTGTGTACTTTTTGCTTACCTAGTGCAATGAACGGCGCTATAAATGTTCCGCGTGAGACCTACGGCTAGCGGAAGCCTATTCCTGCAGCTTCAGCTCTCCAAGAAAGCCATACAATATTTGAAGGCATCGTAGCTTCTGGAAAAACACCGTTTTTTGGGGTTTTATTCGCTGACTGGGTAAAAAAACCTACGCACAATAATGCGCTGGTGACCCAGCAAACTCTATCAACGTCCTTTAGAAACGCAGATAGAGTCTGTTGGGTAACCAACACATTATTATGAAGATATACGAGGTCGAATGCCTCGAACCTTGTCAAAAAAACCGGTGCTCCGATCAAAAGGATCAACAAATTGTATAGCACGAATCAGTGAAACCTGATGAAATATATACATTGGTTAAGTGATAACATGACGATTTCTAGCGATCAACTCTTCCTTTCTCAAAAGTCGATTCATAAAATTTCAGTTAAAAAAACAGTCTTCAGCGATTTTTTCTCGACTTTTTCAACGTACCTGTTATACAGGTAACAAGAGCTTCCATCATATATGGAAAACTCTGAAACCAAATCCATCGTAAACAGTGCGTCTAACTGAATGTTTATATTTATGTAAACCAAAGTGGTACAGAAAGGCGCCATAAGCACCGAATCCATGGGAAATAATGGCTACACCTCTTTGAACAAATTTAAGATTTAATAGGCTTTTAACCGCGAGTTTTATATGGTTCCGTGAAGCCCCCTCATGCCTGGATGATAGTCCGACGTACTCCTCTTTAGGATAGGTCGTCCGTAGTCTCACCTGAGTCGTTTGTAGGCCCAACTGGGTCGTCAAGGTGCCAGCATAGGCCGCGTTCTACCGCCGCAATGGTGTTGATGGTATCATAGATACAACTTCGATAGGGAAAAGGTAGGGGAGGGGCTACGAACGACCCAGGACGGCCTATTGGAATACAATTTTCTGTCCTGCTCTGTATGTTCCACATGTGTGTCGACCGAGTGGGGGAAGTGGGACTACGGACGTCTTAGGAGGGGGGGGGGGGCTACGGATGACCCACGACGGCTCAAAGGCAGCATACACGCTCGTAAACGTGATTGAGATAACTACGAAAATAGAATGGTACGGTCCAGATTACAACGCCTACGCATTCTGAAGTGCCAAAAACGACCCACAATGCCGCTACGTGTTGGCCCCGCCCTGTATTTTCACGTCCCCTGTATTTGCCCTTTTCCTGCAACTCAAGGCTGCTGGGTCATATTCACCGCCGGTACTGTTGGTAGATTGCCTAACAAGTAAACCACACATGTCACTGACGGCGAAGATGGCTCAGCAACCCTGCGTTGGAGGAAAAAGGCAAATACAGGGGGCGTGAAAATTCAGGGCGGAATCAACTTCTAACTTATGTAGCGGCATTGTGGGTCGTTTTTGACACTTCAAAATGCGTAGGCAATATGTTGTAAGCCATGCGGTTCGATTCACGTAGATATCTCAACCAGGTTTACGTGTATGCTGCCTTTAACAAAAGACGATATTTCGTCCTTATTTTTTATTTGTTTATTTATTAGCATGCACGCTAAGGTGCGTAGAAAAAAAGAACCGTACATACGAAAACAAATCAGCCATTTGCAGTAACCACAAGGAATCAAACGAAAAGTGGAGGCACTTCATTATTGACATCTAAAAAGCTCATTGTACCCTTTCTAATGAAGGAGTTGCACTCTCAAATCTATTTCGACACAGCATTGTGAAATGAATGATATATACGACCACAAGGGAAAAAATCAGGTGGATGACGCTAGGAAGACGCCATTTACAAGAGCACTAGGGCATTTATGTAAACTCTGACACCAAGTTTTCGAATGTTAGGCATTCCCTACCCTTAACAACTTAGCTTCAAAGCCACCAACCCCAAATAGTCGCGAAATAGCCGCGAAATAATGCTCACCGCGAAATAGCCGAGAAACAGCCGCTAAATAATGCTCGCCGCAAAATAGCCGCCAAATGATGCTGGCCGCGAAATAGCCGAGAAATAATGCTATCCAGGTAGATATACGGAGCATTCTAGAGGCATGATACAGATTTCAGCACCTCCGTCGGTTCAATTACCCAAGTATGAGGTGCTTGGACCTCGTTCAGCCTCTGAAGGCCCCGCCCAACAGCTTGCGGCCCCAGATGGTGGCTCGGCGAGCCCTCTACGGTTGCGTTTTGGTCAATTCTGTTTACTTCTAGATATTTCTCGGTTAGATCTCGGCTATTTCTCGGCTACTTCTTGTCCGTTTCGCGAAAAGCCGAGAAATAGCCGGGAAAGAGCCCGCCAGGAGCCGCTGCGGAGCCTGGTGGGCTATTTTCCGCCTCTTTCGCGGCCAATACTCTCAGAGGAGGAACCTCCATTCTTTTCATAAAACAACAGCTACAACAACACAAGAACACAACATGAACCAAGGCAGCTCGGCATCGTAGCCTAGCACAAGATCATATAAAGCCACTTCCCATCCAACAATATAGCTTTGCCAAGTTTTCGTTATGATTACAACAGACCACTACAAGTCCTGGATTCTGAGAACTGAAAGTAGATCTATCCTTTTCAGCCTGCTACAGAAAACTTTTTTATCAGTTAACTCTAGAAAGCTAGAAGGTAGCAATTCTAGCCATCTAGCACACCTATAGAATAAGTAGTTTAAGACTTTAGACTGGCTCTTTTTGTTGACTTTAGAATTTTGTAATGAAAATAAACCAGTGCGTTCCCTACAAGGCCGAAATATTCAGTACTTGCTGAGTTTGAGCCTGACCTCACATTTAAGAACTTTGGAACAGAAAACTAAATCATTGAAGACGCGTCGATAAAGGAGACTTTTCAGACTAAATTGTTTCTTTCTTTCTTCATAACTTGGCATGGCCTAATGGTAGTCGGGATTCGAAAAGCATCGACATCAAGATCCTTTTGAAAGTCTGTTGCACTTTTTCAAGCTTCCTTTGAAGTTTTCTTGTATGGAGACTCCAAATTTCTGAACGGTATTCTAAAACTGGTATAACATATGCTTTGTAGAGCTTGATTAGAATACAGAAGTCTGCATTTTTTATGTTTCTACAAATTCTAAACATGACTGAAGAAACCTTTCAAACGATCGTGTTTACATGTGTTTCAAAATTCAAGCTGGAGTTGACTATAATTCCCAAATCGTGAACCTCTTGCGAGTCGTTAATGCTGAGATCGTTCAAACTGTATTCTGGAGCAGCGACATTACCAATGTGCGACAATGAAGTTTTGGACAAATTGACAGGTATCTCCCAAACAGAAGCTCAATCCACAATATTCGCTATGGACTGAGGCAGAGCTAGAGGGACCTCTGTCTGAGTCTGATCATTATAAGTACCGTATACCTTGATGTCGTCAGCATATATCTGCACCTTAATTGAGGGATGTGTTGGCAGGTCATGTGTATAAATAAGTAACAAAAGAGGAGACAAACGAATCCTTGAGGCACACCACTGGTGCAAGGGCAACGCGATGAAAAGGAGTTCTCCACCTTAACCCACATATGTCTGTCTTCCAAATACGATCTGAGCCGATCAAGCTACGGACCAACGACACCAAGATTACGTAGCTTAACGAGCAATTTTTCATTTTCATCAAAAGCCTTCAATAAATCAAAGTAGATATTATCAATGAATTTCCCCTTGTTGATACCCGAATACCAATCAAAAACGCAGTCTACAAGCTCAGTGACGGTGAATGCACCAGCAGTGAAACCGTGTTGTTCAAAAGGAATACTGTGCTTCTCTGGGCCGAATTCCGGTCTGCAATTGCTTCTCGACACGCTTTGCGGCCACGCGCTTTTGAGTCGGGAGAGTTTCCAGTGCAGCAGCCGCCGACCTGTTGGCTCTAGATTGGTTTTGGAAACTGGAAACTGAATAAAATTGAAGAAAACCGTATCAAAAAGCCACATCGAGTTGGCTTTGGCGTTGGAGGCTCTACTGATTCGAGCGCGTGCGGTCGCAAAGCGTGTCGAGACGCAATTGTGGACCGGAATTTCGCTCAGAGAAGCACAGTGAAATCTGTTTCAATCACGAAAGATGCCAGCTTATCGCGAATCAGTCTTTCCATTATTTTCACAGTAGTCGGCGTAATGCTAAGGGGTCGAAAAGCAGAAAGGCGATTAGATTGCGGAGGGGTGGGACTAAGTGGGATTACAAACGACCTAGGAGGGACTTCGGACGACCCAAGACGGCCAAGAAGAGGCAAAATTTCCGTACTCGTTTTGGGTGCTTCACTTACATATCGCCAAGGTGGGACTAGGACTATCGTCCAACTAATACGGGAGCCAGACTACAATTTTGCCCCTTGGAATCTCACAACGGAACTACGTTTTGTCAGCCTGGCTATCCCGGATGGAATGTACTTTTCTAGAACCATTTAAGGAGTAGAATTTGAATATGGCCTTTGCAGCTGCCTAAAGCCACTCTGAAAAAAGTCATAGGTATTTTTTATCAGATTTACGCACTTATTGTACCTTCCAAAACGCGCAGCATTAGTCCATCTGAGCAAAATTTTGGTGAAGCCACATTTGCCAAACTTTGCACAGACTGTTAGCGTTTTGAACTTCAACGAATTTTCGATTGAGAGTTTATTTTTACAACGAATTTTCCAATGGGCGTTTGTTTATACCAATAGGAGGGCTCTGAAACTCTGAAATCGTTCTAGAAAAATGTCCTAGACTTGACTCAAAATTCTCCTAGGTGGGTTATTTGGGGCGTCGATCACGGATCTAGAGTTTAATTGTCGATTTTCCGAAGTTTTCGACTTGATTCGTCCAAAGCTCTTCTTTGAGGGAAAATTTAATGGCAAATCGCGACTTTTAACGATTCGCGGAGTGCTAGGATAGGTATGGCTCAAATTGGGTTTGTGAGACGTTTTGGTCGATGGGCTGGAGCGCAGAGACAAGACTCCGCGGCAGACTCAGGGGCGGAAAATCGTCCGACACGTCTCATCCTTAGCGTTGGGTGTTTCGACCCGTACCTGGGCATCGTACAAAGAATGTTTGCGTTTTTATGGAATTTGCCTGGTCATTGAGACATCAGATAATGCTCCGCTTCTTTCAAACACTTCTCGAGTTGCCGATGAGTATACAGAGGACTGAAATAGGATGGAATATGCTTTGAATGAGACGGAATTAATCCAGGGTAAAAGCTACTGAATAATGCTGAATAATGAACAGAATCATTGTGTCAGCGTATAATTAAACCATTTTTTTTATTCAAAGCTGTGCTATTTGGTTGTAAAACTGTCAAGGTTGTCCTAAACGCAGTGTTCACAAAGAGTTACACGTTTTTCGGCCCAAACGTAAGCTTTAAGTCCTTCTAAGAGGATTAAGAACGGAAGTGCGACGAAAAACGGCCGGTAAGTGGGTGAAAATCTCGTGGGCCAGCCAACCCATTGAGCCACTCCGTCCACGTCCTATAACAGTTCCACTGAATTCGTGGTTAAATGAACGATGGTTTCCGATCGAAGGCCTCGTTCTTCCCTTCATTCTCAACGGCTCTCTTTACTCAGGTCGGCTCGCACACATCGGCTGCAACAAACGGGAGTTCCAAGCCTCGGACAACTCGTACACAATGCTTCCCTAGGTGAATTTTGAGTGGCCATAACTCCGTTTCCAGGGGGTCTTGTACGATTCCAGGGACATCATTGAAATCAGCGTGGGACCGTTTTCAAGATAGGCGAAAAAACAGAAAAACGACTTTTATCGCGAACACTGCCTTTACATTCTCTGCGCATTGTAAGCAGATTTACTGACAGACATAGGACGTCTTCATATGTTTAACTGAGAAGCCAGCCTTCAGAAGGACACTTCGCGTGACGTAGAACGCTCATATACTTCGATGTCTGCACCTATTGGGTAGGGAAGCAGCACGCTTGGAATTCTGGTATTACGGTAGGTCAACGTGCGTGCGAGAAAATTGAATGATAGGAAAAAATGAACGAGTCTCGTCGAAAATTCTCCAATACATACGAGAATGCTTACTGCATCACCTCAACACCAGGTAAGATTGGAAACGAGTCAAGTTGGAAGGCACCCCGTTTTGACCTATGACATTCCTTGAATTTTTCACTGCTACAGTTTTCCGCTCCGAAGTACCATTCTAAATGTGAAGATCTATATCTGCACCCATGTAAGAAAAAAGAGAATAATTGCACGGTAAAGTCTGGTATCGCTAAACGAGGCAATCACCAAAATCCCCGGTGTTTCGATTTTCACATTAATGGCAGTGTCCACGATAAATCTCGTTCACGAGGTTAAAGTGTGAAATACTAAGTTGGCAGAGGCTGGAGGGATGGGGTCCAAGAAATCAGAAATCAATCAAAGCGGCTCTGAAAGTTATCCCGTTGTGCCTGCCTATCCCGGTCCGCCCCCCCCCACAGACTTTCGGACGAGCTCGCGGGGCCGCGTACGTGTTCAATGGCTAATTGCCAAGCAACTCCGTTGCGTTCAGCCTGATCGATCCGTTTTGGGGAAACTAGCAGGGCCAGTAAGCTCGTCCACGCCCTGAATGTTTGAAACCGTTATTTTAGCTTACTCCAAACGTTTTTCTTCACTGTTCCATCACTAATAGTTGCCACACGACCAACAAACACCATTTTTGGGTGATATTCATCGTGAACACTCCCTTTAATTAATGCTTTGAATGCAGCTTGTTGAAACTAGGTTCTCGAGTGACCCTAATGAGTACGGTATACTTTGTCGCTGTAATGAGCGACAGGCATGCAATCTAACACAAATCGCGGCGGGACCCGCATCGGAGCAATAGCAACGGCCGTCGTAGAAATAGATGTCGCGTGTGCGTCGCAGCGACGTGTCGCGGAGGGCTGACATACTGCAAATGTGCCATAGCCTGGTTCTACCACAGTCGCTGTCGCTGTGCAGTGCACTGCGACGGCGACAGATTTAAAGGGCGGGAGGCGGTCGCTGTCGCTGTGCAGAACGACGCGACCGTGTGTCGCAAAAGTATACCATACCCTTAACGGGCTAAAATTTAATTCAACCTACATTCCTCACCTGCTATAAAACCGCGAAGTACTCATAGAACTCTCAAAATAAATAGTTCAATCAATTTCAATGAGGGTAGATACCGTATTTACTCTAATAGAAGTACACCTCTATTTGAAGTACACCTCTAATAGAAGTTCACCTAAAAGGGAAGGCTGAGTATTAGAATTACACCCTCTATTTGAAGTACACCTCTATTAGAAGTACATATAAAATAGAGGTCTGAGTATTAGAAGTACACCCTCTATTTGAAGTACACCTCTTTTTGGAGTGGACCCCCGGTACTTGGGTAAGTGATTGGCAACACGAATGTGGCATTTGAGAGAGACCAGTTTGCCCGAGATTTTTTCAATAATGTGAGGTTTGAATATTCACAAACAAAACTATCGGCTATCCTTTCCTTGGTCAAAGATTGCTTGTTTGGGACAACTTATGATGAAACCTCAGCGAACTTCAAATGACCAGGAAAAAACGCAGAGCTAAAGTTCGACATTGGTGTTATTCGCGGCGAATGCACAGAGTTTATTTAGGTTCTTTACAAATATTTTTGTTTGATTGGGTTTTAGTCGATCAATGTCGACTTGTTTTGGCCCTAGACGTTGACTTTAGCGGTGCTTAAAAAAAACGAGATTCCCCAGCGTTACGAAGATTGGATCATTTACGTATAGAAATCGCTTATACAAATCAGAAACCACCAATGGTAGACTCTACCTATAGTGGATTTTGGACGCAAAGAGCTCGCTTCTGGAAAAGCTGATGTCAGGTCGTTCAAGAACCGCGCTTTTCAATCGCTCTGGACGGTTCGAAAGGCGATCAGTTAAAGGCAGTGTTCACAATAAATTTCACTTCCGATATCACCTCGGTTTACAGAAGGTCTGGTGCCCTATATAGCAAGGTATGCTTGAAAACCACGCAAAAGACGCGTTTTTTGAGCCAAAGTAGACCCTACCTTTTTTACGCTGATTTTTGAGCATGGAGGAATTGACCGCTATGAAGGTGCAGTCAAGCGATCAGCTCACTTATCAGTACTTCCTTGACTTGATCATTTCTGTAATCTGAGTCTTCATTTGTTCACATCGAGGGCGCGGAAGTGGAGCACCGGGCGGTTTCGGGACACCAAAACGCTTGTTTGCTGATGTTTTGTTTTGCCACTTCTGGCTCGTTTTTCACCGTTTTTTCGACACTGGGAGCCTAGAATCTTCCTCGCCTATCATTTCACTGTGGGAAATCACCGATGATGTTCATCGTGAACGCTGCCTTTAAATTGTTTTTAAGCATAACGAGTCGATGAAGCACCTGTCAGCAACATCGAAAACGAAATTATACATTTTTGGAAGAAATAAAGGTGTGAATTTATGACATCAGGGATTGTGAAAGCATCAACTCAATTGAGCCCAGTCTGAAATTTTGTTAAATACATGTTTTTGGTGTTATCCTGGAAATTAAGAAATGTGAAGAGCCTACCACTGGAAATTCGAAAAATTGCGCCGAAGAATAGAGGTACACCCTCTATTAGAAGTACACCAAAAAGAGAGGGCTGAGAATTAGAAGTACAGCCTCTAGTTGAAGTACACCTCTAATAGAAGTACATGTAAAATAGGGGTCTGAGTATTAGAAGTACATGTACTTCTAAAAGAGAAAATACGGTAGTTCAATTGGTGTATCAATTAAGTAAAGGGTTTGCCAGTCACTATTCCAATTCATAGTTGAATATTCCACATATATGTGCCCAAAGAGTGAGAACGTTCCTTCGAATTAGCTTGGTTGATGCTTTGCTACAACCACGAGAAAGCGCTGCAATGACAGCGGCGTGCGAACTGGCTTGCCAACACCTGCGTCTCACTGCCTCGTTCGTTCGTGCCCCGACCCGGGCTGAGCACGCTTTCCGGTTAACCTTAGGGGTGCATATTAGACGTTGCAGAGAGAGGGCAAAGGGGGTGCCTAAACTGAACACCAAAAAAGAACGAAGTGCCCTCTGTCTCGAATTTCAGGAGAAAAATAATACACACTATTCTTCTGATTTGCCATATCTTCTTCTCCGCTTTTTGAGTCGAACACTCAAAGAATTCAAATTATTGATAAAGAGGCAGGTTGTGTTCGCAATATTCCATAGTTGCTGTCGAAGTTTGTTTTGATGAAGGAATAAACACTACTCTGTTATCTTGTAGCAAGTAAGGATTGATGTGGTGTCATGTTTCTTTGATGCAACGTTCATTGATTGCGCGGGTGGCTACCGATTCGAGGCAAAAATAAAAGACAACGCCCAGGAAAGCTGTCGTTCAAGTTAAAAAAAATTAACTGACTGATGTATGGCCTATGTCGCCCATTCTGAGCTGGTCGAAGCAAGGCTTATCGGGCTTATCATGTCAAAATCTCCTTACCACTGTTATATTTTGCCATGACCGACCGCTCCGCTGCTTACTCCGCCCGGACCCATCCGAGCAGGCCAAGCTTTATTTCGACAGTTTGAAAGTACAGATAGCAAAGTCAGTATCACAACTAGTCAATAGATTTTAATTCATGAGAATGTGACTTATGAAGAGTGCCACCTGTAAAAATTGAAGATTGCAAGTTCCTATGAAAGAAACGAATGACCGTGTCGTTCTCATTGAGAAGTACCCTGTACATAAAAACCCGACTTTTATCCACCTTGAATGCTGTAATCTCTCATAGTCTAGGCTGGTCGTGCGAGATGGTGTCTGTCCTCAGCTACACAGCGCACACGGGAGTGGACGCGCACACAATATTAATAAAAAATGTATTTTGTTACATAACGGGGAGGAGAAAAGGATTGGAACTGAAGGAAATGGAAGATGGTAAAGGTAGTCTATTCTGGATGTACCCTTTTTATAAATTTAATGCAAATAAACAAAGTTAGAGCGGGTGTAAATATTTAGCCGTGACAAGGTTCATTCAAACGAACCTAGTTGATGAAATGTAGCATTAAACAAGACAGCGAAGGATATTATGAGAAAGACGAGAATCTGGCAAACATTTTAATCTTGATATGATCGATTTTTAATGTGATTCAAGGACCTTAAATCTCGTCCCGGTTTTACCCGAAAACCGGAACAAAACCGGGACGAACTTTAAGGTCCTTAAAGGCAGCAGACACGCTCAAAAATGATATCAATTTTATGGATTAAACTGAAGGTCTGAAGCTATTAGTATTCAGAAATAACGAAAAAGACGAAAACAATTCGACGGAAATCAAGATATAACGGTACGCTCTATATTGGCCCAGAAATGGACGAGTTGTACGGCACTGGCTGAAATAGCGGAGCTAGCAACAAACTTGTTGGGATAGCGACGCTGATGTACTCGTACGACCCTTTCTGGAAAGTTTACGCCGTTAGAACCCTAAAAAGTAATCTAGAGTGTCCGCAATCGAGCACTGAATACCTGTATGGAGGGGCGGAGCCCGTATCGATGGGCGGAGCAAGGATGATTTCGTGACTGACTACGGCTCAAATACGGTCATTTGGACTCGTTTTTAACGCTTGCAACTTCGTGAGGGCTCTTCTAGGGCCTGCACGACCCCACTAATGTAGTTATCTCAACAACTTTTTTGAGCGTGTCTGCTGCCTTTAAGTCACATTGAATGTCAAACCTATTGCTATTAAAATGCTCGCCCAATTCTTCTCTTTCTCTCAAAGCTCTTAGTTCTCATGTTTATTGGTGTTTTTAATCAACTAGGTTCATTTGAATTAACCTTATCAAGTCTAAAAATTCAATCCGCTCGAACTTAGTTCGTTTACATTGAATCTCTATAATGGATACATTGAAAGTATCCTATTCCTGCCATCTAACATTTCCTTCAGTTTCAATCCTTTTCTCCTCCCCGTTCTGTAATAAAATACATTGTTTATTTATATTGTGTGCGCGTCCACTCCCGTGTGCGCTGTGTAGCTGCGTACAAACACAGTATCGCACGGCAAGCCGATTCTCTAATTGATTGTGGCATTCTAGGAGGGTAAAACTCTTGTTTTCCACTCCCTACGCATCACATGAATCCTAACATTGTTTCACAACACAAAATAGTTCTGATTTCCACATCAGAACAACCAAACACATTAACTAATCTTTCCTAGGTTTATGAAAACATTCGACAGGAAACATTAATTATCGCAAAGGTAGTAGTTTTGTTGTTTGTAATTGTTCAATTGTTTTGTAATGAAAATTGTTTTATCTTTCGTCATAACTTACCGTCTTACTAAAAAATTTTCCTCATGGGATTGTTTTGAAGTTTAAAAGTTAAACTACCTTTTTTGTTGACATTTTCGGAATTTTCTATATTCAGTGCTTTTTTAAAAATTCTTGTTTATCAAAATCAGGAAGTCAAAATCATGGCTATTTTGCTCAACTTTTCCGAAAACAGCCGATTTCGATTTCTCATAGGGGGGTGCCTAAAAATTACCGAGCTAAGGGGGTGCATATTCAGAATCGGTATGCTGGGACGTGTGCTCAGCCCCGGCCTAACCGTCCCCCACCCCTCAATTCAAATTGTTGCTTTGGGGGTTATTCGGAGTTCTGACAGATTACAGTGGGTATACGGTAGTTTGGTCAAAGTCTCAGATTTGACTGAAAATTTGTATACGGGGCTTCTGCGAATACGAATTTAACGTCCGTTTGTCAATTTTCGCAATACTAAGGTGGGTTTGCAACCTGAATGGCATGGTACCAACCGTAACCCACAGTAAACCTGAACATTTCAAAAAAAAGGACTCTAGATTCGTGTTCACCACCTTAGATTATCCCTACATACAGGTTTTGAGCCAAGTTTGATTCCTAACACCCAAAAACTTTCATGGGGTACCCTCAGGAGTGGTTTCCGTTTTCAATTTAGTATGACGCATGAACCAGGCGACTGGCCGTGCGGGGTTGTCGGCCTCACTGAAGAATGGGGTTTCGATTCGGGTGAGGTGATCTACCGTCGCAACCCCGTCCATCCATCAGACTAAAATTATCACGAGAACTCTACCTTGCCGCCAGGCTTTCAAAAACACGTGTAATTCTTTTCAGAGTGGTTTTAGGCAGCTGAAAAAACCATAATCGCATTCTACGTCGAAAAACGGTTTCGAAATGTACATTTCATCCGAAAATGGCCAGACTGACTAAAGGTATGTAGTTCCTTTGTCACAGTGATCATTAAGAAACGACGGAGGTCACAGGCTTTCGAGAGCATACGAAGGCAGACCGTATCCTACCCAACGGAAAAGCTGCGCAAATCTGTTCCATTTCTGTCATCTCACTCTGAAAGAGTTGAAGTTTCTGCCAAGTACTTTAGCAGCATTTGTGATTTGCATGTAACATTCTGGCAACTTCCTATAATGAAACGCTTTTACGTGAGAAGTGACTTATGAGGCCATGGTTAATTTAATTTAGGGGACAAAAGAACGAAACCAATAAAGATGCGGGTTTCTCTCGACATGTTTTTTTCGTGGGGTTCCTGATTATAATAATATCACTAATCCCACGGGATCTACTGTCTTTTTCAGCACTTTGCTATGGAAACAAGATCAATGCACATAATTAACGCACTTATTAGAGTTTTACACTGCACATAATTAAAAACTCTATGTGAGACTACAACACGGCTGGTTCTCATTATTGTTCGCTTGTAGCTCCTTTTCTGTACGTATTCTTCTCACTACTACAATACGTTTCAAAACTATAGAGGCACAGCATTTTCTTGTAATTTTCAACCTTGCAATTTGTATGGAGAAGAACCTAGTTCAGTATTCGAACAGCCTCTGTACACGGAATCTGCCATACTCATAATTTTACTTGCTGTTTCTGTGACAAATAAATTTTAGAAATTTTTTGACTTTTCACTTATTCAAAATTATAACGGCACCAGAGCAATAGTCGCTTTCCTCGACGATTTCACCAATGTTGCGCATTCTTCACTGAAGCATGTCTTACTGGTATCCTCTGTTTCCGAATGTGGTTTATTTCCGTAGGTCGCGTGCGCTGGCGTGCGTACGCTGCGTCTCCTTCTTCCCACAATTTCTCGCTGTCTATACCCTCACTCCACACAAGCGCGCGAGGGAACAAAGTAAATCTGGCCCGGAACCAGAGGATACATACAGTTTACCGCAATGTTAAAAGGACATGGTGCGGTTCCGGTCACACACTAAACTATGGTGGAAGACGCCAGATTTCATTATCGATCGGGGGTGTGTATACAAGTCTGTGGGTACCTGCTCGTTGGTGCCCCTGCTTCTACTGAACCCAGCAGACGTTTGAGTGTACACAAGGAACATTCGTGCGATATAGCGTGCACAACTATATTGTGAAAGTATCCCATACATTGCAAAAAGGTGTCGCCGTCCGGCACACTAAGGCCTCTGGTCCATAACACCTTAGGATCCGTACGTAAGGAGTTCATGGAGTCTTTGGCCACAAGCCACAGTTTCGCCACCCTGAACTGTCGATCGCTGTCGAGTGATATCCAAAAAACTGCGCTATCCAGACTTCTGAGCTATTTCCATGCACCGTTTGCTGCTTTGCAGGAAACCCGCCTCAAGGATAGACCCGTCATCAGCGTCGGAGAGTACATCATCTACTGCGGTAACGCTACGATAGGAGAGTGGGAGGCTGTGCAATAGCTATAAGGAAGGATTTTAATGGTGTGTTCAAGGAGTTTGGCTCAACGTCGTGCCGGAATGCATTCGTACGACTGCGGGATCACAGAGGATTCAATCTGTGGATAGTGAGTGCTCATGCGCCCACTGAAACCGCCGAGGACAATTTAAAGGATGCGTTTTATGAGGAACTCAACACGTTGCTAGCCAGGATACCTTTTCAACATGCTGTTGTCGTGGGAATCGACGCAAACGCGAGGATGGGACTTGATCAGGAATCCGAAGTACTCGGTGAATGGCTCTTCCCAGTGGAGCAAACATCGGACAATGGCTACCGTCTTGTCAACTTTTGCGAACCCAGTGGTCTGATTATCGCATCGACATTCAAGAGGAATCATCGCCGCCATCAGCTTACGTGGCAGAGACCAACCCAGCTATCTCTGGAAGAGCAGCGGAAGCGGAAGATGACAACTTTGAAACTACAGCTCGACTATGTTCTGACGAGGAATATTCCAGTATCGGACATTCGAAGATCTAGAGCTGCGTGGGATGTCGCATTTGATTCGTATCACCGTCCTGTTCTGTTGAACTTCACTGCGAGGATTCATAAGAGGAAGTGAGGGGCTCTGCCTCTCCAGAGGATTGACATGACAAGTCTCAGAGATGAAAAGTGCAGAGGGAATTTTCGACAACGCGTTTCTATTCACATTGGAGTACGGACGAAGAAGAAAGTTTGCGACGCGGATTCTTGTGTCAAGTGCATCGAGGACGCTTAGAAAGAGGCACTCCCGGTTGTACAGCCTAATAAGAAGTTCGCCTACGTCTTAGAAGAAACAACATCTACCTACAACAGAGTATGTGCTCTCCGAACTGCAGGAAACTTCGTGGAGGAGGAGCGTTTGAGGAAGTTGCATCGGCAGCTTCAAAGTGACCGGGAACGAGAATGGACGTGAAGAGGTAAGGAGTTTGAGAAGGCTTGGGAAGATAAGAACCCGAGGAAAGCCTACACGTTGTTACGACAGTATAGCGGCAAGATGAAGAGATGTTCTCCTGTCTTGAACACTACTAATGGAGTTGCAGTTGGTGACGCGACGCTGCCAATATTGAAGGATTACTTCAGCTTATTACTGAATCGTCCAGCGCCATCAGTACCAGAGCTCCCGCATGTTCAGAGAGCACATTACGATGTCAGTGAGGAACCGCCGACTGAGTCTGAAGCTTTGGATTGTGCCAGGAAAATGAAGAATGGAAAGGCAGGTGGAGATGACAACATCACTGCTGAAATGCTGAAAGCTCTTCCTTCGTCTGGGATTCGTGAAATGACCAACACCATCCGTGCCATATGGATGAGAGAAAGGATACCCGATTAGTGAAAACATGCGATCATCGTACCTCTTCACAAGAAGCTATTCGTCACGGATCCTAAGGACTACAGAGAAATCTCTCTACTTCGTGTCATGTACAAGTTTTTAGAACGTATCATTCTCGAGCGACTAATCAAACATCGTGAAGGAACGACCAGAGATGAGCAAGCCGGTTTTCGACCTGGAAGATCGACCATCGACCAAGTGTTCGTCGTGAGAAGAGTAATTGAATCGTGGCAGTGGTATTCGAAGCCACTACAGCTTGCTTTTTTGGACTTTGAAGCCGCGTTCGACTCTCCTCATCGTGATCAATTGCTCAATGCTCTGTGAGCAGATGGAGTCCCGGAAAAGTATGTTCGGTTAATCGAGGACATGAACAAAGGAACAACAGCAGCAGTTCGTACACCTGTCGGATTTACGTCAGCTTTCGAGGTGAAAACAGGAGTAAGGCAAGGAGCCGTAGCAGAACCTTTTCTTTTCAACTTCGCCGTTGATGACATCATGCGTAGAGTTGCAGAACAGTTTCCTGCGGATGTGATCATAACACCATCAGGACGCTCCCTTGTCGACCTGGAGTACGCCGACGAAATTGTGTTATTCGCTAAAAACAACGCAAAACTGCAAAGGATTGTGAACCTCGTTTCGAAGTATGCCGCAGCCTATAGACTTCGTCTTCGTCCCGACAAATGCAAGCAGATATGGGTCTCTCGAAGGCCTCCGACGGGAGTTTGTGTGGAGGGAAAACGTATCGAACTGGTGGATGTTATTTGGGCTGATTGCTGAAGAATGATGGTGGTTATGCAGCGGATACTCAACAAAGATATGCGAAGGCTACATCTGCATTCAATTCTCTAACGAAGGGTTTGTGGTCTATCACCATCGCGGAGGAAGTCAAGTTGCGCCTCTACCTATCCGCTATTCGCCCTATCATGATGTACGGATCGGAGACGTGGGCAGCACCGGAGACGCAGATTGGATTGGACGGAGAGGAAGCTTTTTAGGCGTTTGCTTGGATATTTCTGGCCGCATGTATGCCATAACAAAGACCTTCACAAGGAAATCGACGCAGTACATCAACGCTTGACACGAGGGGGGTGCCAGCATCTCCTAACGCCATCTCAAGCAGTAATGGAAAGTCGACTCCGACTGTTCGGGCATATACTAAGAAGAACGCCGGATCGTCCCGTGCAACACGCTTTAAGAATGCTTCCAAATCCTGTCTGGAAACGGCCACCTGGGTGTTGGCGAAAGTTCTGGACGGAGGTGGTTAAAGAGGATTTGAAGTCACTCGGCATCGAAAGACAGTTTAGGCGCGATGTTTCGTTTCGCAGGAAATGGAATAGTGAGAGCTGGATGAAATGTGTTCAAATTGTGGCTGAAGACCGTGAAAAATGGACACGGCTGACTACTAGGACGGCACACCTCGGTGAAGATGCGGAATGACCGCGTCAGGCGAAAGCCTGCCGATTAAGACAGAAGATCGACAGCACAGCTGATTTTCTGGATGAGTTACGGTTTTACTTTTTTTCTTGTTTGCTTCGGCATTATTTTTGTTTGTGACTCTTGTAATACTACGAATAGGGGCTTTTCTCAGTGTGTGAGAGAACTTTGCCGTTTTTCTAAATTTCAAAACGGAATTTTGAAAAAAAACACTTCGAAACCCGAACAAACGGCAAATTTCCCTCACGCACTGAGAATAGCCCCTATATGCAATATTTAAACAGTCAGAATTAAAATAATGCCGAAACAAACAAGAAAAAAGAAATACCATAACTCACCCAGAAAATAAGCTGTGCTGTTGATCGATAATGAAATCTGGCGTCTTCCACCGTAGTTTTAGTGTGTCACCGCAACCGCACAATGTCCTTTTAACATTGCGGTAAACTGTATTTGCTACAGTTTACCGCGGGTCGATCTTACTATCTAACGAAGGACAAGATCAAGGGATGTTATGCAAGAACCTGGAAATTCCAATAGAGAAACTGTTATACAATCGAGGTGTTGCACGAACTGCTCTAGCCCCATTCCCAGGCTTCACGTACATAGATACCAGGAGGAGGCCCACATTCCTGAAAGATTATAATAGGATAGCTAAGGTGATCTCCACAAAAAGTATTATCGAGGCTGATATGGTGAAGACGTCATCCTCGAACCTGATATCGTCCTGGCGACTACCATATTCGCTTTCACCTTCGTGAAGTCTATTCCGAATAATTACAGGCAGTGTTCACAATAAAAAAAGTTGCCCGTTTTTTGGCTAAAATGTGAGCCTTAGGTCCGTCTAAGAGAGTCAAGAACGGAAGTGCGACGAAAAAACGGTCAGGAGAAGGGTGAAAATCTCGTGGGCCAGCCAACATTGAGCCACCCAGCCCACGTCCTATAACAGTTGCCCTGGATTCGTGTTACCGTAGAAACAGACACCGGATTTTCGAATATTCTTCATCGCCAGAGGGTCTAGCATTACAGCATCAACATTGCCCCTTCTCAGTTTCGAACAATTTCTGGTACGGGAAGCAGAAAGCGAAGCCACCTACCTAAGAATTTCGAAGCGTGAAACCATTTCCCCGACGTCAGGTTCGATGCGTTGTTCACAGTCTCCCCGCTGATAACGCATTGAACCTGACACACCTGAAAGCATAACTATTTTCTTCAGTGATTTCCTTAAACAGTTTCACCCAAAAACATCGAAAACTATATTACGGTTCTTTATCGTGAACACTGCCTTCAAGTATGTACTACTTAGTAAAGCGGACGACTACCTTGACTTTCCCACCTCTGATGTCATTTGAAATAGGTCTCTTTCTGTGTCTCGGTGTCGAATTGTTGCTAGATGCTCAACGATTGTTTGTAGAGCCCACCTGCTCTGTGGTGTAGTCCTATAAGCTCACACGTTCGACTAGGTCGCATTGAACCTGACTATTGGGCCATTCTTCATTAGCAGCGTCGGCGATGTTGGGAGTGGATGATAATCTTGCTGTTTATGTGAACTTCTCCTATTTCGCCCTACTCCAAGGCCATGAAATTTCACTCCTTGGTTAGCTGGCAATCATACCCGACATTCATTCAATTGAACGTGTCGGAGATGTGTTAGCCAGAGAGATAGGAATTAAGAATCGCACTATTAGGCCTTCTGGGAACGGAGTTATGGTCTCTTAAAAATTAAGCTAGGGAAGCATTGTGGACGAGTTGTCCGAGGCTTGTTACTTCCGTCTTTTGATGTATGCGAGTTGACCTGACAATGAGTGAAGAGAGAAGTTGAGAATGAAGGGAGGAACGGGGATATTGATCAAAAGCCATCGCTCATCTAACGGTCTCGAATTTTCAATTGTTCACGTTGGAGGGAGTGCATTGCGCTTTTGGGGTTTGCCTTGCGCTCAAAGTGGAAACTTCGGGCTCTTTTGGTGCTCTTCCTGGCTCGTACTCATGCGTTCTTTCCACGTCCAACTTCACAGTGTGCTCCTCACTACCCATTTTAGTTGGAACTGAAACACATTTTTTATCGTGAACACTGCCTTTAAAAAAACTTGCGGTGGAGTCTATTGTGGACTAGTGCATGCGGAAGAAAACAACTTGCCAGATTTGCAGAAGAGTGCCCACAACATTCTATGGGTTTAGTTGACTTACTTGACTTAGAGGCACAGTCCAACCAGAGAGACAAAATCTGAGATTTCCACATAGTTGTGAAGTAGACTCACCCGATATATCACCTGCCGAATGCGAGCTCTTATTTCCTACGAATAAGCGGAGATATAGGGGTAAGCCACTCTGGGGCGCCCACCTCGAGAAGCCACTTTAGCCCGCCCCTTTTACAATCTTTCGAGCTGAACAGTGGCGGGATGAGCGATTAGTTCAGATTAATGTCCCCGTTCTTTCCTTCATTCTCAGCCTCTCTTTCCATTTAGGTCCGCTCGTTCACATCAGTCTCAAATGAAGAAACAAACAACCCTCGGACAGCTCGTCCACCTTGCTTTTGTTGCTCAATTTCGGAGGGGGCCATAACTCCGTGCCCACGGGGTTCTTGTCCGATCCCAGAGGCATCAGAGACATCATTAGAATTTGCGTGGGTCCGTTTTCACGATAGGTAGAAAATTAGGAGAAAGATTCCGAGGTTGTCTTGTACCTTCAATTAGTTGGCTTTCGCATGAGGCGGTCATCCCGCATCCTCACCGAGGTGTGCCGTCCTTGTAGACAACCGTTTCCATTTTTTACGGTCTTCAGCCCTAAATTGAACACATTCCATCCAACTGTCACTATTCCATTTCCTGCCCAACAAAACATCGCGCCTGAACTGTCTTTCGATGCCGAGTGACTTCAAATCCTCCTTAAAGGCATCATACGCGCAGAAAACCGTATATCATTTTTTCATGTTTTTGCATCGGCGATTCTGTTACATACCGAATAAGAGTGAAGAGGCTTCACAAATTTCATAAACTTTCGCGAAAAACGCGTTTTGAAACTTCTCGAATTATGCACTTTCTACGAATTTCGGTGTGTCTGGTGCAATACGTCGGAAGTTTTTTCACAAACGTCGGATGTGCTTTCTGCTTTAAACTTATTAAAAGAGCAAATTTATCTTGCCTCTTGTTCACTGGAACTTATTCTAAAAATAGAAGTATCCTTTGGGCAAGTTTGGATGTCAGAATTTCCCGAATTAAAAATTTTAAATGCTGAATCATCTGCGCCTGTGATGGCGCTTGTGTTTCTCGTGCTAGATGGTTGGTGAAAACAGGTAACGGATGGTCATTTTGAACCACTCCAACTTCAAAATCATATGTTTTTGACGTGCAAAACTTTACCGTTGTAATCCACCAGGCTCATCCACCCCTAAAGCCTGCCGTACGAGATGATCCGGCGTCCTTCTAAGTATATGTCTCAGCAGTCAAAGTCGACTTTCCATTGTCACTTGAGATGGCGTTGGAAGAGGCTGGCATCTCCCTCGTGTGAAGCGTTTATGTACTACATCTATTACTTTGCAAAATTCTTCGTTATGACATACAGGCGGCCAGAATTATCTCAGCAGACGCCTAAAAGCTTCCTCTCCGTGCAATCCAACCTTTCCATCTGCGTCTTCGGTGCTGCCCACGTCTCCGATCCGTAAATCATGATAGAGAGAATAGCGTATAGGTAGACGCGCAACATGACTTCCTCCGCGTTGGTGATAGACCACAAACCCTTGGTTAGAGAATTGAATGCAGATGTAGCTTTCGCACATCGTTGTTGGATATCCGCTGCATATCTACCATCATTCTTCAGTAATCAGCCCAAATATCATCCACGAGTTCGATACGTTGTCCGTCCACACAAACTCCCGTCGGAGGTTTTTGAGAGACCCACATCTGCTTGCATTTATCGGGACGAAGACGAAGTCCATAGGCTGCGGCATACTTCGAAACGAGGCTCACAATCCTTTGCGGTTTTGTGTTGTTTTTTTGCGGTTTTGTGTTGTTTGTTTTTTTTAACACGAAGTCGGAATTTCCAACATCTAAACTGCGTCTCCAGCAACATATGGGAAGGTGTTCCAAAACACCAGTGGTGTTCTCAGCGAGATGCGGATATAAACTTCAGAATCTACACTTAGGGTATACAGCGTACCTCGATGTAACTTCAAGGTTAGTGGTCTTGCTTAAAGGCAGCATACACGCTCGTAAGCATAGTCGAGATAACAGCATGGATCGGTCCGCACGGCCCGTACTATGTCGTCAACGACGTTTGAAGCGCTGAAAACTGTCCAGGATGACAGTATTTGACAATGTTTGAGCAATCTTGCCTTCCACGCCCGTATTTTCACACCCCTTTGAGTAATAGAATGAGAATCGATACTTGTGAAAACGTGTGATAACTGAGAGTGATAGCACTATCAAATGGGAGTGCACGAGAGAAATAGCTTGGTTTACTTGAGTATAACATGTCTGCATACCTAATGACTCTCGTCCACTTTCGAGAATGCCGCTCTGCTTTGGCTGACCTCTTGAAATGGAGGATTTTATTAGTGCACAAACATGTTATACTCAAGTAAACCAAGCTATTTCTCTTGTGCACTCCCCTTTGATAGTGCTATCACTCTCAATTATCACACGTTTTCACAAGTATCGATTCTCATTCTGTTACTCAAAGGGGTGTGAAAATACGGGCGTGGAAGGCAAGATTGCTCAAACATTGTCAAATACTGTCATCCTGGACAGTTTTCAGCGCTTCAAACGTCGTTGACGACATAGTACGGGCCGTGCGGACCTATCTATGCTGTTATCTCGACTATGCTTACGAGCGTGTATGCTGCCTTTAACATCTCAGACATTGGGATTGGCGGACCGCCGGCATTTTCTTAGCGAGCAAAAACCATTCCCGGTGTCGAACAGCCTTTAGCCGGCGGTCCGCCAAAATTTGCCAGCGGTCCGCCAGGACGTCGGCCAACCGCTGGCAGTCTCTTGGCTGAAACCTGGCAGCCCGCTGTTGAGCAATCATCTGCCAGCGGTCCGCCAGTCTATTGGCAGACCGATGAGTCGAGGTGAGTCTCTCACCGCAGATCGTTGCGTAGGAGATCGCCTACGCAACGGTCTGAGGTGAGGCACCCACCCCACCTCCCCCCCACGCCGTGGGGACTTTCCCCTCAGCTGACAAAAAATATGCTAGCCTCTGTAGAGTGACTTCGGGTCACCTTTCAGGGCCGGCATCAAAGTGCCGAGTGAACACTCATTCGACTGGATCGCCTTATATACCGGCACAGCTTATCAGTGAAATCAGAGATCAAACTATAACATGTTAAAACGTGCTCTCTCGAGTGCCACTCATGTGACGACTCAGCGCCAAGTGAAGGTCACTGGGCGTTCAAGCGCCAGCCAAGTGCCGATTGGTGGATAACCGCGTTTTCATGCGCTCGGCGATTTCAAGGTGTGATCGCCCTTGTCAGCTGAATGCAAGCTATCACGCAGTTTTCAGGCAGCTGGCAGATTTTCGCCAGCGGTCCGCCGCTCGCACTAATTGAGATGCCAAGTATGAGCCAGCTGTCGGCTTCGTAATTGCCGATTGCCAGCTGAATGCCAGTTATCATCCAGCTGTTAGGCAACTGGCACATATTCGCCAACCGTCCGCCGCTGGCATTAAATGACATGGCGAGTGTATGCCAACTGTCGGCCTCGCGATTGCCATTGGCCAGCTAAATGCCAGCTGTCACCCAGCTTTTGAGCAACTGGCGAATTTTCGCCAACTGTCCGCTGCTCCCAATGTCTGAGATCAAGGTTTGATTAAAGTACAACCACCCCAGAAAGTTGATTTTGGAAATGAGTTTTTAGAAAAGAGCCTCCCACCAAGAAAGTTATAATTAAATGGACGCATTTTGAGAACAGCGGCAGTTCCCACGTTTTTGCACTATGTGGCGTGGGGACAGTACTTCTGGTTAGATGGAATATGTTTGTTCTTAGAATTACGAAGGCCATCAATGTCACCGTACATTTATTGTTCCTTTTCCTTATTACAAGGAAAGTTGTATCAAGCGACCTAGCTGTTTTTAAACGAAATATATTATAATAAGTTGTGTTTCTATATTTGCCGAATCGGAAAAAATTGCTGAACATCCTAAAAGTTTTCTGGTGGGCCCAATCCAGTTCGGAGACTATATAGAACATATTTCTTTGCAAACACTTGGGTGATGCAAGAAAGCTTCCCTAGTTTGAAATTAACTTGCTCGTAAGTTCAGTGTCAATTTCGATACATCACGGTATTTCTGGTCGTGCTGAAAGTGTTACTAAGAGCTGCACTTTTTTCAATCGATCTTAAAGGCATCGTACGCGCTGAAAACCACTCACCATTTTTTGAGTTTGAATCGTTGGTTGGGCAAACCTGAGAACGTGGGTAGATTTTCTCGGGTCACCGACACATCATTCGGAAGATGGGTGATCGAATGCTTCGAATTCCACCAAAAGAGGCCGGTCTTCTGACAGCCATGTGGCATAAAATGAAAAAGAAAGGAGCTTCTAAACAAGCTATATCACGTAAATGAGTGGAAGCTGATGTATCATTTCTTGATAAGCCACCTTTTCTCATTTGAGGTCACATGGCTGTCGGAAGGCCGGCCTCTTTTGGTGGAATTTGATGCATTCGATCTCCCATATCTTTCCAATGATGCGTCGGTGACCCGAAAAACTCTACCCATGTCCTCAGGCGGGCCCAGCGAATGACTCAAACTCAAAAAACGATGAGTGGTTTTCAACGCGTACGATGCCTTCAAGAAAATTCGACATTTCAATTTTAATACGAAATGAATTAGTTGACTAATGGCATAAAGAATACAAGACAACACTATCACTATTGGTTACCTCCCCTGTGCTGAAGCTTCTCGAAACGAAGTCGTACCGCGAATCACGCGACGGAAGGCCGCATCAAGTTGCCACCGCAGCGGTACCGTGAAATTTGTCGTTGCGTGACCTACTTCTACTAAATAATTGTCAAGTCCCGTCAGCAGGCTGATTTTCTCGTTTTCCGCTTTAAAGGTAGCGGCCGCTATAGAATATGCCCGCTTTCCTTCTATCTTTAACCCTTTTCTGGATTCAGAGCACTAGGACCTATAAGGAAAATTTGCGAAAAGTCGCTGATTTGTGCCGAAATCTAAGCCCGAACTTTCCTGTCTTCTGATGTAGCCTTGTGTATCAATAATACAGGATCAAAATTTCCTGAACGCCTCAGAGATTTACAGGGGATTTCCGAAGGTGGACATCTTCGTAGCTTAACGAATAGAAAATGAGTACCAGATTGTCCGTCTTTAGAGTGTTCAGAAAATTGTTTCGGATTTAGATCAGAATTTTTTTTTAGGGATTGATTCTGTTGCTGATTACAAATTTGAGGTTCATTTGTCAATTTTTTTCCCAATTTCGGCTGATTTAGCTTTAAAATCGGGAACATTTCGCTGGCCAAACGCGACTTTTGAGGACTTCCTGGACGCTAGGATGAAGCCGCTCCAAAGCTTATCCATAAGGGTTATTTGGGCTGCTTAACGCGAATCTGTGGTCGGTTTATCGATTTATCTTTACTTACGGTTACCTTTCCTCGAAGCAATGAAGCCTGTTTTTTTTGAAATCCCCGGAGGCGCTTAGAGATTTTCGAGCGCGGATCATTTATGTTCTGTAACAAACCTACAACATCGAAAACATGGTTTCTGAAAAGTGCGGTGAAATTTCACCTACTCAGTAAAAATTCGAACCGTTATCTGTAGAATTCTTTAGATATGGACTTTTCAGAGCATTATTTGGTAGAAATTGAAAACGGAGAATGTGTTCCCCTTTAAATATTTAGTGAAATATGTAAACGAGTCTAAAAACGTTCTCCCTCTCTCTACCTTACTATCAGAAAATCCCTAACTTAGCCTTCCACGAAAACAGCAACTGGAGACTTGAAAAGAACTTATTATCCTGTAGCGCAGTACGCGCTATTAAGACATGATCTAAACAAGTTACATTTTGGAATAGCTATTTATATTGATAAGGGCATTCCATGAACGCCATTTTGAAGAGGGCAGCCTTCTTACTCTATTACCGAAGCACACAATTGCTACAAGAGAATCCCGCCTGTCCTAATTCGGGTACATACTTAGTTCATTCCCTCTACAGAGATCTACTTCCATGTGCAAGGTGTACTTCTTTGTTATCTATGTCATTTTCCGTTTTTATGATATACACACAACTTTATGGTACGTAAGGATTTTGGTCAGACAACATGTTATCCTTTTTTATGGTCGGTAGTGCAATCAAAGAGTGAAGATTTTTGGTATTCGACGCGATAGAAGTACGCCAACTGTGCTGCTTGAATGACGGTCAACTATAACCTATGTGTGGCAACATCTCGTCCATGGACTCTGATTCGAATACTTCTGCATTGGCGTGGAAGTTTCTGGAAAGCCGTCGGTGTGGAGACATGTGGCTGGCTGCTGCTCTACTGTATCATTCGTGTAATAATAAGACATGCGCTAGATGTCGACCAACAGAGGTGCGTCTCTTGCAGTACGAGAGTTTTATTTCTTATTGCTGATTTTTCTCTTTCTCTTGGAGCTCTGATTCAGAACATTCGCAGAGACCGCCAGGGCGCTCGATCAACACTTACGTGATATTCCTCTCGATTTTATGCTCGGGTTTTTTGTCAGTATAATTGTGACACGCTGGTCAACGCTTTTCAACAATATTGGTCTCATCGAGAAGTACGTGAGCTCTACTCCTACAAATATCTTGATTGAAACAGTCATCGAATTCTACGGGGACATATATTTATTGGGATAACGCCGTGTTACCCTAACGAGCGTATTGTCTTAATGCTTAGGGCCTGAGAGCTTTAACGAGGTAAGAATTGCGAGGACTTCCGCTAGAATCTGCTCGAAGTAATCCAAACACAACTCATAGAAGGGAACGCTGTCTCCGAGCGAAAAAAATGTTAAACTCGATTTTGAAATAGCCCATCAAAAGCAATAGTGACTTGATAGTACAACCTATTCTGGGTACACAGCGTAAAAGAACGTTTTTGAGCAGAATCATTTCCTGCTGATTTTTAGATCAATAAAGCTATGCGTCCTGTCGATTTTCAACCGTCCAGCCGATAGGCTTCGTTGAAGAAATAAAATTGATCACACAGTTGGGATGGTCCCTATTATTTATCTATGCATACGTCATGCATGACTTGCAACACAACATAGAAACAGGACACAAGAAAGTCAGCTCAAGACAAAAGTTGGTAACGTCGGCACTGTTGAAGGTTATTGCAAACTCGGTGTCATTTGCTATAACATGGGTGGTGGCCATCGTGTATTCCAACCCTTGAAGAGGCGGAAGAAACGATGGAGCGAGGTTCCAGATTGGACGCAACACGGGCTAGCGACAACCCATTCGCTGCGTCTCTCCCGTCTCTTCAGGGGTTGGAATACACGATGGCCATCACTATACATTGGACCCGAATCGAAAAACGGATATCCGAATCACTCTGATACCCATGGTTGTGGATACCTGGGGTGGTAGTAATTGGGGTGTTAAACGCTAATTAACAGGCGTTAAGTTCGCGTTAAACGCGAGTTTAACCACAGTAGAATCTGAGCAGGACTCCTAATAGTTCTGAGAGAATTCGCTCTGGTTTCACCCTAACATCCCTCAGTGGTAGGCATTTGATACACTTCCAATGAAAACGCCCGAAAAAGGCCACAACTGTAACCTTTGTTACGAAAAATAGCGATCTCAAAACGTTTTCAAGGCTGTTTTTTCTTTAAAATTCCGACATGTGGCATCCTCGCGGTAAGTTCGCGTTTAACATCCTCTCGCAAACAGCACGGAAATAGTGCTGAAATGCGAGAGGACTCCCGAAGAGTTTTTGGATGCGGTTAGCATGATACAGTAGAAACAGTTTTGACCATCTATACTGAGGGCAAGTGCGAGTTAAATTAATGCAGAGGGTTAGGAAATTTTGATAGCACTGTCGGCCATTTTGATTCAGGACGTCAGCCTATCTTCAAAACTGAAGAAGAACAGCTGCCTCAAGGGATAGTCTTGTAACGGCTTCCCGCCAGAAACGGACGATGAGGGATCAAAAACAAAGCAGGGATCATTGCAGAAACACGTTGGCCGTCTTCTATGGTGGCGCACTAATAAATCCCTCCCAATCAGCTGTGCTAATTTTTCGGCGAGCGCCGACACTTCTATCCTTTTTCCTATTTTTACTTCTGAAATTCTTCCGCTTTGCATATTTTCAGGTTATTTTCCTCTTCATAATTCATTTGCTTTATCCTAGGCTATAAGGGTGTGTAAGAGAATTAATTGCTTGCTCGCTTTCGGAAGAGATTTCCATAACTTTTTAGTGCCAAAAATGAAAATTTCCAAAGCGACTGATTTTTCAAGTGATTTGCTGCTTTGAGTCATGTTTCTGCCAACTATTTCATCTGTATATTGAAGCTCTAGTAATGTTTCTGTATTAGTCGGGGCGTATCCAGGTGCGAGTTTTGTGTGCAAACCAATGTGAACTTGTTTTCAAAGCCAACTAATTTTGTTCTCCTTTTACTGCAAGATTGAGAACTCCATATTCCATGTGCCAGATCAGTGCCATCTTTTCTCTCTGTATTTTTAATTGAAGTGATCCACGCGACGCTTTTGCTTTGGTGCATTGGATGGAACCACTCCAAAAGTGTTTCAATTCTTACCTTGCAATATTTACTACGTGAATCTATTACTTCATATTGCATGATGTCCATATGAGCGTATAACAGTCTTTCCTATATATTTTCAACATCAACCGGGGGCTGGCGATGAGTTTCAATTTGAGAAGGCTGCAAACACTTCATTTCTTCAATTTAACCATTGACCGAAACCGCACAATCGCCCCAATCTCGAACGTAAGACGTAGAGTTGCATGTTTCCAAAAAAAGCACTTGAAATCTTTCTAAAAACAAAAATTGACTATTTACTCAATCATTCTTATAGGTTTATGATTATCCATTTCAGTTGATTGTAGGTCACCCTATCTACTCATTACTCGACGATTTTCGGAGGGCATTTGTCGCACCTAGTGTTACCTTCCCAGGTGCTCCTTTAAATTAATTCATCCAGGAATTTAAAAATTTTGTTCGCTCTAAATTCTTCTTAGTAAGGATATTTGTTAAGGTAACGTTCAAAAAAAGTTTTTGCAAATGTGAGATCTTGTAAGATCACACATATCTGGTGATTTAAGCTATTAATTTTATACTAGCATGTGTTTCCGAGAATGCTTCTAAAAATTGACAAAGCTCATAAAAAATTACGTGAGTTTGGATTGCCAAGCGAAGGGAAATTCAAAGATTCCATTCTAACCATGTTTCGAACAAAAGGAATTTCAAGAAGTTCGCTTTGAAGGCTCTTCCTCATGAATAAATTTGGTGAATATTGCCGAAATGTAATTTTCGACCGTTTTCAATATGCAGTGCAATGTGCTGTGCTTATGTGGGTCGAATTCCGGTCCGCAATTGCGTCTCGACACGCTTTTCGGCCGCACGCGCTCGATTCAATAGAGTTTCCAGCTCCAAAGCCGACTCGATATGGCTTTTTTTTCTTCAATTTTGTTTAGTTTCCAGTTTCTAAAACAGTTTCCAGTTTCTAAAACACACCTGGAGTCAACAGACCGGCAGCTGCGGCGCTGAAAACTCTTCCGACTCAAAAGCGCGCGGTCGCAAAGCGTGTCGAGACGCAATTGCGGACCGGAATTTGACCCAGATAAGCACAGTATTTGAACGATATCAGGCTTCCATAATAACTGAGAAAGAGCTTCAGAGCTGAACCTACGGTTACGAGACTTCTCAACTTAATATGTGCTTTATCCCTTGCTACCCTTTAAGTCTGGAATTTACTGTTGATTTTACAATTCAGGAAGGGTTCAATTCAGCTTCTCACGCAGGGCAGCTCTCGTTAAACGGCAACAAACCGTGGCATCTATGTTGCGGTTCGTTGCCGGCCAGGAGGTGGCGGTTTGTTCGCGTTAATTTGGTGGCTCTACGGCATTTATGTCGCGGTATGTTGGCTGCTAGCAGGTGGCGGCTTGTTCGCGTTTAACACCACATCTACTACCACTCCAGTGCTTTTCTTTTGAATTCATTCGGATGAATCGGAAATCCGCGACCATCGTTTTCAAAATGATTCGGATATCCGTTTTTCAATTAGGGTCCAATGTATAGCCACCACCCTATAACATAGGTGCACCGAGTTTGCGCCAACCTTCAATGGGGAACGCAAAGTATATTCAGGATCCATGCCGATGTTACACTGCGTTCCATGAATATACGAACACCCATTTCCGGGAATACTGTTTTTAAACATATGTCGGCTTGAGCTCAGCGGAATTTGATAAACGTTCAGCATGTTATAGGGCATCACAAACCTTGCCTTACTCACACTCAAGCTTGGGTTTTGAATGAACTGTTTTTGAATACGGAGTTTATTTACAGTTTCGTGGCATTAATCCATATTAGGGCGATTTCCTCAGAACATGTCCGTAAAAATTTCAAACCCGTACCACCTGCCTGTCAGAAGAAGACCTTCAAAACCGTGGTACAACATTGTGGGAAAATAACTTTTGCAGGATATCT